>WBNH01010552.1:68480-247675 GCA_013401255.1 Urocolius indicus | reverse complement strand
CCCCCCGGGCAGCGGCGAAGGGTCCCTCGGTGCGGAGCGTGGGGTGGGGGCGAGGAGGAGGAGGAGGAAGAGGAGGAAGAGAAGCCGCCCCCACTTCATGAGCGACGTTCGCCCGCTTCGCTCTGCCCAGGGGATCCGCGGCCGTGCAGCAGCAGCATGTGGAGTCCGACCGAGGAGGAGAAATACGGCGTGGGTAGGTGCTGCCACATTCCCTGTCCCCCTCCCCTCCCGCTCCTCCGCGGGGGTGACGATGCTGACGATGGGTGACCCCCCTCCTCCCCCCCACCCCCGGCCGCTGCCCGGCAGGTAGAGAGCGGCGGGGCTGGCGCGGAGGAGCAGCATCCCTCCATCCCTCCCTCCATCCATCCCTCCGTCCATCCCTCCGTCCATCCCTCCATCCCTNGTTATTTCCCCGAGTTTCTCCGCGGCGAAGCTGCGGGGGCGGCCAAGAAAGAAAAATAAAAAAAAATCGAGTAGATTTTGGGGTCCCGATTGCACAAATAATCAGAAAAACGAGTCGCTGAGCTCTTAATCTCCTTAAGCGTGCGATTCCTGTGTTGTTTTTCTTCCCCTTCCCCGTTTGAATCTGTGCTTTGCGGTGATGGTGTTTATGGGGATGTTGGGGGACAGGGGCCGGCGGTGCTCGGTGTCATTTGGGGGGGGGGGGTCGGTGACGCACCTGTTCGAGCCACGGCCCCGGCGGGTGGCTGCGGGGACACCGGGCTGTCGTTGGCCCCCGGGGCTGCAGCTTTCCCTGGCGCATTGCGATCAGTAACAACGGCTCCCGTGTTTCCGTAACCGTGGTAAATCGGGTTTTTACCGTCTCCTCGAATGGTGTTTGTTTGTAACGTGAGAGGTCGTCGTGGGTGTCTTTGGCACACGGTGAATTTTCTGAAACGCTGTGCCACGGGCTTCCTTTAACTCCGCTTATTGCTTGGCGTTGTTTGTATTGGTTTTGAGCTCTTGGCTTTGTGTAATAATAAAAGTAAAGCAGTGCCTGCCCCGATTAGTTAACTACATGGTGCGTTAAGTTTATGGTTATCAATCGTTCACATCGATTTCTGAGTTCCCTAGTGTGTAACGATGGTGGGTTTCTGCAGACACGTATAAAAAACTTAACCAAACTGTCCACAAAGATCTGCTAACCCGTACGGTACAGTGAGATTTTGACAGTTCGAAAGCCTGGCGTCCCTGATACTGACACGTTTTGAGCACATAGTCAACAAGCAACAGAAGATACCAGTACTTCTGGTTGGTTAATTTTTCATCCTGTAGAACAGATACTTTGTGTAGCACGTTCCATGGATCTTCCTAATGAATAGAAGTAAGGAATTCACTTTTGTTCAAAAAAAAACCCACCACATAAATACGGTGTGTTAGGTGAGAATCTGTCAGTGTAGGGCAAATATACACAAGTGGCATAAAGTAACACAGGAAAGTCATTACCTGCACTACTGTTGCTATGTTTGTCAGGCACTAGGAATAGATGGAGTTGATGAGCTTTGTTACATCTCAGCTGGGTGTCCAGAGAATGCCAGGTTCTCCAGTCTCATACCTTCACTGTTGGTGAGCGACCGCCTCCATTGCCTTGGACTAAACTTGCTGGTGTCATTAGAAAACAACTATCCGTTTCTCAGGTTTTGTTGGTTTTCCTCTGTTCCATTTTGTGTAGTCGCTTTTCTTTGCCGCGTTGCAGGCTTTGAGAGGCAGAGGTTTGTTTGTTTGTGTTTGGCCCATGCTCTGCAGTAAGAAAGTAACGTCTGCTGCCTTAATGGAAAAGTAGGTGAACTGATTTTTGCTAATGCAGACGTATGTAAGGAGCAGACAGGAAATCTCCATTCAGGTTGTAAACAAGTCTAGGAGAGGCACCTGGGAAGAGAGTAGTGAATGAAAACAAGGGTTGCTTCAATGAATCTTCTGTAGCCTTAGGAATATTCCAGTGGCGTTTCTTTTTCGTTCTCAGACAACACCACGTGTAGGTAGGTGACACGTAACGGCCAAGTCTTGAGGATTTTGGCTGTCTCTAAGCAAGTGTTTTTTTGTTCTTGGGTAGCTTTAATTACTTTTCCTGTAATTGAAATTGGTTGATGATCCACCAGAGAGGAAGAATAGGTGAAAAAATGCTGCTTATAACTGGAGTTTAGTTACCATAAGTGGGGAGAGGAGTACTAGTTTTTCAAGAGTAGATCTGTTACTGCTTGCTGGAGCGATTGTTTTTTGTCTATTTTGGAGAAACTAGTTTATGGAAGGTGTAGAGCCAAGGTTTTACAGTTAGGAGGTGCACTAGCGAAAGAGAAAAGAAATGGAAAGATTTGGGTTGGTTTTTTGCTGATGCAAATTATTCTGATTTCATAAATAAAATGTGCAAAAATAGTGTCCTTGGCGCGAGTTGCTGAGATGAAGTAAGTTATGCCTTGGGCTTGAGTGGCTTGCTTTTATTTTAACTAGTATCTATCCCCCAAAAACCTGTGTGTTTTCTCTGTGTTGCTGTTAAACCCTGACAAGTTCGTGATCTGCCTTTGGATTAAGGCAATAGACTTTACGTCCCTGTCTATTTAAGTTGGAGGGGAAGAAATTCAGTTATTTCTTCAGCTGGAACACCACAAACAGCTTTCTGGTGAAACAGAAAGGTACGTCTGGGCCTCCAGGCACTGCACATACCTGTTCATCAGAACCAAGGAACACGAAAGTGTCATCTGAAGAAGTTAATTCCTGTGTTGTTTTCTTCGTTGAACGTAAATTGTGACCTGTGTCATTTTTCTTATCTGAGCAGTTGTTTCAGAGATGGTAATTTATAGAAACCATTCCTTTAGAAACACACCGCTGTTCCCTCTCTCCACATGTGGACATAGAAGGGCTTTGTATTCCACGTTGGCTTTCAAAGAGTTGGAGACAAAGGCGTTTCTTACGTGCTTGCAGGAGCCCCCTTCACAGATACCATTGTGCAGCTACACAGACCCTCGAGTGCAAAGGAAAGCATCGAATGTCGGTGGCTTTTTGGTGGTTCTGAAGGTCTCTTTGCCTGTCTAGCTGCAGTTAAAAGAAGTTTTCAATGCTTACAGTTGTAGAACACCACTGCCCTTGCCCAGTTCTCATACCAGCCCTAGTATACTTCTGCCACAAAGATGTTAAGAGATTGCTCAGGAACTTTCTAAAGAAATTATTAAATTAAACACTCCCTTAACAACGCTGCAGTTCTTCCTTGATTGTGTGTCTCAGCTGCTATAGCAACTACCTGGTAGCTGTTGTGAATAAATACCTTCTGTTCTATTTAGAAATACTTCTGCTGGGTGGCTCTAGTCCTAACTACATGTTGAAAACTTCAGCCTCCCTGCTGAAAGGCAAACCGTTCTTCCCCAGATGCTGAAGATGACCTGTTATGAAAACAACTGGGGAGATTTCTAAACCGATTACTGCAGATAACTAGCTCTCTGGCCCTCTAGTGTTTTAGTGATTTTAAAGCAGTCTCTGCCTCTAAGAAAATATTTATTAAAGCAATCTGATTAGTTGCATTATCTAAACCAAGTATTAAATATTAATGAATTAAAAGAAAAAGCAAAGCAGAGAGAACTCTGTAGTAAATAACTGTTAATTAAAATCTGGCAAATGTGTGAAAGCTGATTATGTGTTTCATTAGGCTGTCAGTTTCTGCTGCTTTATTTTTGTGAAAGGAGCATATCTGAGTGGTTCCCAATAAAGTTTTGTGTGGGGTTTTTTTTTCATGTAGTTGGTCCTGTGCTTTGTATGGCTGGCCATATTAAATGTGGATGTGCTAAATCACAGAGAGGAAGGAAAACCTACCTGTATAAATGGCACCTGCTCTTAGTTTATGCAAAGAATTGGTGTTAAAACCTGTTAATCGTTTAATTTAAAATGAATTCTTAAATCTTTTTAATCACATAATTGGTAACAAAGAAAAAGAAATCCATAAACATGAGTAGATGTAACTAGTTCATTTCCCTTACTCCTACTAAGAAAAGATGGGATATCATAATGTCCCAGCTACAGTTCTGTCCTGCAGTTTCTGCTTTTTGACCACCGTGTTGGTTTTTTTAAAATCATTTTATTTCCCCTGTCACTAAACCTTGGCTTGCACATTTCCCAATTCCTACTTGGGTCTGGAGAAACAAGACTGCAAAACTAGCAAAAAGTTTGCCTCCCCTCACCAAATCTCTTGGCAAACTACTCTGTTCTCAGGTGCTGAAGGACAGAGTGCTTGGGGGGTTGATGGATGTTGTGGTTTCTCTGTATCACTGAAGCAGTTTGTTACAGGTTGAAAAGGAAAAGTTTCAGAGAGACGGGAAAAAATCCCTTCCCCAAATTAGGATAAATCCCATCTTCAGTAATCTGGAAGCAATATCAGTTATTGCCAATGGATTCTTTATTATTTCATCTTCCCGTTCCTGTTTTATTGCCAGAAACGGTAATTGTCTGGCAGCAGGAGGGAAGTGACTAAGGATATTCTTCAGTGATCTATCTTGGAACCAAAGCTGTGTGGAGGGATGCACTTCTAAACCGTCTGTGCAATGCGGTTTTGGGAGGTGGTGGTAATACCTAGGGACTTGCTCATTAGTCAGGAAGACTAGGTGATCTGTGGACTGGAGTAATTTTTAGTGCCGTTCAATATTTTGTGCCTAAGGGCCTTTTTTTTTCCCCTTAGGGCTCAAGAATTGGCAGTCAGGGGTCATAAAAGAAATGTATATGTGATATTTGATGGAATGAGAAGTGAGTCACACCTTGAAACGTCTCTGGGAAAGAGCAACTCCCAAGATGCACCCAACTGGAGACTTTCAGCACGGAGAGGAAAGTTTAGTGTCACTTAGCATAGTGGGCAGTTTTAGTTTCAGCCTAGTGTAAATCTCAGTTCCTGCTGTTGCTGAGGTAACTTGGAGATTAAATATTGTGGGAAGACGCTAATTTATTTTGACTCATTTATCCCCAAAAAAATGACTAACCAATAGACATTGTTACTTTGGTGAATACCTGGTCTGCAGAGCTGGATGAGAATTAACCTGTAAGACATTACTGATCTGAGATCACTTGAATACTGGTTGCCCACAAATACTTTTCCAGTAGGAAATAGCTAAAACTTTCTAAATACAGGAGGAATGGAATTGAGAAATGGTTTTTCAAATTGCTTGCAAAAGCAGGGAATCGGATGTGTATGTTTAGCAGTTTATCATGGGGTTTGTATGGGAATGTGGGTGTGATCTTAGAGTAAGAAGTAATACTTGATAGTCTTGCAATATAGGATTAAGCTTTGATGGTTTCGAGGCAGTTTTCTCCATATATTTGTGTTCTGTCATACTGTGTGTTCAGGTAAGAGCTTCAGGACTTCAGCTGCTTGCCAACAGAGTGGGGGCAAAGGAGATTTCTCTCTGACCACAGTGCAGAATGGATTTTGTATTTAGACTGATTTCTTAAGGATGGAAATCCTGAAGTGTTCAGGCTTTCTGTCCTCACCTAACAATGTCTCTTGTCCAGTGATAAGTTACATTTGATGAGAGTTTAGACATAGGTTTCTTAAAATTTGATGCAAGTTGGTGGCTGGGTGGGGAAGTAAGAACTTCACTAGAGGTCCTGTGGGTAGCGTGCAGATAAGCAGCTACTGACTTGCTGAAGAGAATGGATAATAAGATTCTGTTGGGATTCTTCCTAATACAACTTCTTGTTTGTTTGTTTGCTGGTGAACATGAAGGGAAAGCTGTTAATGTGAACTTGGGAGTGACCTCAAGGGTGCTTTGTAGACAGCTGTGCTCAGGAACAGGACTGGGGATAGCAGAAGATTAGAGATGTGATGGTACTGTGTTCTGTTTGTCATGGGACTGCTGATGAAATGCAGGGAATGGGAATATCCATCGGTAAGAAACTAGACAGTTCATGTTTGTTCAGGGAACACGTTATTTTGTATGTGATTTTTATTCACGCAGCAATTATCAATACAACTAAAACCAGGGTATGTGCTGTGAATGCTCCTTGTTGTAAAATTCAGGTGATTCTTTGGTGTTTCGTATTTCTGTGCTTTGGCTTTAAACTCATTGTCAAGTCTATAGGACAGGAAGGGAGATTCTTCAGAGCTAAATTAGCGAGGAACGTTTATTTAAGGTACAGGAAGTTGTTATGTGAGTATGGGGTGATGGTTCAAGTCATGATTTGCTGTTGTGCGTAGGAGGAAGAGAGGAAAGTTGATATTAAACCTTCTGAAAGTAGCTTTCTTGCTTCACAGTCAATGGTGTAGCCCAGCTGGAGTTGAATTTCCCTGTCTTGCAAAACATTTCTTTTCTGCAGTTCTGTGCTGCAAAAGTCAGAATCCAAGACAAACTTCAGGGAAACATGGAAGAGCTGTAACCAGAACTTGTGATACAAAAAATTCCCCACCGCACATTTGGTGGCATTTAAAAGCCCAGGAAAAAGGGGATAATTGGGAATGAGGAAGAGTTCTTTGTCTTCATAGCACAATAACGTGTAGATACACAAGCTTTTCTGCTTAATATGTTGAACACTTATTTAAAACATAGTTCTTACAAAGAAGAACTGTAAATCCCTGATGATGTCCAACAACTAGTGCTATTGGTGACTGTTGCTTTTCACAGGTCTGTTCCTTTGAGAAACGGGAGCTCTTTTCAGTTGTGGATGTGAAAACTCTGACCAAAAAGCACAAAGTCTTTGAAACATTATTCAGCGTGCAACTTTTTGTCCTGCTTCAGAGGAGGTTTGGTTAGTTTGTGTAGTGGATTGTTTATTGTGTTCTTTCCTCAGCTGTGGTATTCACTGAGGAAGAGGCTGAAGGAGGCATACAGTAGGATGTTGGTTCAAAACCAGTTGCAATTGACAGAAGTTTTTCCACTGATTATTTATGTTATGAGTCAGCCTTAATATAGCTACATTTTACCCTTTTCTTTGTTCTGTTTACAAATTGTTATGCTCACTGAACCTCAAGGCAAAGAGGTGAAATAACTCACTCAAGTGACTGATACTAAAATCAAACCTCCATTCAGTTTTTTCGCATGTCAGAAATCAACTTTGTGATCTCTTCTGAGGTTCTGAAAGCATCCCTTAAGGTTTTCTGTAGCTGATATTGCTTCCTCTTAGATGTATTTTAGTGTTTGCTTAAACAACAAGTTTTTAGGCAAAACTTACTGAAGATATTAGAAGGACTGGTAACCATGGGTTTGAGAAATACTGGAAAGCACAGCTAGTTGTGAGGTGATTACTGCTGCAAGGATAAGACTTCCCTCTTGTCCCACTTTAGCAGTTGACTTAGTTTTCTTCTCTTGGGTCTTTCTGGTTATTAAGCCTTGAGAGAAGCTTATGACAACCAACTCTTGTTGATTAAATGCAGATCATTTTACATTCAGAGGTAAGCTGATAGCAGCTACTCTCTGAAACTCTGTGTGTTTGAACAGCAGGAGACTCTCTCTTCCCCCTAAATATGTTTATGGATGAGATGTTTATGCCAACTGTTAATTTAGTATGCCTACCCTTTCAGTCTTCTGATCCTGATAAATGAAGCCTTTCATGCACTTTGGAGAAACCCAGAGAACTGTTAAACAGAAGCCAGTTGGGAGCAGTATATAACTTTTAACAGGCCTACTTGGGTGTTGGGATGCATACAGTCCTTTGTCTTGCTGGGGCGTGTGGTCTGCCCAAACAAGTTGTGAAGGTGGCAGAAAACCCTTCACAGGAGATAATCACAGTGTTAAATTGTCCTCATGATGAGCAATGTGTATATTTCCAGTAACTCGATTTGGTAGGCTGGGAGGAGACGTTTCTATTTCACCCATCTCTTCCATCGTAGACAAAAATACCTGTGGAAAGGTCTGTGTAAAGTTGCCTGCTTCACTTAGGTGCATATTCTCACCTATTGAAGTTTCCATATCTATGGCAATATTATATACATGTGTCATGGATTTGTGAGGAGCTGCTGTCGCTTGGTACCGGGGGAAGGAGGCTGCAGTACAGGTCTGGTAAAGAGTTCTCAGACCTTCCCCTGGCTCTGGGGTTTGGACCCACCTCCGGCCTGGCTGGGCCAAGCCGACACCTCTGCCAGCACTAGTTAAGGAGGGGAATTTGAAATGTGTGGAAGGGAAGGGCAAGATGGAGGCGGCCACACAGACCCCACTGTCAGAAAAAGGCAGAAGGAGCAATGTTGGACCAGAGACATCCTTGCAGCCCATGACAAGAAGTAGAGACCCTATGACAGAGGGGGTGAGAGCTGGAGACTCTGGATCAGAAGGAGTGAGCAGTTTAACCTCCAATCTGGAGAAGATGAACTGGAGTTGAAGTGGCCTGTGGGAGCATCCCATGCAGGGCTGCCTGGTGTGTGAGACACCCCGAGCTGGAGCAAGGGAGGGCTAGTGAGGAGCCCCTCTCCTCAGGCGTGTGATAAGTGGCAAGAGACATCAGGAAAGGACTTGACTGCACCCCCCATTCCTTGCCCTGAGGACTGCTGATGAGGGGAGGAAGTAATGACCCTGGCCTCAGGGCTCTGAGCATGGGAAGAGAGAATGAGTGAGGGAAACGTAATCTTAAAGAGCTGGTTGCACTTCCACCATTCACCCTACTCAGTACAATTTTTCTGTTGGATATTTGTTTGTTGTGTTGTAGTTGGAGGTGGATTAAATTAAGTTTTGTTTTCCTCTCCAAGCTGAGTAGCGTGGTCTGTTTTGTCCAGGACCATCAGCAGCAATTAAGCCTTCCCTGTCCTTCCAGACTTCTGAAGTCTGTGGTACTTGAGTCTAATCGTGGTCTTTTGTCCCCGGATGGGCCTAAACCACAACAACGTGGACAGAGCATGTGTACACAAGTGAGGAGGTATCAGCCAATGTGGAATAAATGATCCAGAAATACATTTATATTAATTTTTTACATGAATTATTGTAAAAGAAGGTTATTGGAAACTGTGGTTTGAACTTTGATGCTTTGTTACGTTTTTATCTCCCTAAATGCTCATGAGCTGAATGACAGGCAACTCAATTTTGGATAAACCAAATGGGCAGCAGTCAGGTTTCACTGCATTTGGTGAAGCAGGATCAACGTTTCTGTGATGACTTTGCCCTGACATCTGCTATGACATCCTGCACAAAATGGAGCCTCTCGCTACCTGTGCGCTCAGCCTTGCCTCAAGGGGTAAAACTGGGTGAAATCAGCTACATGGCAGGGTTGTGTTGACTGACCCTTCCTCTGCTGATGACTTTGTTAGTGTGGGAAGAGCAGGCGCAGGGCACAGATGGGCCGGCTCAGGGAACTGACAGGCCTGGAACTGCAGACCGCAAAGCCCCGTGTCCGCCGGGAGCAGCTTGTGCCGCTGCTGTCACCAATTGCTCCCTCAGCACTCCGCCATGCACACAGCCATTTCCAGCTCGCCATGCTGCCACTCGCTGTTCTCTTTCAGCCTTTCTGAGCACGTTGATCTGATCCGAATTACGAGCAGAGTCACTCTGATGTGTTGTCGGTTTGGGGTGGGTTTTTTTCCCCTGATTAATGTTTGATTATGGTCCAAGGGTTTTACCCCAGGGAAGGTTGCTCTTGAGGCATTGGTCTTGCAGAAGCAGCTTCTCTTTTGTTCTGGGGAAGTAAAGGTAGAAAAAGGCTTCTCTCCCGAACTTTCTTTATCACAACAAGGCCCTAAACTGCAACTTCAGGTATTCTTGGGTTTTTTTCCTCTTCTGGAGTGATTAAGTTTCAGGTTGCTGGCACAAGACAGTATTCTTTTAATAATGAAAAAAAAAGAGTTGATTATTTCAACCTGGCTGGAGGATGCAATGAAAGAGATTTTGCCAATGTTTCAGATGACGGTGGTAGAATTCAATAACGTGTACTTGCTTAAGTCAAGATTAGGAGAGGTAAAAATACTTTAGGCCTCATTAAAAAAGCATCTCCAATTGTATCAGGCAAATAGTTTGTTTTTCTTTTTAAAAATTATTAGCAAATAGTTTACAAAAAAAAAGGCCAAAGTTGTCTGCAGCTGTCAACAAAACTTTCTGGTGTAGCTGACAGTATAGGCTGCAGTACAGAGTTTTTGTTGAAGTTGCAGGAGCTGACGTACCAATAAATACACAGTTATAAACCTGCCCTATTCTTCCCTCCCTCCTCCTCATAGGAAGTGTGCAAACTGACTGTGAATGCCAAGGTAACTTCAACATGTTATGGAGTTATTTAGCAGCTAGACAGGAGGACTAGAAGTCTTAGGATACAGCCAGATGTAAGGCTGTGTTTTTGCATGTGTGAACATGAGTCAGGGGTGTTCTCTTGTAGCTAGCCACGTACCAGACTGCAGACCTGCATAATCAGGGTGTTGATGCAAGTGGTCATTCCTTTGGGGAATCGCTTTTGGGGCTGCATCGAGAGCATCTTACAGGATGAGCTGAGGAGATGATCAGGAGGTTGGAGCACACAAAGAGAGAAAGGGAGTGCGAGAGATCTAGGGTGGTGCAACCTGGAGAAGAGGAGGATAAGAAGAGGTCTAGGTTGTGGTTATGCTAGTGTTGAGGGAGTTGGAGGAGACAGGGTGAGACACTTCTCAGAGCTGCACAGTGGAAGGAGGAGCAGTGGTGGCAAATAAGAGTAAGGGATGGTGATTTCCACAATACCTGTGGTAAAGCACTGGAGGAAGTTTCTTGGGGAGGTGGTACATTCTCCATCTTCCAGGATACTCAAAAGTTGACTGTTTTTTCATTTAATGTTGTAGTGTTCAGCAGTGAGGTGTAGCCACTTCTGGCTCACATCTGCGGTCTATGGAAGGCAGCAGAGCAGCTTCATGCTCCTCTGTGCAGACTCTGGTATGGCCAGTGTTTTTCTCCCCTTTGCAAGTTAGGCATTGGAGAGAAAGGGGTTTCAGAAACTGAAACAGCTTTAGTCTCTGCTTAAAAAAGAGGAGAAGAAACTGCTGCATTTACTTCCCACGTAGAGGAAATGATGTATGGGTGAGGGACTTTCTGTACTGCCAGAGTGGAAGCTGATTGAACTGATAGCTAGAGGAATGGATTAGCAGGAAAGGGATGAGTAACTAGGAGAGATGCCTGCAAAGCTAGAAGCTCAGACACGGTTTCTTAATATAGCAAAGGTAGTGGACAACACTGTTGGCTTCTGGTTTGTTTCTTCAATTCTACTTTCTGCCAGCAGGATGTGCAAAACTATTTTAAACAGCTCATGATTTTTGAGCCTAATCTCTATTTTTATCTTGGAGGGTAAGGGAAGGCTGCTAGCAATAATTCACTTTGCTGGTGAATGATCACCTTTCTTTGCAGGCATCTGTTTCTTTTTTTACATGACTATTTTCCTAGGGACGGTATGACTCAGTAGAAAGAGGCGGTGTTGCTAGGCAGCAGTGTGAGCACTTTGCAGATGCCATGTGATGGCAGTAAGCTGCCTTGTAATAATCCATTGGCGGCAGCATTCCTGGCTGAGGTTCTGTATTGCACAAAGAAAGAAGCATCTCTGACAGGAGCAGATGCTGCCTAGCAACTGCCACTGCTCCCTGACCGGCCTGAAATACCTTCACTTAATTGTAGTGTAATTTTGGTAATATCCCAGACCTTCAGTGTAACAGATTGCTTTCAGCTATGAACTGTCATTGTCTTCCTCAAGTTTCTGCATAAAAGTTTATAAAGACCATTAATAAGGTCAAAAAATTCTCTAGCCCTCTCCTAAACCATGTCTTTTGTTTAATCCCTACTCTTCGATTGTAACGTTTGGATGGCTTTTAATCAGCTTTTGATAATCTCTTTTTTGTGTGTGTGTGTGTGTGTATTACATTAGTGCCTGGCAATTCCAATCGGATTAGAGCCCTGTTCTGTGTCGTGTGTACCAGTATACTGCTCCTTGCTCTAAAAACCTTCTGCTTTATTTGGGTAGGTTTGAGGGGTTTCTTTAGGGTATAATTGGATATGTCCTCTCCCCCATACATAAATTATTCATATTGTCCATCTTGCTTAAATGGCAGATTGGTTTTTTAAGTGCTAGACCTGGGTTTTCTTCCCTGTTTTCTTTGTAAACGTATTTGCTGAATGTGGCCTCAACTTGCAAATACATTTGCACATCTCAAATTCATTTCTAGCAAATGATTGGAACCCTCATCCACAATTTATCATTTAAATACTTGAAAAGTATACCGTGAAGGTGAAAACCTTCTAGGTATCTGTAGAATAAAAGGAAAATGTTTTCATTTTAATCTCCTTGTGGTTCTGCTCCCTTGTCAAATACCATCAGGGTCTAACTGTGCAATCTATGAAGCTGCCAGCTTTAATCAAGCAGTTCTGCAAAAAAATTAATCATATTGGCCTTTAATTTTGTTGGAAAAATGGGAAGACTTTTTTTTTTTTCCTTCACCAACTTCTTTTTTCTGTCTGTTAAATTATTAAACCCACAATTTTCTGTTTGCAAGGATTACTCCTTTTTGCTGGAGAAAGATTTGTCTCTCTGAGCGAGGCTCAGACTGGAAGGTACATGCTGGTTTGGAAAGTATTAATTCTTTGCTGCCTGTAGGCGTGGTTGTGCAACACAGTTGCCTTACCAAGAGGTAAAGCTAAATCTTGACTCTTAGCTGTCTTTTCCTCTGCGTGGTAACTTGTGACAAGGTTGGTTTTTTTCCTTGTGCAGTCATACTGCTGTGGCTTACAGACTTTTTTCCCTGTCTGCCATATGTAAATACAAAGAATTAACATCTGTCACCTTCTTTGGAAAAGAAATTATTTTTAAAAGGTAGTTTTCAAGATTCTGAAATTCACTGATGTTGTAGAGTGAAAGAACAGAAATTGGTTGGTCACCCTTTAATACAGTTCCCAGAGGGGGCATCGGTGATGCAGCATCTGTACGACTGAAAGCTGCTTTCCATATGATGCCCGAGTGAAGTGTGGAGTTCTGGGGTGATGCAAATGGTAAAAGCTGATGTGGTTCAAAAGCCTTTGGGTGGCTCTGTAGAAGAAAAATTATAGAAAGTGCTGTTACATACGTAAGTGAAATTAATAAAACTTTTTACTGTAGGAAGTCCCCATCCACTGATTGCTCGAGTTAGAGAAAGGTATATCCTTGCCCTATTCCAATATCCTTCCCTCACCTCCTTGTTCTAGCCTCTGGTAGGGAAAGGTATTGGATTTAGAGCCATCTTGCCTGAACCCTGCAGTTATGTTTTGCTGTCATCTGACTATTTCAAGGAAGAAAATAAAGTTCACCTTATTCAGCTGTTAAAACTAGCTTATACTGGTTGATACTGGATACATTTCATAGATGGATTAATATGAAAAGGCATTTTAAGGAAAGATACATCCTCATCATGAGATTAGTTTATCAGTCTGAAGTATTTGCATTATTTTCTTAAAGAGTCTTAAACTTCAGTGAATCTTAGGCTCAAGGGTTGCCTCATATCCCATGTTAACTAGTAATAGTTACAACCAGTGGTAGTTAAATACAAAATTCTTTGTAAAGGCTGTGAAATGTTAAGAGTTTGTTCTGCGTGTGTAAACACAAACACCAGATGTCTTAGCTGGTGTGACAGAGGTGTGAGTTTAAATTACGGTCATGTCTTATAAAGCATAAATTACGTCATCAGAAAACTTCAGGACTTGGATATTTGTAGCACAGAACACAATTCAGTGTCTGCTCAGTGCGAGTATAAATGGTAGGGCGTGGAGCTAAGTAACGTGGGTACAGAGCAGCCCATCTGCAGCTGTCCTCCTAATGCATTATCCTTGCTGTTCCTTGTGAAATCAGCTTTGTCGAAGATACACTTCAGGCGTGATCGATGCAAGCTGAGCGTAGTACGAAGCGTTTGTGAAAATTAAATAGCATAATTTAACCTGGAACACTTGTTCTGCTGGTGTCATCGAAAAATACTGCAAATCACTAACATTTTAGTAAGACAGATAATAGTAATGAGTTGAGAACTGGAAAAAAAAACTGTCCCAAAGGCCAAAAAGGTTTGTCTTTTGAAGCCATGAGTAACCAGAGAATATGAAACATTGTGGATTTTTCCCCCAGAGTTAACACATAGAGTTCATCAAGTCTTGGCCTCACCAGCATCTTGGAATAAAGAAAGACAAAGACGTGTTTAAAACATGTTGGCTCTTTTCTAGCAGCAGTGACTTCTGTTGTGAAAGACACACATGAGAAATGAAGAGTAATTTTTAAAAGTCTGTCTTTATGATTAGAGAAACACCATTTAGACTTGGAGAAGGAGAAGAGGACAATGTAAACAGGGAAACCTCTTGAACAGACTTTCATTCTCATCCCTGTTTAAATAACTACTTCCAGTTTTTATTGGTATCTGTTAGTGACGAGGGGAAGGGCAGCAAGAGGGCTCTGTTCCTTTATGAAAATAATCAATTTAGTTCTTGTGGGCTGAACTGATACTTTATGTTGTAAACAAAACATTATGCAATGTCAAAATATTTTTTTGAGGCTTTACTGCAATGTGTAGAAATAGGTATAGAAGTGTAGAAAGTCTAGAAGAAGGCATATACCTGTGCCAGCTCATTGTGCAAAGGTGCACTGACCCATTCTTAAGATGTCATGTTTATCTGTGAACCCTTTTTCTTTTGAAGCAGTTTCTGTTATGGCTGGTGGCTTAGAATGCAGCTGCTTTTCTATGTCAGGATATGTGCATAGGCAAGGAAAACGCTTCTGAGTCAGTCCTCCTGGATCTTTGGCTTTCCCAACTGTTACACCAATGCCTGTTTTTCTTACGTGTTTTATCCTACAATTCCTTGATACTGTGTAGTTTTGGCATAGCTGCCTCTGTGAACTAGTTTGTGCCTTTCTCATTACTAAATTACAGAGGTGTAGAGGGAAGGGTTTCTTTTGCCGTGTCCCACTTTGGTACAGTTCAAGTCCCATAGCTGAGGAACCTCTGGCTTGGAGATAACTCCTGAAAGAGACACATGGTGCTTTGTCAGAGCATTCGTCTTTGGCAGGGTGTTGGGTTTAACTGCTGGCTGAGGTTATGTTTTATGAGGGGAAACCATGACCCCCTTAGAAACCTGAATGATGGCAAGGGCGTTTAATATCTGAAATTAGATGTTAAATATGTTTTTCATTCTGTCCTGGAATCCAGGAGGAATCATTCAGGTCTGTTAACGTGGTTGGTGAAAGCTGCTGCTTCTGTATTCTCGTGACCGAGAGGTTCACTTTTGTAGGAAATGATGGAGGGTTGTTGACTGACAGCTTGTATAAAAATTGCTCTATTGGAAGGACAGAAGTCAGTTATTGGAGTCCTCTCTGTAAATTGTTTTCTCCAGAATGGTTAAATTCAGTATTTCCCAGATACATTTGTGCTCATATTTTTCAGATTATACTAAGAGGAATTGTTTACCCAAAAGTGGCTTCATAAATAAGACTTCATTGCACAATGCATTTTTACCTTCCCTAAGTTTGGAATTAGCTTTTGGAAGCCTATATTAGGCTTATTATAAAATAACCTCAGATTCTTGGGATCCAGTCACGATCAGAAGCTATTTTCACCATTCTTTTGTGGTTCGGAGATGTTAAATTTTGTTCTTGTTACGTAATTTTTAAAAGAGATGCATTGGTGCATTGGCTCCGTTTATCTGGGTTCTCTTAATTTTTCCTGACTTCCATTCAGTGTGGCTAGAAAGTCAACTGGCTGATTAAAAATAACAGATTCTTTGGAAAACATCCATATTCACATACTCTATTGATCACTAAAATTGTCAAACAGAAGAGATTCAACATCATTTATTGATGGCTACAGATCTATCCGTGAAGGAATTAGATTTCATGCTCCTGTACTAAGAAGGAAGAACATGGTGCGTGTTCTTTTTGTTTGTGAATTTACTTTCTAATTGAGAATGATCATCCAGATTGTATCTACAGCTGATGGCATCAGTTAATGTTTTGTTCTGTGATTGTGTGTTGGTTTATCCTTTTCTGACTGAAGCAGACCTAAGAAAAGAGCTTTGGCTATCTAATTACTCGAGTACTCTGAATATGAAAGAGCTGATTGCATGTTGATGAAGCAGAGTTATTTTATCAGATTTTCTTTGTGTGACCAGTAGAATCCTTTCATAAACGGACAGTTTGCATCAATAAGCTAACAAATCTATTAGAATGATTTCTTGTAAGCCTAAATATATCAAAGTCTTTATTCTTTGGTCATATTTTAAAAATTTGTTACATCTGCAGTTAAAAAGCTGGTACTCTGTTTTCCTGATACCTTGCCTTTAGCTTTCCTTCCAAGCTAACTGTTTGTTGTTACATGATAGGCAAGTATCCTTTGACAAATGAGCTAGTACTTGCATCAAATCCAATTTCTTTCCTGGTCACATCCTTTATTTAGTAGCTTTCATATAGTAAATAATTGTCACAGGAAGCCAACTGTTTGCTAATTCAAGATCCCTAATGTAACTTTAACAGGCAATATGGTTTTTCAGACCAACTATTGCTTGTTGGACTCAGCTGAGTAAGACCAGACAGTCATTAATCTCTCTACAATTCAAACTACTCTTTTTATCTACAATCACTCATACTCAGGTGCCCAGGAGCTGGTGTGTCTGTGTTATGATAGTTTTGGCATGCTCAGAGCAAATCGCCTGGAAATTTAATTCAATGTTATCATGTATAAATGAATTATTTAAATAGTCACGTCTCCAGAATTACTCTCATAAAATAATGTGTTTTGTTACTGTGATACTACTTCTCCATTTTTCTGGGGTTTTCACTAATAGCTTTTCAGCCAGGAGTTTTCAAAACCTTTGCTTCTGAGACATATTTGAGTTTTTTAGTGTTCTTGTTGGTCTGAAAGGAAAAGTTAGGTTATTTTAATAAAAGATTGTTTTGTAAAACAATGTAAAATATGTTTGTATCTTGTTTTCTATATTTAAATGATTATGTAAAATACTGGAGAGGCAAGGAGAAGCCATTAAGGGTTTGACTGTGACCTGCCAGTTCACTGTTTGGCAATTGTCAGTGTTTTTGCACTTGGGGAGAATTGTTTTCTTCATGATTCCAGAATGAAGCCAGCATGCTGACAAGCTTAGTGTTTTTCTTGGGTGATGTTGTCTGCGTTACTCCATTCTGGAGTAAACTGTTAGATTTCTCCTGTCTCTAATGTAACCAAGAATTTAAAACCCCATATAACCAGCGTTGACAGTGCTGGGAGAGCAGTTTAAGTTTGCTGATGGAATCCCTACTTTTTCCCCTCTTTAATTATTCACTGAGTCTCACTGTGGAAGAGCAAACGTTTGATGCTCTTTGATCCTCTTCAGAGTTTGATCCAAATTCTTTCTTATGTTACTCTCATCTGAGTGGGTGTTTGCCTGGGATATGTAGTTTGTGCATTCTTACCTTTTTCTCGTTAAAACAATGTGTATACAGTTGAAGCTATGTTTTATTTTGGTGGCAGTTTGTTGTCGTTGTTTTCTTCCCCTATACTTTTTTCAAACTGCAACGGTCAAGAAACGTATTTTGTGGTAGGTAGTGTAGCTGACAGTCTCAGCTTCCATCATGCTCTTCCGCTCTAGGTCACTGCTTTAAATTCTGCAGAGTCTGTAGTCATAAGAGATTTGGTGGCTTTGAAGTAAAAAGAAGACTCTGGGAGGAGATGAAATGCAACTCCACCACCTGGGATCATCTCAACCCTGGCTTGAGTGTTTGCATTTGAAGGGGGGTGTTCCCTTAAATTAGGAAATAGGGGGATGCTCACTGGAGATGACTGTTGCAACTCGGGGAGTTCCACTGGCAGAGCACCTCTGTGTCTGCAGGTGACACATAGGGCCTTACTCTGTGGCTGAGTGTGTCACAGAATCACAGAGTGATAGGAGTTGGAAGAGGCTTATAAAGGTCTAGTCTAACCCACTGCTAAAGCAGGTCCACTTAGATCAGGTCACAGGTCCAGACGGATTTTGAAGACCTCCAGAGAAGGAGCGTCCACACCTTCCCTGGGCAGCCTGCGCCAGGGCTCCCTCACCCTTACAGCAAAGTAATTGTTCCTTATGTTTAAGGGGAACTTTTTATGTTCCAGCTTTTGTCCGTTACCCCTAGTCCTGTCACTGGACACTACAGAAGAAAGTGCTGCCCCATCCTCCTGATATACACCTTTTCAATATTTCTAAGTGTTAACGAGATTCTTTTTAAACTTTAAGTGTGTTTAGTAATTTTTTTATTGTGTTCACGTTTTCTGAAACGTGAAGATGGGTTCTTATTTTCCCTGGTAAATGAAAACTACAGGTACCTAGAAAAATATTTAAGATCACATTAGCTAGCACTTCTGAGAAGTGCATATTCTTCTGTTTTCTTTTATTTATCTATTTAAATATGATTAGGTTTTGTAAAACAGGATTTTTGCAGTGTGTTAGTTGCACAGATGATACCTGAGTTAGTTTCAACATGGAGGAACATTGGCTTCCCATTACAACCTTTGCAGTGAAGACTGCCTGTTCCATTGATGAATTGTGTAGTAGAATAAGAATGGTGAGACAAGGAAATCTTGGTACACAATGTGAATCTTGGGTTGGTGATTGAAGTGATTACCAGTCTTGCTTAATTAAAAAATATTTTTTAAAAGCAGAGCTTTTGTGTTGCTGCTGAGCTTAATTTCTGATAAGGGACCAAATATTGATATCTGATGAGGAAAAGCTGGCTGATGGGTTTTCTGGGCAGCTATGTCAGAGCTATTTTTGTGCAAGGAGTGAGCTAAAGTGCTATGCTTAGAAGAAAAAATTCACACAAAGATTCAACCCTCATGTGTGTCTCTCTCTGTTTTTCCCCACCCTCTAGTGATATGCAGCTTCCGAGGAGCTGTACCACAAGGCTTGGTCCTGGAACTAGGTGAAACAGTCCAGATCCTAGAGAAATGTGAAGGTAAGTGAGATGTCCAAGAAAGGATCTTATTTTCTGTATAAGAATATACAAATATCTTAATCTGGCAGATTTTAGTGAGCTGCTTGGAAAATCATGATGCATCATATCGAGGCACTTGAATAAAACCTAATCTGACCCACTTTCCGTAGGAAAGGCTGAGTGCTGTTGGCACTAATCCAGTCTGATAGGGGGTCAGTGTGTTTGAAGTTAACCATCTGTCCAGAAAATCTTGAACCCTGACCTGATTACTGTATTGTAATTGGGTCTGATAGTGAAATTTCATCATGTGAAGTACATAACCAGAATCTTTTCTTACTGTGTTTTCTCAGTGTTACTGTTAAGCGTTTCAGTTTTCAGTGTTTATTATTTAAAGACGTCTGAACACATGAAAAGCATTATTTATGAAATAGATTAGCAAATCATTTAGGAGTGATACTACAAAAAATGTATAGAGTATGGATTTAGGGAGGATCGCTTTGCATTTATTTCATGTCTGGTTTTGTGTCTAAAGGAAAATGCCACTGTAAATGTTATAGCATGATCCCTTCTTATGTGGCTGGAGATGTCTCTGTGTGAATAAATTGAATGTCCCAATCCTCTGCTTTATTCACATGAACAGTGTGATTGAAGTTGTGTTTAAAAGCAGAATGATTTTTACCCTGATGTTCGAGCAAATGGTGTAAAACGTGTCTGTTGAGAAGCAGAACAAGACACAGTATGAGAATGTGTTTCACTGTAGTCTGGAGTGGACTAACATAACTTTAATCCTGAAGAGCTGAAACAAATTCAAAACCCAGATCCAGAAGTTTGAATTCCAAATCAACACTGCACAAAGTTGTAGGTGTGTTTTCGTGTTTGTTCAGTTTACAGTCGTTTTTCATCTCCAGCGTTTATGTTGTTACACAAACCTTCTGCATACTTGTCAGGAGGCTGCTTTTCTTATGCATAGAACTGTCTTTTGCTCTTGAAGATTTTACTTGTACTCAGGTGTTCTGTTTGTTTACGTGCTGACTTAACTCCTAGTGAAGGAGGGACCTCATAGATGTTGTTTTTCTAGGCAAGGAGTAGCTTCTTCACCTACACTTGTAAAAACGTTGTGTTGAGTGAAAGTTTTGCAGCGCAGTGGTGATGTTTAATCCATGAAGCAGCATGCTTTAAACAATACATGTGGTGTTACACCTGCAAATGGCAATAGCTTCCTTTAAAAACTAAAACAACACATGGGGTGTAACAAGCTAAGCTTTTCTGAAGCACTGAGTGTTACATGTCGTTCTACCAGGTCTTGAGAATTATGGTACAAGCTCAGGAAATATATGGTACAAGCTCAGGAAAAATGTATTCCTTTGCATAGAATAGCACAACACTGAGGGGAAACAGTGTATATTGCTGACAGCAGTCTTGTTCTCAAACCATTTCTGATAATCCAGGAAATGTGCAAAATTCTGCGAAATAAAACTGCGTTCTCCAAGGAGTGGTTTGCTTACAGAAAAGGAAAAGGATAATCCCGTGTCTCTTTACAATGTTGTAATAATTAGGCTGTTTATTTCCTTTGCCAGTAGTTTCAAGGTTGAAAACTGGTATGAATTGCCTTTGAGGAATCAAATTGCAGGGAAAGGAGGCCCTCAGACAAAGTGTGTTCTCGACTGGAAGGAGATGTTTGTACAGAGTCCTTTTCAGTTCTGTTTTTTAAGCTCTCTGTCCTGTCATTTTCATTGAAGTGCCTTTACATATATAAAGAGATACACTAATTTTGATAATAATGTCTGGAACTTCACAATATGAAGTTGATATCTAAATACTAAGTATTCAGATGATCTGTGCTGCAGCTCTTGCATGTGTGAATTGTGCAAAAAAGAACACTAAACGTGCAAAGGAGATTCTTAAAAGGGAAAAAAAAAGCAGTTGTTTAAACATTCTTGTCTAAGCAGTTGTTTAACAACATCCTTGGCTTGCCTTGCAAATCTAGAATTAAATATACCTCACCATCTACTCCTGCGTTATTTGCTGGAGATTCCTTTGTCTAGACAAACTGGATAAATTAATGTTAACCCATGCAAATAAAGGTCACTGCTGTGGGAATCAGCAGAAGTTCCATTGCTGTTTCAGCTTCACTTCTTAGAATAGTCTGTGCATAATTCTCACCAGTAGAGACTTTGCTCTCAGGGTTAAAAGGATTCACATAGATACAAACCTTCCAGTGACGTGAAGAATGATTTTGGAGACTCGCCGAAGAATCCAAGGCTGACAAAGATTCAAATACTGGTTATACTTCTGGATGTGCTTATTTTTGCTTGTAATGACTTGATGAATAACTGTATTGTTATTACGACAGAGCAAGTGCTCTTCTGTAGTGACTGCTCTAAAAATGCAGTCACTGCAGTTAAAGTGGTTCAATGAAAGAGTAGGAAATTTCCTACATCAAGTTCTCTGATACCTCTGACCTAAGCTTTATGTGTATTTGCATCATAAAGGAACATATGCATACTCTCACACACATAGATGTGTATTTGTCTCTTTAAGGCTAATAAATATGAGGACCAATTGATAACACAAAAAATATGGTTATCTATGCAGATTTTAAACAAAATGCAATGAAATACAGTTGTTTTTGTTACCATGGATCTTGTTCAAGTGCTTGAAATTGAACTCTCAGATT
The DNA here is from genome assembly GCA_013401255.1 of Urocolius indicus. Taxonomy (NCBI): domain Eukaryota; kingdom Metazoa; phylum Chordata; class Aves; order Coliiformes; family Coliidae; genus Urocolius; species Urocolius indicus. The sequence goes on along the minus strand of WBNH01010552.1, from coordinate 226,206 downwards.
TCAATCAGTTTGTGTGCCTGCCACTCTGTGTCCTTTCCTACCAGACCACAGGCATCTCAATTACTTTGCTGCTTTCTAATTCTGTCCAAATCTGAGGAATGCCTCCCACTGCTTCCCCCTCACCATAATTCACTGTGACAGTGTTTAAACCTATGGACTTACTGTCTGCTTTTCTTTCAAAGCTACTGAAAGCTTTATCTGTGTTTTTAGCAAACATTATGCTATCTGTAAAGTGACATTACTAGGATGGTTTTATAGTTAACTGTTTGCACAAAGGGCTGTGGGGTCCTCCAGTGGTGTCACTCAAAGGTAACAGATATTCTTCAAGATATTGGTTGTACACGTGCTGTTGTACACTTTCCCCTCTCTCTGTTACCTGTTTAGTCCTACTAAAGATTTTGCCACTCAGAGAGAGAATTGAAACCATAAGTGGTGTGTTCTGCTTTACATGCCATGCACTGAGGAGGTGCAATAGCCTGCCACTTAAGGATGTTGAAGGGCAGAGCTTGACAAAAGCCAAGGGACAAAGCATGAGCATCCTCATTGTTTGAAATACCCATGAGGACTGCGTGTTCCAAAGAACAGACTATTTCTCAAGTCATATGACTGTTGCTCTGCCACTAGCATTTGGAGTAAATTTAAAATGCCTGGTTTGTCCATTTACTTTTATTACAAGAGAGCAGTTTTCTTGTGATTAAAAATACTACAACTTCAGTGACTTTAATTATTACCTTGAGACTTCTATGTGTTCACTGAAGAAAAATAACACTCTCTGATGCCTGAAGCACCAGTTAAATGAATGTTATCTTACCCATGCAAATTCTGGTATCCATACAAGCATTTATTTACATGGTTTTAATTTGTGTGTATGTTAATAATAGTGTTCTTAAGACAAGCATGTGATACATTTAAAGTTTCTGTCTGTTAATCCAGCAGTAACAGCAGAGTCAAACGAAGGCTTTCCAGTATTTGGGGTATCTAAGCAGCAGATATAGCCTGCACTTAGCATTTTTTCTTAAGTTCTTGAAGAATCCACTGTACTTCAGAAGAGGTATCTTTGCCAGGCTTCCAGTAGTACCATACAGATAAGTGAGGAATCACTTCAGACTGTGACTGCTATTAGAGCAATGCAGGTTTCCTCCTGCCTGGAGTCCGGAGCGGTTCTGGGGCTGACTAGGCCAAATTTATTCACTCCCAGTTACTTATCCTGAGAAATCACTTTTCCTCTTTTCCTCTTTTCTCTTTTCATCCCATTTCCTCTGTCTTTTGTGGAAAGGGCCAGTGGAACTGAAGTCCCTTGGACTCACACAGCTGCTGCGGAAGATCTTGCCTGGCTGTTGAAACTGGTCTTTTGGAGTACAGGAATGGCTTCTTGATGATCCTCTATTTGGCTAACACCAAGCTAAAACACATTCTATCTCTTCTGCTTTTGTTGTGGCATCTCTGACTGCAGTATTAGCATATTCCTGTGGCTCTGCTGGCATGAGGTTGCTCCCTGACATGGTTTTGGCAGGCTGGGCTGGCTATTCATCTGCTGCTCGTCCTGTCCTGGCACAGCTCAGAGCATCAAGCTCAGAACAGAGTGGTCTTGGCATTGAGTAGTCTCAGCGTCAAGAAGCTTTTGCTGAGCACTGTTACCATCCCTCTTCTGGGTCACTTTGAGTACCTTTAGCTCTGCACAGCAACTTATATGCACATTGAAAGGTAAAAGCAATTGTTTGTTGGCCAGTGTACACAAAAGGTAACTTTCCTCCAGCTTTGAGGATTACTCACGTTTCTGAAAAGTGTGCTTGTTTTTGTGAGACAAAGAGGCTTCAAGCTCTTGCAGCAGATTCTACTAGCAGTGCCTTCTTTAAGAACCAAGTTTAGCTTTAGGACTTAACATAAATATGTAATTTATTTTCAGAACTCTGTTTGTCAGGGAATTCTGTATGGAATTTGTTTTTTCCTGCAGCTGATGCTGCTTTTTTTTAAACCTGGATATTTGAGCTTTATTTTTCTGAAAAAATAGATCAATACCTTTCAGCTTGGACCCTTTTGTTTTTCTGCTACCACGTGCTCAGAAGGGATGAGCTTTTTCGATGTTGCAGACCTGGTGTTTAAGTGGAAATCTGAAAAAGGTTACGAGATGGCTCTTGTAAATAATATCCTGTTTTGTTCAGGGTGCTCTCAGGTAAAGATCAAATAACCTTTTCCAGTCACTCGGATTAAGAAATTGAATGCAGGCCTGCCCCAGAGCTCTTTTAGCAGTTTCACTAGGATTGCGCTATTGCTTAGACTACTGAGTGTGATCCATCTCTGCAAAGACCATTTTTCAGTCTTTATCTAAGAGCATACAGATTTCTGTGATACAGCTTCAGATTTCCCATACTGTAAATTTCTGTATGTACAAGCAGTTGTAGGTGAAAGATGTTATTTACCTAAGCTACTTTTTTGATACCCAATGTTGGTGTATACATTCACAGTCCATTTTCTGGTCCTGCCTCCTCACAGACCTTGTTGAATTCTAGACTTCAGAGGAACCAAGCAGAAAGCCTGATACTTAGTATAGCTGAAAATGCCCTAGAAGCAAAGGGAAGGACAGGGACACATCCTTGCATATACTGCAAAGTAATTTAGCTTTTATTGTTGGTCTCCAAGTAACCTACAGTGTGAGTATATATTAGGAACAAGTGGTGATCTTAATGTGCAGGGGGAACAGGCAGAGAGGGGTACCTTTCTCTTTGTTTTTCTCCAGTTCTACTACCATGGGAGTCATTCCTCTTGCTACCCTTGGAGAGATTATTTCCTGTGTAGGGCATTATAGAGGGCAGAGCTGTCAGTCAGCCTGCTCTTCACTTTCCTCAGTTGTATGGAATGTTTTTAGATGGCATTGAGTAAAGCAGCTGTAAAGGACTGTGTTTTTTTTTTTTCCTGGATTCCCTATTTCACCTTACAAACATGATGGTCAAACTCAATGACAGGTTTAGATGGAATGGATCACTGTGCAGTGTGGCTATACTGCTCAAGGTAATCTGCTTGGTTTATTTACTGCACTGTGCAGCAGTCCATGTAAAAGCATGTTGGAGTGTGGCTTTAAGACACGGTCTCTTGTCCAGAACACAATAGGATGACTATGATTAATTCAGTTTTCTTCTACAGTACTTGAATTAAACCTTTTTTTCTTCTACACACCGAGGATGTAAAGCGTGAAGTGTTCAAAATCAGTTACATTAGGAAAGGGAACATACAGTTCCTCCACTGACAGTTTCTGTTTTGGTGAAGCATTATGTCTGTCATCCTATAGGTTTGTTTAGAACAACAGAAATAGGTTGGCCTGTGAGGATTTGCCATTGCCACTTGACATAAATGTTCTTGATCTTTCAAGTGTGGTACTGAAGCGTTACCGTTACGTGCAGTTTTCTTGGCTGGTGTTAATTAAACCTGCCTGTGCACCACTTTCAAACTGGTCTGTGTAGACCAGTATTGCTACTGTGTAACAGTAGAAATATACTCTGTTTCCTTGGAATACTGTGCAGAAAAGCTTTCTCATTTTCCACAGGCAAGGAGTGCTACGTTGTTCAGTCCTGCTAGTGAATTTTTTGGGTGCTATTAAACAGGTTAAACATCTGTGTGGAGAGGTTTAGAGACATTGCTTGGATGATTTCTCAGGGGTCCATCCATTCCAGTTTTTTACAACTCTGGACACATATTTGTTTTGGGATTAAGAACAAGAAACTCATAAATAAGGTAGTTTTTTTGGAAATGTTTCATCCACTACTCCACACATCTAAATCAATAGCCACTTGCTTTGTTGAGATTTGTTCTGACTTTTACAGTTCTGTTCACAAACTTAGATAAAACCTTGTTTTTACCATATTTATGGAGAAGTTTGCCTTAAAGCTTAAAACGTATGTTTATGTCCAGGATGTGTAGAGTCTATGAATATAAAAGTTAGCAGCATGCTGTGTTTAATATTGGTAACAATGAGTTACAGGATAAATGCTGCTTTTTTTTTTTTCCCCCTGTGACCTTAAAAATATGCAGCATCTGTTACTCAAAAGCAGGTGCTGCAGGCACAGTTGTGTGAAGTTTCAGAGAGGACTCATTTTAAAGAATCCGGATGTGTTATTTTTGCTTATATGTTTATATTGATATTATTGTCATGAAGTTTGGTCAACTAAGAAAGAAATTGAAAACAAGGTTTTGGGTTTTTTTTTTTAATGTAAGCAATAATTTAATGGGAAAGTAAATCTTTATCTTATGTCCGAGCTTCATGAGGAATTTGTGTGATAAAGAAGGTGGATTTTAGTTTTTTGCATCCTAAGATTTGCAAATGTCTTGAATTCCTCAATTGTTTTCTTTTGTATTGCCTGAGATTTCTCTAAAATCTACACACATAAATAATTCAAGACTAGCAAGCTGTCTTTAACAAAATCTCTGAATGAGAGTCATGTCATAATTCAGCCAAATATGAAGTCCTTTTTCTGAGACAGAACAAAGTAACTGTATTTTGTCTGTTCTTCTCGGTTCTCTGTAGAAAATCACTAACAAGTTTTCCAAGTTCTCTTTTAAGTGCTGCAGATACTAAATTATGTCTGTTCTCCTTAGAGGGGAAAAAAATAATTAGAACTAGAAAGTTGATGGAAAAATTAAAGGAATTTTTATGTCAAGTGGATTTAGATACGTGAAGTTACTGGGTTTTGACAAGTTTTTGTGGTTATCTTAGTACTGGGATGTGGCAGACAGAAGCAACACACAGGCAGTTGTACTCTTTGCTTGTGTAGTGGCTGGGGCTGGCCAACTTTACCCACAGGTATGGAATGACCAGGAATGGCCAGGCCCCCTCCACAAAACTTGCACCCTGGCACTTGGTAGCCATGCCCTACAGAGTGTTCCACACTCAGGTCTTAATGGTTAGCTCTGTGTTCTGGGGCTGAAGCAGTAGAGACAGCTGTGAAGAAAAGAAAGAAGCAAAGGAAAAAAGTGTTTTAACAAGACTTAACGGTTGTTCTGTGTGTCTTGGGGAGTGAAGGAGCAGCACATCTGCCATGGCAACTGTGTGTGCTCCTTTTCCATTGTTCAACTGGATGATGTTTTCAGCACTTTTCCCCTGATGAGTCTTGCGTGGAGGGACATTGCTTTCACCCGTGTGGAACAGGAGTGATTGGGTTCTTCTATTTAACTTGCAGCTTTTGCAGCCTTGACTTTCACTCCTGATTTATTGTCCTGTCTGGGGCTGTTAACTGATGGGGGATACAAGAGTCGGTTTTTGTGAAATTAGATCCTGAAGTCTATTCTCTAGTCTCACAGACATACGTAAGACCAGACACGTGCAAAGGATTTATGTTTGTTTAAACAATATTAGAAATGTATGATAATGGCTTTTCCTGTCTTTAAAAGGACAGATTTTTGAAGTCTGGAGATTTTGTTTCGATAAGCACCACAAAGAGACTCATGTACCAGCATGTAAGAAAAGTGTTGAGTACAGATTCTTGCATGAGTGCTGAATGGCTAATGATTGTGAGTACAGTGACTAAGTATACTAAGCTGCTTACGTTGCTGGTAGGAATAAACAGGAACATTCCAGGTTCTTAATTGCTTGTCATCATTACAGAGCAAAATAATAATGGAACCTAGCCAAACCAGAAAACCCTTAAAAAATTTATCCTGTGTGAGACAAAGCTGGTTTTTGAGATGATGTCATTGTAACTGCATAGTTGTCAGTCAGTTTGCTTCTGTGTAAAGTAAGCAATACCTCAAATTAATACCGTGTGTTTTCCCTGTTCAGGCTGGTACAGAGGTGTTTCCATTAAGAAGCCCAATGTAAAGGTAAGTGTGAATACATCTCTAGTGGGAGATTATTTGGCTATTGCAAGCCAATAAACTTTTCATTATCCTTTGGATTTTCCTTCTACCTTTTTTCATGGAGGAGGATTGGATTTCTTTTCTAAATTGAGAGAATAGTCATGAGGATCAGAGACCTTCCTGATATGTAACACATAATCTTTCTAACATCTATAAGTCTCATCCAGTTTGTTCCTCTCCACCCTACTCCCCTAAGAAAAGCATGGGTGGGTGATCTTGCACTGCTTAATTCAGAGTTCTAAAAGAACACATTTAATAACTCACTACTGACCTAAGATAGCTTTGAAAAATGACTGTTGGAAAAAGGATATTGCAAGTTTGGGGTATTTTTTTTCAGATTTTTTCCAGTTTAACCACTGCATTTAGTTATTTTCCAATCATATCCCTGTTTTGCTCTTGGAGAACTCTTTTGACTGTTCTGATGTGATTTTTTTTTTTGCAAGCGCATGTATATTTTTGTCAACGAATGTATCCAAACATGTAAATAGTTGCTTCTGTGTAAGCATCACGTCCCTGTCTTTTAGTTTAAATACAGGTTGTTTTAAAAAAATGTAAGAGTAGTATATTTGTCATATTTATCTATATTATGGAATAGTATGTGTATTATCTTTTCATGACTATAATCGTCTTTTAATAGAAAAGCCTGCATTCATTGTGTGCGTTTTGGTACATCATTTGCTTGAATATATGTTCAGTTTTTATAGGTGAGCCCTTCAAACCTTCCTTGGTTTCTTAGGTAACCAGCACAGAATCACAGAAATAAACAGCATTAACTTGAAGTGAACCAAACAAGCAGCTTAAGTAGCATCAATTATTTTTCCAGATTTTCATGTAGCCAAAAGTATGCAGGTTTACTGGTATTTTTCCCTGATGAAGCTATTCCTGTTCCATGAACCTTTTTTTTCCTTCTGTAATTTCAGTCTCGACTGTGAAGAAGAATTTTCTTTCATAGCATTTTGTTTCATCTTTACTTAGTATTCCTTTCAGTCCTCTCCATTAAAATTGTTCTTCCCAAGTTGTATTGCTTTGAAGCTCTAAAATTTTAAAGGCCACAGTTGGTTACTGGCATTTTTGTCAGAGGCTGTCAGCTGGTTTTTAACCTGAGGATTACTAATGCTCAAGCTGTGTTCCCCACTGAAGTTCAGGCTTACCCTTCTGACACACTGACTGAGTTTGTCCTGAGGATTCAGGGCCACGTATTTTACAGAGATAATGGAACACTATGAAGAGCTTGGTTTATGTTGCTTCTTTGCCCTGTGTCTCATCGCAGAAGAACACAATGCCATAGGCCAGGTTAGAATCCAACCCTTATGGGAACAGCAGAAGGCAAATAACCAGAGCTATCCCAAGTGGCTGTAAACAGCTTTTATTGGAAAGGAAGAGGAAAACAAATAGCTCCAGGGCAGCAAGTAATACAACACTTCTTACCCTAGTGAAAGACTGGTATCAGGGCTCAACAGCAATTTGATGGTGGGCTTTTTGTCGTGTTCTTTTTTAAACCTATATCCTTGTAATGTAATGTAGTGACAATATGAAGACCTGGTCTGGAAGCTTAGTGATGCTGTGCTGCAAACTGCACAATAAACTACCTTTCTGGCAGTCCTGGCTACCTTACGTCTCTCCTGGTAGTTACGTGTCACTTATTCCTTTCAGCTAACTGCATGCTGTTCTCTGAACTCTTCCTCCTTGTCACGCCTTTGTCCTGCTTGCTTATCACCTGTTAGGGGATTATTGGGCTCACACAATCTCTACAGTAGGAAGACAATTGACTAAACTTAAATGTTTTCTTTTAAATCATCCTTGTCCCTTCCAAGGCAACCATGTAGGATTATCATGACTCCTTTTCGTTTGATCCATGTTAACTCATGTATTTTATACCAGAGCATATTTCCCATACAGCAGTGTTTCTGACCACTTCAGGAGCTTTTGGGAATGAAAAGCACTCAGCTTGAATCTTGGTATGGTATTTTTATTGAACAGACTTGCAGAACTTCCTTATTATGAAATTAATCTTTCGAGATGGAGGTTTGATTCAGTGTGCTGTCCTCTTCTAAAATGGATTAAAATGATCAATTGTGCTAATTTGAATGTTGACTTTCGATTGTGACAGCTTCTCTGACACAGCATTAGGTAGTCTCTTCTGTTAGGTATATTGGCAATTATTTATCACAGCTTAGGACATAAATGCTAAGAACTGCAGATGGCTTTTTCTAACTTACAGGCTTTATTTTATTACAGGGGATTTTTCCTGCAAACTATATTCACTTGAAAAAGGCAATCGTCAGTAACAGAGGGTGAGTACTCTTCCTTCTAAGAAGCAGTAGTGCTTCTCATCTCAAAGGGAATCTAAGAAATGGTTATGAAAATTTATAGAGTGGTTTTAGTTCATTGTCTCTTTTTATTATATGTCAGGGTTTGGAAATGAAAAGTAATCTTGCAGAGCTTTGGAGGTTTTTGTTTTTAATACAGCAAGAAGCAATTCTGTTGGTTAGTCCTGTTCACTTTTGCTCGTGAAATTGCAACTCCAGAGGTATCACCTGAAACACACACATTATAAAGAACTCTATTTATATTTTTCATTTCTATTTCAAAGTGCCAATACAAATGCTTATGAAACAATAGAACATAGAGGTAAGCTATGCTTTGCTGACATGTGCCTGTTGCAGAGGGACCACAAAAAGCATTCAGAGGGGTGGAATGCCTCTTCCATGATGAAAGACTCAGAGATTTGGCGCTATTCAGCCTGGAGAAGAGAAGGCTTTGAGGAGACCTTAGAGCAGCCTTCAGTACTTAAAGAGAGCTTGTAAAAAACCAAAAGGAAACAGAGTTTTCAGAGTTGTCATGAGACAAGGAGTGACGGGTTTAAGTTGAAAGAGTGAAAGGTGATAGATTCAGGCTAGGTATAGGAAGAACTTTTTTAAAGATGACAATGGAGGAGCACTGGCACAGGTGGTAGATGTCTTATCCCTGGAAACATTCAAGGTCAGCCTGAACAGGGCTCTGAGCAACCTGATGCAGTTGAAGAAGTCCTCCTGCACATTGCAGGGATGTTGGGCTAGATGGTCTAAATGGACTAAACTTAAAGGTCCCTTCCAACAAAAACTATTCTATGATTCTACTTTAATGGGTGTGGAGGAGCTTACTAATAAAGTCTTGTTCTTTTGCTTAGAAGGTAGGTTACTCAAGTTTCATGTGCAACAGAAAAACTTTCCAGGATAGGAAAGGTTAATAGATGGTGCATCTTTTGGATAGTTAATGATAATGGTGATTTCCCTCCCTACTGGGGGGGAAAAGGGTTTGGACTGGCTTAGACAGAACACTTTACAGGCAAGTCAATTTAAAATGATAAGTGTTTTCATTGACCTTGATTAGACTGAAATAACATATTTTGAACAGGTAGCTAGGAAATGTGTCATGTAAGTTGATTCTTGTGGGATGTAATGGAGAAACAGATGATTTGGGGATTGTTTGAGTGTTACAACAGACAATATGTTCCTCTAAAGATATTTTCCTTTAGGCTGAGTAAATTCAAGTTCTAGCATTTTACAGATTCACAAATAACTATGCTGATGTTTGTTTCTTTTTCTACCTTTTCCAGAGTCCCTTTACTAATTTTTCTCCCCTCTTCTTACATAGGCAATATGAAACAGTTGTTCCACTTGAAGATTCTGTTGTGACTGAAGTCACAGCCACACTGCAGGAATGGGCTGTGCTCTGGAAACAGCTGTATGTGGTAAGAACAGTATTTGTCTCATTGTACCTTATTTCTCAGATGTCTTGGTAGATATGTTGCCTGTATTTCAGTCCCTTTGGAAAAGAAACATAATCAGTATAAGAATTGTTAAATTAGTTTTATCTAGTAGGGGATTCACTAACTGCAGAATCACTGATTGTGTGATTGTGCTACGTTGGGAACTTCAGCAGTACTGAAATTCTGCCTTCAGACCTGAAAGCTTCACTCTAATTTCAAGACCCCTAATTTTAAAGAGCTCTTAAATATGTAAGCTATAATATATGTGTTTAGTAACACAAAATGTCAGACTTCCATAAGTCCCATCAAAGACTCAGAGGACTTTTAGCACAATTCTTCCTTCTCTATTAAAAATAAACACTCAAGATAAGTGTATTGAGTTTTATAATCATCTGGTTTATATAAGTTTTCAGTTGCTGCCACATAGTGTCACTTACTTCTGCTTTCATCTTTGTTCCCACACTTTTTTTAATGTCCAGACCTCACGGAACAGTAAATAAAAGGCTTGTCCATTTGAAAGTATTTTTTTCCCTGTTTTCTTTTTTCTGTATTTTCCTTTTTAACTTAGGAAAACCAAATAATAACTGTAGGATTAGGATCAAGAACTGTTGGTGGTACAAGCATGAATCACCTTTCTTTCCTTACTGCAGAGGAATACCTCTACGCAGACCTGCAGCAGATTTGTTTTCACGTTTAAACCTGAGGGGACAGCAGTTCGATATGTAGGGAATGAAACTGGGGAAGATCTCTTTAAATGAGTCTCGTGTATCTCCAGCATAACCAACCATGTTCTTCAAAAAGCAGTCCAGTTATGAAACTAGTTTTACTTTTGTTGCTCCCACTTCTGCTGTGGAGAGAGAGATTGTGTCTATGAAGAAATTTATTGACAAGTAGAATCTAATCTAATTGGTGGTGGGGAGGCAGGATAGGCCATGGCACATGCTATATACACTCTTTTATACCACTCTTACACCTAATACTCCTCCTTTCTCCATTTCAAATACCTCTGGTGTATGTGAGTAAAATGGTGTTTCCTGCTTTCTTTCTGTAAGATTTTCTCTCCCTTGTGTCAGATGGAGACAACAGTAACACTGACAATGCTATTGAATTGTAGAAACAGGAATGATTTTACCTACCAATGAGTTACGCTTTCTACTAATCTAGTTTTTTTATTGTTAAAGCTAGAGAGGGAAAGAGAAAGCTCTAGCTATAAACTTTCATGTAGTGATTTTCTTTTGGGACTGCTTTCTACTCTAGCTCCTTACACTTGTTATAACATTGCATGTAACGTTATCTTATTCTTAAATAAGAGGGGAAAGCGTTTGCCGTTGTCATGGAACTTTGGAAAGGGACATCTGTTCCATGACAAGAAGAAATTAACAGAGCATCAGAAGAAAAAATACTTTGTTTTGCAATGTCTTTTGGTTTGGGTTTTTTTTTTTCCCCTCTCCCTGAAATTAGGAAAAAAAAAAACCCTAGTATAGAAATAGTAACAGAATTGTTTAGTTTGGGGAGGACCTCTTTAGATCATCTGGTTCAACTGTCTTCTCAAGTAGCCCAGGTTGTCCAGGACACCATCCAGTCAGATTTTTATTTTCTTGTGAACAGAGACTCCACAATTTCCCTAGTAAAGCTGTCAGTGTTTGACCAACCTGCGGTATGATCTTCTGTTCAAGATTACTGATACAGTACCATAGCCTTTCTGACATAGAAGAACATGCTATGCTGTAGTTAGATGGGTAACAGAAATTTGTCCTATTTACTGAATGGTAAATTTGAAGCCTGAGTAATTGTACAGAGGTGCATAAACGTACATGGCAGAGCTGGGATTAGGATTTTATAATTGGTATTCAGGCTAGAAGCTACGTAAGGTCATATCTTAAAATATATTAGGAGACTAAATGGAAATACGTGCTTCTTGTTGGATCAGCACCAGTGAACGTTTTTATTATTCCCAAACTGTAATAAGAGTCATCTGAGAAATCTAATTAATGTTATTTGTCATGCTGCTGTGCCTAGTCAGCTTTGTAGAAAAGTTTCTTGCTATAGTGAAAGTTCAACTGCTAGTTGTTACTGCAGATGCTTTTAGCAGGGCAGTACTTAGGAATCGTAACAGTAGGCACTACATTATTTCGTAGTATTGCACTGTAAGACAACTGCAAAACAAAGTGTCCAGTATCTCTTAATATCTTTGAATAGGCTGAAATGTTCATCTCCTGATTTTTGGAGAACTTCTCACATAGATTATGGTTTGAAAGACCAAGTTTGTTTTAATTAAAAATTCAAAGGAATTTCTTTAGTGATGTTGTTGAGATACATCATATGGTTTGTATCTGCCTGTCATCTAAGCAATAGGAACTGTAGTGTAACACCCAGAAAGCCTGGAGTGATTAGAACGCTGACTGAAGAGGGATATGATGTTGTTCCAAGTGGGGAAAAAACATCAGAGGGAAAAGGAGAACAGTGAGAAATAGAAGGGCAAAAGTGAAGCATAACTTTGAGGCAGTCAGTTGTGGAAAAATAGTTTGTGTAAACTGTTGGCAATCTTCCTCAGTTCCTTCTGACCACAGAGGATCTACGCAGCAGCTGTGTGGGGCAGCCTGAGTAGATTTGAGTTCATAAGAGTTGTGCAATAATTTTACTGTGTGTTTTGTGAAATATGTACTGGGAAGATTAGCCTGAGTTCGATATACTACACAGGGCTGTCAAAGTGAAAGCCAAGTGATGGTCCTAGATCTAGAAGCTGAGACTGGGGAGAAAAAGGCATTTGTGTGCAATGTGTTCATAAAGGAAGGACTGTGCCTAAACTGAATTTAAACTAGAAAGATTTCTGGTGTGTTATTTGCTTTACTGTAATATCATGTTGTGCTCAGAGTAGTTGGATTATGATATTATAACCCTTTAAATGCTAACAAAACAATGAGATTTCTGAAAGTGCAGGAGATTTCTTTCAAATTGGAAAGGTAAAGTAATACTGGTATAGAAGCTATTAGAATTTGTTCTTTCTATTGAGTGGTTTTTGTAGCAATAATGATAACCTTGGTAAGAATTCTATGCCTACCTGAAAGTTAACTTTTTTGTTACTGAGTAATCAGCCATAGAACTTAAATATTTATTATAGGATGGTAGTTGTACAGGAGTGAAAGGCCTATTGTGATAGAACGAGCAGTGATGTTTTTAAACTGAAAGAGGGTAGATTCAGGCTAGAGACAGGAAGAATTTTTTTTTTCAATGAATGTGGTGAAACACTGGCACAGGTTGCCCAGAGAGATGGCAGAAACTTCATCCCTGGAAACATTCAAGGTCAGGCTGGATAGGGCTCTGAGCAACGTGACCTAGTGGAAGATGACCCTGCTCACTACAGGGGAGTTAGACTAGATCAGCTTTAAAGTTTCCTTCCAACCTAATCATAGAATCACTCTATGATTCTATGAAAAGAGCACATTTTCCCCCTCTTGGAATGTGTAGACTGCGTGCAGATGGATACAGTGTCATGACACTGGAAAACAAAAAGCAGTTAATTGCTTTTTGATCTGCCTATATCCAGGCTTCTAAGATAAGCACAGAAATAGTAAGATTTAGTAATTACCTCCTGTCAAAAGAAAGATCACTGTGCTGTTTAACCTACTTGGTTTGGATTTTCCTACTTTCACTGCAATTGTACAAAGTCTTTGGGAGATGGCTAACAGGAGCTGAATGTTAAAAATCTGTCCTGTGTAAGCTCTGTGTGCTGAGTTGTTCATAGTAGGGTTAGAGTTTCTCATAAAGGCTAGTTGACCAGATGTATATGTGTATGTTTATGTATGTGTTGAGTGTATATACACACATGCGGAGTACATGGTCACTAAGCGTATGGACCCTATGTCTTGTGTTACTGTTTTGCCTGGCTTGAATGCTCTGTATTGTTCTTCAGATGAATTTGGTCAAGGTACTCGTTTTGTGGGAAGTCTAGGAAATTTAAAGGAAGGATCTACTGAACTTTTCTCAGTGTTACAAAGGATTTTAAACAAAAGATGCTATTGATTCCCTTCCCTAATACTGTACTTAATATGGGGTGGAAGAGGAGAGAAAAGGGACAAGGAAGACAGAGCAGAAAAGCAAGAACAAACCTTGAGGAGACTTCTGTAGGCAATGAAGTGGATAAAGGTGCAAAGTTATATTAGTTACTGTGAAATCTATGTATGTGACTTCCATAGAATTGCCCAGACCAGTGTACGACTTCCATTGAGACAGCAAAATGGCACTGGTAAGTTAGATAACTTTCTCTCTTTCCCTGTATGTGTTGATAAGATTTGTTATTTTTATACTACTTCTAAATAAAGGATCTGCAAGTTCTCTGTGAGCTTTTGTTAATTAGGTCAAAAAAGACTCCTGTGAGTAAAGTCAGCTAAAGGGATCACTGAAAATCACAGTTGGAGCATAGCAGCTATTTTAACAGTAAAAAAAATATTCCTCAGAGTTTAAGATGTGATGTGAGGACTATTTCTGTTCAAATAGCAGATGACTGTAGAGAGACCAAACGTAATCGCCCGATTTAGAGTTTGGTCAGATCAATAAATGTAATTTGTTACTTTTAGTCAGAGGGGGAGTGGGGGGAAAGTGACTTCTTGTGTAGTTTTAGAAGTAAGATGTAATGGCGATGGGAATAGATGGAGTTTTCACCAGTTGTGTGAAATAGATTTCCTCTTGGTTCCCTCTTGGATCCTATCAAGGCAAAGAGAGTGGATAAAAGGACTTGAAGCTCTCTGAAGCTATCTAATTTAGATGGTTTAGGGTGTCCCTAAAATTGAAGCATTTGTTCAAAACTCATCTTTTTTAAAAAAAAAATACCATTCACAGAACCACTTCTGTAGTTTCTTCTTGAAGTTCAGTATTTTATGAGATGCTTTTATTTAGTGAGATGCTTTTTGAGTCATACCGAATAAAACATGTAACTGCTGGTGCACTTTCTAAAATATATGTACAGAAAAAGGAGTAGTTTAGTCCAAAACATACACTGCATCTGAAGTCTGCTTTAGAAGTTCTCCCATGAAGGAACACAATTCCTTCAAGTCAGAGCTGAGCATATTTCATACACACTTCAAGTTCTGTGCAAGCAAATTCTGAGAAAGAGGAGGTATTTGTGCTGAGACATAGGTTCAGAAGTGGTATTGCACATATATATATATGGTCCACTTGGCCTTTTTCTGAGTCACTTTTAAGGTTACCTGCAAATAGGAAATTCCATTAGGATGATTGTTCAGGCATTGTCAAAGAGATACCTAAAAAGAATCTTATCATAGAATCATCTTAAGAGCTTGTCTGGCCCCAGTTACCTCTTTATTATTTGTAGTCCTATGTTCTAATGGTAGTCTGTATGGGTATTTTTATATCTTTCTGTTTGAAGTGAAGAATGGAATCTTTTCTTCCAGGAACTCAAATATGAGTTTGAGGCAGTTGAGAGTCTTGTTAAGTATGGCACAGAATGTAAGGGAAACTCAAAGTAAATATTTCCACTTTCAGTGGCACCTAGTTTTTCAGTTTCTCAAAGAGAACAATGTGCTGGGAAAATATCTGATTGCTTAGCAACCTAATCATAGGCTTTTAGCAGATTTGTCATTTGATTACTAGAAAATACTTGAACATTTTTCTTGATTAGGTTGTGAAGGGTGGGTGCAGACTGATTTGGTAAATGCAGAGTGATGAATATTTCAGTGTTGTGTGTGTTTAAGGTGGATATTTTTATAATTTGGTATGTTCAGTCATAGAAGAGGGAAGCTGGAGATAAATCATGGAATCATAGAATAGCCCAGGTTGAATTGTCTCATCCAGCCTTTTGTGGGAAAGGGAGATTAGAAGCAATTGGACAGGATGCTAATCTCATCTTGAAAATGTCCAGTGAGGAGGACACTTACACATCCCTCAGAAAGTTGTTCCAGAGGGGGATTGTCCTGAGTGTAAAACATTTCTTTCTTATGTTGACGTAAAACCTCTCCTGGTGCAACTTACATCTGTTGCCCTTTGCCTTCTCCATGTGGCTCCTTGTGAAAAGAGATCCTCTGTCCTCTTTATAACTACCCTTTAAGTGCTGGAATACTATTATGAGATCTACCTGAGCATTCTTCACAGAGAAAAGACCAAAGTCTTTTCCAGGTTCTCCAGCCTGGAAAGATCATCTTCGTGGCCTCCTCTGGACGCTCTCCAGTCTGTCTGCATCTTTCTTGAATTGTGGGGCCACAGTGTGATTTACGTGTGTTTATTGTCTTAGGCAGTTAGAAGGTTTTGTACCTAAACATTGTAGGTTTTTTTGCACTGCTTAGGTATGTTGTCTTTGGGAAGTTGAGCAAAATTCCTTCTCATGTTTTGTTAAGTTGAGACTTGCACTTAAATAAATTTATTAGCTGTGGTTTCTTGGACATCTTTAGTGGGTGTTGTGACCTTATACATTTTTTTTCTTTAGTGGAACAGTCCTCAAGTAGAATCTACACTTAATATCTATTAGGTCACTGCCATAAAGTTTCAGTACGTCTCCCCTTTAGCACAAAATTGTTAAAGTTCAGTTTAAGTGAATCCTATTCGGATTATAAAGGATTCCCATAATTATGTTTTTCCCTTTTCCCTATTTTAGAGAGATCTTAATACATTGAGTCTTTCATAGTGATTTGTGTAGGTCTGTGTGCTTTAAGGAATTAGAAGTAGGCAGAAGGTTTTTTTAGGAGAATAAAATACGATTACTCTGTAAGCAAGTCTCATTAAAATTTGAAAAATTATGATAATTTCTTTGAAAGTTACTGTCCTTTGAAGGCAGCAGAACTTCTGTCTAGTTTATTGGATTTAAAGGACAGCTTAACAAGGAGCAATAGATGCAGTACATCTCACCTTTCATTTGCTTCTGCATATAGATTTATGGTGTAATTTAATATTAGGATCAACTGGACAGTTCTTATCTATTTTCAAACAATGTAGAAAAGGTTAACTATCAAACGAAACCTACAAGGCATTAATCAGACTGTATGGGAGGAATATGTGTTTTGGATTGCCATGGAGATGGATAGATTTTAATAGATCTTTTAAATTAAGACAGAATTAAATGTAAGTCACCTTCTGGTGTCCTTGGCAAGCCCAACCGTGACAAACTACATGCAGGGTGTTTTAATAATTTCTTGCTTTGTAGGAGAGTGTTACTTAGTCATTGATATGAGAGGGTATAATATGCTCTTTTATTTTGGTAAACAGAAGAGATTAAATGCTTTCCTGATGCTGAGAGTCATAGCAAATTGAGGGGGTGGTGGATTTGGAGTTGTTGGTTGGTTTTTGGTTTGTTTTTTTTTTTTTCCTAGAATAATTTGTGTTTGTAGTTAACAGAGAGCTCTTTCCTTTTAGAGCATCATCATGCTGAAAACAGTGTAAGAGTGTAGATGTAAAAGTACACGTGTGATATTAAAACATGGGAATTTTCTTTTATTCCAAATTTTAATCCAAACAAGAGTTTGAGAATTTCTTTCTCTGTAACTGAAGGGACTCACCTAGGCTGTTCCAAATCTGATGATATGACAGAATTGCATTTGAAATAGAAGCAAGAAGAGGAGACTGAGAAGAGACATGGTCACTCTCTACAACTACCTGAAGGGGAGTTGTAGTGGGGCAGAGAGGGGGATAGTGTTGATCTCTCAGTGATGAATGATGGAACATGAGGAAATGGCTTTAAATTGCACCAGGGGAGGTTTAGTTTGGACATGAGGAAGAACTTTTTCACCAAGAGGGCTGTTAAGCATTGGAAGGGGCTGCTCAAGGAGATGGTGGAGTCGCCATCCCTGGAGATACTCAAAAGACACATAGATGAGGTGCTGAGGGATAGGGTTTAGTTCAGCAATGGGCCTGGCAGTGTGAGGTTAAAGGTCTTTTCCACCCGTAATGATTCTACGATTCCCTGATTTTATGGTAGTGTGGTTTGATCTTAGTCTTCCAAAGATATATTTTGAGAAAATATGGCTTTTTGTTTTGCTTTTATTTTTAACTAACAGAAAATTAGAGAAAAGGGAGGAGAAAAGGGGTAGGGGAAGCTGGCAATCTGGCTTCTTGGAGAGAGCAAGCGAGCTTGTGTGCATGTACAGAGCTTAGAAGGGACAGGTCATCCCTAGAGGGTGTTTATTGGAACTAAAAACACGGTTGGATTTTGGGTTTTTTTAATTAAAAAAAATAAAAATCTGTATTCTAGAAACCAAACAGCTGTTGTTTTGGCAGCCTGAGTGGCACTGATGTCCATGTGCTATCAAGAAGTGTCCGTTGGTCTTATCCTGATTTGTGTTACTTCCTGTCCTTTCTATCCTTAAGGCATGGAGAGGAAAAGGTAGCAAACATATTGTAATTATTTATAAGAATCACCATTTTAATATCTGCCTCTATATGTAACACAATTATATATATTTGCTAAGGGACTGGGTAATAAAATTTCACAGGTGGGACAGGTAAAAAATGAGGATTATGAGAATTAGAATGTGCACAGGCTCACTAAAACCTATGGCTGGAGCGACACAGCACACTGTAGCTTAAGCCACGGACATCCAGCACCTGGCCTGCCAAATGTGATTACTCTCTGCATTGTTGCATTTGGCTGGAGAGGAGGTAGTGGTTAATGACTTTGTTCTTCTAAACAAACAGGAATAAAAATGCATCTTCATTTAAAAACTCAGTGGTAAGTCTGGCAAATGGTTACTTAACTTTGCATGAGATGTCAAGGTGAAATTAAAACACTTAAGACTTGTTTCCCCTTTCTTATTTCAACTTCCAGCCATGTGACTGTGGAGATACTGTAGAGATAAGTGGTAAATAAAATCTGTTTTAAAAGTATGAGTTGGGTTGTGAAAGCCATCGTTGAAGAATGAGGGAAGTGCCAGTGTTCTCAGTGTTCTCAGCTCAGTCTACTTTTTCAGTAAGAGTTATGACAAGACCGTTAATTTTGTGGTCACTTACCATATGGTATATGGTAATGAGGCTATAAACCCCCTTCCTTCCTCTTGTGTTTCAGCTGTTCTCCAGTGAATAGTGTGTGCAACTTGCAGAAAGATCACAAGCTAGTCACACACAATTATTGGACTCTTTTGTTCTTAAGTCCCTCTGTACAACTGACATACTGTCTCTAGTTTTGTGGGTAGGTTTGAAGCTCGTGGATTCTATATGTTATATAGAAATCATTAGAATGAGGCTTATCTGCCTTCATGGTAACATGTGAATGATTTTTATTACACTAAACCTTTAGAACTATACATTGAGACACAAATAACAACAATCTGAATGGGTGTTCATTAATTGGCCAAAATAAATAGAGGTTCTGCATGCGGTCATGCAAATAACTACCATGAAGTGAATGTACAGGAGGCAGGGCTGATTTCAATTATTGTTTGTCCTCATGTACTTGGGTGCTTGACTATCTCATGGAGTTATTTTCTCATAACATGTTTTTTGTGAATGTTTGCATGGAAGGGGGGAAATGATACGTTTTATCTTTGGAAACCACTTATAAATCTTCAAATGGTTTGCATTTCATTTTCAGCCAATAATAATCCATGGCCAATGGAGAAATGCAGAACTAAAATAATAAAAATGCAGAAATTGGGAGAAGTTTCAGCAAGAGGATTAACTTAGCTTCTCACACCTTTTGTGTTTGTCTTCCTCTGAATTTCATGGTGGTTTTGTTTATTTCTTAATTTTGAAGCAGAGCCTTGCATTAGCTGATTGTTTATACATACAGCTTTGGTTTTAGTCATAAATATAGATTAAATATGACAGATATACTGATTGCCAGGTTTGATTTCAGAGTCTTTAGCTGCCATCCCTGCTATCATTGCACCATATAGTAAGAGCTTCTTCAGGTGGTGAAGCTATTTTATGATTGTACATTTACCTCTAAAAATAACATGCTGCCTTTGAGGAAAAAATAAATAAATCTGTCAGGTGATATGAGAAGCTAACTCCAAAAGATAAATGAATTTAGGGTGCTCCAACAGCTTATAAAACAAATATCCATTTCTTTTTAAGACCCAGTACTCACTGCCACAAATAGCTCAAGATTCAATGTGTTTAGGTGAGATCCAATTCATATTACAGAAAAAAACCTGTTGCTGAAATAATGGAAAACATGAATCGTGTGTAGGTTTATATCATTTTCTGATACTAGCCACTGGTACCCCTGTACTTCTTTGCATCAGTGGCTTGCTGTTGAAATGATTTGTTTTCCCTCAACACAAATGGATGCTGCTGCTGCTAGTTCTGAAGTGCGCAGCAAATGCTAAAGGTACACAAGCACTCCTCAGCCCAGTGCTTGCATGTGTGTGACCCAGAGCAGCTTCTGTGGCTGTTGTGTAAGCACATGCAGAGATGCAGGTAATTTAGGAACCCCTGTTCTAGGGGTGAAGTAATAGCTCTGAGTCCAAAGATATTTAATTGCTTTTTAAAAAATGGTATTTAACTTCCACTCTTTTGCTCACTTATCCTGAGCTGCTAGGATTGTGTCAGAAGGCTCTCTGTGGGTAATTCTTCCTTTTCACTGTGGGTTGCTGAGCTGTGTGGGAATTTTGGAATGTCCCTGAGCTGAAAAGATTTTTCCTACATTTGGGAATTCCTGAGTCCCAGGTTCTTTATCTGAAGTTTTGGTTTGAGTTTTTTTTTCAGTAAAACGATAGTCTGAATTAAAAGACCTTTACACATCAGGGGAAACGGTGGGTTTCTTTATGCTCTTTCCATTTGAGCATTAGCTATTTGACCTAAATTAAGTTAGAGTTGATGGAGCAGATTTCAGTTTACTCTTTCAGGTATGTCCTTAGAGGTGGTGGGGAATTCGTGAATGCTTGCTCTCTAGTCTGTGCAAGAGCAGACCTTCAGAAATGAAGCAGAGATTGCATCCATTCAGAAGGAAAGGGAGACTGCTATTAAATACCTCTCTGGACTTTTCATGCTGATGTAAGCTGGCTCTGCTGCTGACAGTTTGTGTTGTATTCTTCCTGCCCTCTCCCACCCTGTGACCCTTCCCACGCTGTCCTTGCTGGCAGCAGGTAGTAGTCCTGGACTGAGGAGCTGCACCTTCCACTGCTGTCACTCTGTAGCTCATCAGGGGGAGTTTGAGCTTCTTCAGTGTTTAATTCAGTAGCTAATACTGTTTGCTAGAACTGTTACTGTGATTCTTTGTTACATTAATGTTCATGCAGGTTTATAATTATTGTATTACTGTAAATATTATTTAAGAATAAAACCTTTTTAAAATGAATTAGCTTAAACTCACTTTACTGTGTACAGGTGCAGATATATTCAGTTAAAATACTAGTGGTGATCCTGATGCTATTACTTTTCCACATCTTCTATTACTGATAGCATGTAATGTTTTCTTTTGGGTCAGTGTAGGCCAGTAAAGGGTTGGAGGCAGTCATTTTATTTTAGGAATCCATCTCTATCCTTCTGTAATTTTTCCTTGGATAGCCTTGGAACTTGAGGTAATGGTTAATAAACTATTTTGTTCTATATATGACCTGGCAGTCCTAGCCATCTTGTAGAGTACATCTCGAAGAAGTGCTGAGTTAACATTTCTAAGGAGGAAGGTAGTAACGTTTCTGGTCTCAGATTTTTTTGTTTTGACCTGAATACCTCAAGTTTGATTTGAAGTGCACACAGCCAGTTACCTTCCACCGTGAAATAAACTTCTATAGTTTCTCTGCAGGTGAGATTTTTGCCTGGTGAGTAGTGATTGTAAATGGATTTATTGATACTATCAGACATATTTGTTATTTTATAATTAGAAGGAACATACTTGGAAACTTGCTCAGGTAGGATTTAATGAATTTCTAGAATGTAGCATTGAAGAGTGGCTCATAATACTAAAAGAAAATTAGAATGGCCATCTGAGCTTCTCATTAACTCTTCTTCTCCCTTTGCCTGGTTCCTGGTCAGTTATTTCACAGTCAGTCCCAGGAATGCATATACTAGTCTTTATGTTGATGAAACCTTAGTACATTTTCTTTGATTTCCTGAATTTTATAGGGTACTTCCAGTTTTCCTAAGTTTCTTTCTTTGTTTGCTTGTTTAATTGCTACTCAAACTGTTGTGAAATGGAGCAAGTAGAATAAGTGGTGACTCCATTTTCCATGCTATTAAAAAGTTCTCATTTAGCTGACAAAAAGGTGATATACAGAAATATTTTAGTTATTACTCGAAGAGACACTAAAGGTAATGAAATGGGAATCCACTTGCCTTTCAGAAGAGGAAAATATTGCCATCAATCCAATGCTAAAAAGACACAAACCAAAGATAAGCTTTCTGTCAGTCTTTGGCTGGCTCTTGTGTCACAGACTGTAAACAGAATGGCAGTTTGTTTTAGGGGAGCTAACAGCATCACTGACAAGTTTAGAATCGGGAGGATGATTTTAACGAGCCAGTTAGGCTTGTTGTTGGATTTTGGTGGCATACTCTGAAGTAGCTGCTGAATTTGCTGTCTCTGATCTGACAAGAATTGTAGGCATGTCGACTTTCACTGTAATACTGTTGGCTGTCATGGTGTAAATCTACATTAGAAACACATCTAAATGCAAGTATTTTGTTCAACACTTACTCTGTTACCAGCTTACTATTCTAGAAGTAACATAGTCATGATTTGATGTTTCTGTTGAAACCAAATTGCTGTTCTAGATAAAGCACAGCATGGTGGTGGTAAAAAATGGGAAGAGAAAGGGGGAAGAGAGACATTAGACACATTTCCTTGGTTAAAAAAAAAATATCTCCTGTGTGAAACAATCCAAAATAAGTCTTTTCTGGTTGTCATTTTTATTAATCCTAGAAAAGCCATACCCTGTTTTGAGATATGTATCCATTTTTCATGCCTTAGTTCCTCCTTCTACTACCGTCTTTCAGGGATTTCTGTAGCTATCTAGGAAATATATAATATATAACCCAGGATTACCATACAGAGAGACAGCAAGCTGAAACATTTTTACATTAAAACAGTCTTTCTGATGGATCTTCCTCATCTTGTTAGAGGAAATCAGAAAGCTGTACCTTATAAAACATGTTTCCTTAGGGTTCCTCAAGTTGACCTGGGCACAGCTTCCTGATGGGTGTCCCTTTGAATACTCTGGACAGTCCCATTTCCTACTTTCTTCTACTCCCTTGTCCTATGATCTTGAATCTCTTTACCAGTTCTTATTCAGTACAACCAAAACATTAATTTTTCTTAAAAATAAGTGACTGTAGAGGGGAAAAAAAATACCATTTTATTTCTCCTGCCATAGGATGGACTGCAGTGTGATTTCATCCATATTGTGAAGCAGAAGGTAATTCAGCCAGGCCCCGTAACATTCACTGGTTATTGCACTTAAGCTAACCATCTTTTTTTCTGGCACATTAGATTTCTTGATGGGGCTCATTGTACAAATGCCAATCATAGTGTATGGAAAGAATAGGTTCAGACAATGATGGAGATTGAGACTACTGTGGGGTTTTTTTTAGCAACGTGTATTTCTGGTGGATTAAACTGTCTGTGCTGCCACAGCGTTACAGTTTAACATAATAAATGAATGGTTGCCAGTAAAAATGCTTTGATAGTACTTATGATGGTCTAATAGCAGGGGTTATTATATTGGTTTTTGCAAACTCTTTTATTGTGGAGCTTGATTATTGCTGTGCCTGTCTCCATCATAGAGTCTGACAGAATCACACAAAGGATATTCTTCTGCTTCACAGGGAGTTTTACTGCTGTGTCTTATGTTTTACAAGAACAGAATCATAGAGTTTGGTAGATTGGAAGGAACTTCTGGAGGTCTCCAATACAACCTTCTCCTCCTCAAAGCAGAACCTATTACAGCAGATTGTTGAGGGTCTTGCTCAGGAGAGCTTTGAGTATTTGTGAAGATCCCACAACTTCTCTGGATAAAGATCTGGTTTTAAATTTTGATCGCCAACAAAGGAGAAATGTTTTCCTTTTATCTAGTTGGAATTTCTAGTGTCTGTTGCCTCTATTCATATTCTGATGCACCTCTGAGAAGAATCTGGATTCATGTTTTCTAAATATTCCCATTGGGCAGTTGTATGAGGTAAATAACTACTACAGATGTACTACTACTGAATAGTACATAATACAGCCTGGTATATGGATAGTCTGTGCTTCAGGGACAGCATTGCTGGCTCTTGTTGAGCTTCTTCACCAGAATCACCAGGTGGTCTGTCATGAAGTTGCTGCCTGCCCTTGTTGCATAAGGTTATTCTATCCCAGATGAGGACTTTGTATTTGCCTTGAAAGAACTTTATGAGGTTCTTGTTGGTTTGTTTTTCCAGCCTGTGGAGGAAACTGCTCTCAACAGCAGCCTCCAGTGTGATGAATGCTGCCCCAGGCTTGGCATCATCTGCAAAGTGCCTGAGACTGTACTCTATTCCAATATCCAAATTACTAATGAAGGTGTTGGATGCCACTAGGAACTAGCCACAGATTGGTCTGTGTGCTGCTGATGACCAGCCTTTGAGCCTGGCAGGCCAGCCAACTTTCCACCCAACTAACATCCATTTGTCCAGTCCACACCTCCTCAACATAGCTTATGGCATGGGTTTTTCAGATGCGCCCTGTCTGTCTCCCACAATTATCTTTTCTGTTCCCAAATCTTAAAATGTCATAGTTGAGTTTCCCTTCTTTCTACTGATAACCTTCTCTTCAGAAATTATCAACCATGTCAGAGATAGAAACTGTGCGTAGCCTTAAATCTGATTACAAGTTGCATTGATAAAGCTAACAATAAAACACAGGACCTCTGCAGGCATTAACTAACCCTCCCTTGACGCTGTGATTAAAGAAATTAACATTGCAGAATTAAATATGGCATTTACTAAATGGTTTAAAAACAGATGAATTGATAACAAAGCAGTTTAAAGTGGAGAATTGTTATTCAGTGCTGCTGCTGCTTGTAATAGGACCTGCAGGGATCTGTTCTTGTCTCTTTGTTATTCATTAGTCTCGTAATAGGAATCAGAAAAACTTGGTGCTGTCTCCTAAAATTTGCTGACAATGCAGAACTAGAAAGTTAAATAATAATTAATTCAGAAATGGTGCGGTTTCTGACAGCCACTTGGCTCATTTAAACAGTATCTATTCTAATCCATCCAAATATAGAAAGGACCTACAGATGGTTTGTGTCCTGAGGTGCAATGACACTTAACGTGATGGAGCATTATTATGGGTAACCAATCGAACATCAACCTCTCCCTCAATTTGGATAGCTAAGAGGACAAGAAGTCTTGCCTATAGGCAGGGAGGCATCTTGGGGGGTCAGAGGAGGACAGTAATGGAAAAAATCTCTCTATAGACAAAATGAAGTGATTAGTTGGGCAATTGCTACTGTTTCTGACTCTTCAGAACAGATGTGGAAAAGCTAGAAACATTCAGAGATGATCTGTGTACTTGATCCTTGCAAGGCAAGGAGTGACAGGAGGGACAACCTAGAATGGGAGGAGAAAACCTCAAGCAGATCTTAAGGTTACCTATCTTGAGGTCAGAAAAGATAACTGGCCTGGGACAACCAGAGCATGTCTCCTGGAGAACACATGTTATATATCTATCCATATAGATATATATGGATAGGAGGAAGTAGGTTGCATCAGTCTGTGAGTAAGTTTCTATGGCATGTGCCCTGCAGGAAGTCAGACTGAATAATCACAATAATCCTTTATAGTCTTGGAATTGATGAATCTCTAAATCTGTTTAGTCAGGACCAGCTGTGTTGAAAAACAGCATTACAAAAATGGGTTTTTTAAAGTGCTAATAAGTGAATACACTGCACAGATGTGCTTTATATTCTTTCAGGCAAGAGAATTGTATGCAAAAGTCCAATAGTTCTTTGGGAGCCTTTGTCTAGTGATATCTTTCAGAGATGATATGCTAATTCTTGTACCTCTTAAAACATATCTTTGTGGGTTTTGATGACTTATCCACTTGGCAAGGACACACTCTCCAGCTATTTATATATAAGTTGTGGAAAAGGCTGACATTCAGTACTTTTTTTGGCTTACTTATCTTTCAAATACTGTAGAGAAGAGCAGATATTTTGGATATTTTTGAGGGGGAGATCACCAGAGATCATTCAGAAGCTGTGTAAAGGTATAAGGGGGAATCAACAGCTATTTTTTTGCTTTTTGAAACTGTCCTGATTTGACAGTTATGAACCAGTAGTGCACTTGAGGGTGCTGCATTGCCAGATGTGCTGTGTTTCAGTCAAGAGACAATGCTGATGTATTAATACTTGACTGTTTGTTATTAACTGGAGTTTTTAACCATTATACCTAAGCTGAGTGTTAGCCCATGTAATGATATTTTTCTTCGTTTCTTGTTGGCTTTTGTCTGTGGAGCACGCTGCTCTGTTGCAAGCACTAGTGAAAACAGCTGACTTCTGTCTCAGAAGGTGACCTTCTTCAAAACAGATGAAAAAACCCTGAGTATTTCAGACTAACAGGAATACTTTGACATTTGTTTTTTATAATAATGAGGTGCATTAACTGGAAAAGCATGGTTTTGTTCCAATGTTATTGGAATCTTTGTTTAAAATCTGCTTCTTTAGCAGCTGCCAGCCGCAGGCCCATTACAAGTATTTGCGGTGGTGTTGTCACATACATGGAACAAACATTTTTAAATTGAAGAGGTTTGAGTTAATTCTTTGTCCTGGGAGTACCTGTTTTCTCTTGGCTTTTTATTTGCAGCTGTGCCTCTTGTCTTTTAACTATTTAAATTTTCTGATTTATTGAAAACTCAAATGTTTTACTGAACAAGTAAAATGAGGTACTTTAAAGCAGACTTATCATTTACATCCAACTTGCTGCAGGCTGCTTTTCTTTCACTTTTTGTTGAACTACTGAATTGTAATTTATCTTTTCAGATGTACTGCGTTTTGAGATGGCTATCAGCTCAGTGCCAGAGTTTACAGCTAGTCTGCTTCACACGTTCTTTCATAGGGTGAAGGGGGCTTATCTTTAGCTTGCATTTGAATCAGTTTTTATTTTACCAGTGTTCTTCCTGAGGCCATATGTGGTGCTGCATTTACTGTCAATGCAGAAGAAATTACTTGTTTATATAAATCTTACTTTGATGGATCATGCTCTTCTTCACAATATTTCTGGCGGTTGTGAAACCCAAACCATCTTGTCACAGAGTATCTGAGTTTACCGTAAGTGCAATTCTATTTACTATTAGCTGTCTGGAAGCATCTTCCCTAAAATACAGAGCTGCTCTGCACCTGAGCATAGCCAGCACTGCCTGTGTGGTTCAGAGGTGCTGGTATCAGCAGATTTGCCAAATAATATCTGTTTTGCTAGCTTTGTGTCCTTGACTTGGTAGTCAAGACAGAGGCTCCAGTGAAATGATGCTAGTCATTGACACCACTGATATTCTCTGGATCTCTCTCTTTAGGCAAGGTTTTGTTCATGCTATATAAACATTAAAATCTGAACTTGAACACATGAGAAGGGACGGTTGTTTAGTAAGTAGTAACAGTTGTTTTAAGTGATTTCATGACCTGCCCTCTGTTTCTCCCTCTGTCATGCTCTGAAGTAGGAGTGTCATAGGTGGTTTGCATAAAGAAGAGCTGTGGCTTCTGCATTCATTTTCCTTTTTTATAATAGCAGGGGGAGGAATATAGTATGTCTGAGGCACAAATGAGCATTCCTGTAAAAAATGTTGATACATCAGTATGGATTTGCATAGATTGAAATAACTCAAAGAACCATGAAGAACCGTTCCTCTCGGGGAGGAGCAGATACTCCTGTAGAAGGGAATTCTGATTTTCATGTTATCAACATTTCATATTTTATATCTTGTGTTTGAATAAAAAGAACTGCATTATGATGCAGAACAGAAATAGAAAATACAAAGGTTTTTAAGTTGGAAGATCAATTTGGGTGATTGTCATATGTTCCAAAAAAACCAACCCCTTAATTTAAAAGTAAATTCTATATCATTTCATTTCTTTTTTGTCTTCATTTCAGAAAAGAAAGTTGTGTTATTTTCTGAACTCTGACAAGTTGTGTTAAGTATCTGTGTGAAATAGAAATGGATCAATTCCCTGTTTAAATTGCTAGGTAACTGGCCTATAATTTTTCCCTGTGAAGTATTTTATTGTTCTGGATAGTGGTCTCTGATTTTGGAAGCTTCTTCAAGTAAGGTTCAGTATTGCAACTTTCTAATATTTCAGGCAGATATTCTGGTTTTTCATATTGCTTTTTTTTGCCCTCTTAAAAAAAAGACTGGGATTAATGTTTCTAATGTGTGTAAAGCAGCAGTTGTGATTTCATCAGTGACATTGGTTCGGTTGTTCTCACCTGACAGAAACATCAGTCTTATAAACCTTAGCTCATCGTCTTTTCAATGTATCAAGTAAATCTGGTGGATTCAGTCCATCCAGGCTGTAAAAAGATAGGTTGTATTGCCTATGCTGTCTAAGCTGCACAAGAATAAATGCTACAGGCAAAACTGGAAAGCAAACTTTTCCTTCCCTATTAATTTCTATCTAAACAGCATGGTACTTCTAAAGTCAAGATTTTAAGAACAAGCAGGATTTGGGAATTACAGTTATGTAATTCTTCATTTCCTATTATAATTTAAGGAAGCTATGCTGAATACCGTGGGAATTACAGTAAGTGTTTGTAATGATATTACAAAGCAGCTGTTTGCATCATAAATATTATACAATAAAAACAGGATTGTCATGTTGTTTACTGATGCTGAAACAGATTTTTGTGACCAAAATCCTAAACGAAATGCCCAATGCTGTCACAGATTAAGAAAGCCATATGCTTTTTTACTTAGAACTGTTCTTCTGAAATTGAAATCACATCTCTTGGATGTATGAAATTTGCTGGAACCTCTCTATGACGAGCATAGCTGTTTTGCCATTGAACAATATTGAAATGTCTTTACTTTTTGCAATTTGCATGAGAAGTATGTCATTGGGAAACTGTTGGATTAAATTCAGCCATTTTCTTTAGGAATTCGCAGCAATGTTGCAGGACAAATGGTGGCATCATGCCCAGGATCATTAACTACAAAATGCACTAATCAAACTGGTCTGCAAATAACCATCTATATTGTGTATTTCAGAGGAATGTTAGTGGTTGTTTTGCTTGTGGGGTTTTTTTCCTTAACATTTTAGGTGGCCCTAATACAGCTTTAAAACCTGACTTCTGGCAAACGTGATGAACTTGTATTGCATGACCTGCGTGAACATCCAAAGAGACAAGTATTGACCCATTTCTACAAACTTCTGTTGAAATATTTTTCTTACTGTTACGTTTGTCAGGTCCAAAGTAGTGATACTACTTCTAGACCACTCCACATGTGTGAATGGGAACATGTTGTGTGCTGAGTGACACAGAGAGAAGCTGGGAAAAAGGGTATCAGTCTGTACACTTGAACTCCACTGGGTGTGAAGTTTGCTGTTAAGTATGTAAATAGCATTGAAAGAGCAGATGTTTACTTAAATGCAATGGAAATGCTTTGGGGAGAAAGTATTTTTCGACTGTACAATTTGGCACACCAGTGTAAGACACTGCTAAGGGGAAAATATTTAGCTGATTGAACTTGTTATGTACTGTAATTAGTTTCAATTTCTTCATAGATATTTTTCGTGTAAGTTGTAATTTAGACAGCTCAATGATTATTATTAATTAGTGTGAATGTTAATTATTTGTTAATATACCTTCTAATAAAGAGATCATCATGTTTATTCAAAGTGGAAACAAAAACATTTCACTCTACTTCAAAACCTGTGTGGAAGCTAATACATTTTCTATGCTGTGCAGAAAATAACATTATAAGACTGATTTATAGGGGGGAGGGCAAGTTACTGTATTTGCAAAAGAATATAACCATTTAGTCATGGGAAGGAAGCTTTCTTCTGAATGTTTAAAGTTCTTTTGCATTTAAATAATGGTTAAAAGCCTACTAAAAGTATGAACTACAGAGGCTTCCACGCTTACTCAATACTGCTTCTGTTTCTTTCAGAGCAAAATGTTTTCGTTTATTACCTCTCTGACAGGTAAATACAATCAGTTAGAGGTACAGATTTAAGAAAGACACTGTATTCAACTCTCTTTTTTCAGAGGGAGGCTGTACAGCTTCACCTTTCCCAATACATCAGAGTATAAGTGGCTTCTGCTGGCACTCAGAGAGTTTCAGCAGGAGGCATTTTGAATGACTGTAACAGAGGTGGCAGCAGGAGATTAGTAATCTTCCTCTTTCAGCCAGATTTACCAATATACCAAGTTTTATGGGACCAGAACTTCTGTTGGAAAAAGAAATACACTTGCTGTGGATCAATATAATCACTTCTCCCTCTGTGAGACCACATAATTCAGCAAGTATATTGGGATGTCAAGTACAATTGCCACTGTGATTTTTATGTAAATAGAGCACACAAGTCTACAAGGAGAAGGGAAGGTGATGATGTGAGTGAGGAAGGCACTGGAAGGCAGAAAGATTTGAGAAATTTCTCTTTTTCAAGAATCACCTCATCCAAGCTCAAGCCAGGATAGTCCATCTCAGCAAGCAGACACTCAAGCAAAGATGCCAGGAGGCTTGCATGAATGAACAGAGTGTGCATAGTAAAACTCAGACATAAAAAGGAAGTATACAGAAGGTGGAGGCAGGGACAAGGAATTCAGAGGAGTATAGAGATACCACCCATGCATGCAGAAACTATGATTAGAGAGCCAAAAACCTACCTGGAGCTACAACTGGCAAGGGATGTCCAAAGCAACAAGAAGGCCAGTAAAAGAAAAAAAAGGAAAATGTAGGCCAGGCACTGACTGAGACATGGGATATAGAAAGGGTAAGGTGCTGAAGGCCTTCTTCACCTCAGTCTTAAGGGTCCTTCAGAAATCCCAGGTCCTTGAGGCTGGGGGAGAGGCTCAAGCAAGGAAGACTTACCCTTGGTAGAAGAGGATTGTGCTTGGGAATACTTAATCAAACTAAACATACATAAGTTTGTGGCCACTGATGGGATATACCTGCAAGTGCTGAGGGAGCTGGCAAATGTCACTGCTCTTTATACCATACTGCATTACTATCAATAAAAATAGCTCTGAATTGCATTTTTGTTAGACATTAAAGGTCTGGGAGGCGATACATACGAATAGGAAAAAACTTCTCTTCTTGAAGAGCAGTAATGCTCTGTGGAGAGCTCTGAACTTGAGAGGGATTGATTTGTTAAATGCAGAGCATTGTGAAAACAGGCTTAAATATTACCTGCTGTCCTTCATAGATAGTAATGGAGATCTTAGGAAATGAAACGGCCCTTTTCAAGGGCAAAGAGCTTTGATATCATTATGAGGTCTTGGCCTCCTCTATGTTGTGTTATTATCTTAAATGTTGTATTACTGTAATGTTACCTGGCTTTCCCTCAGCATTGTGTGTTTATAGCTATGAAGAGCTGAAGGGTATTCATTTGGTTTGCAGCAGATGCATCATACCATCAAGTTCTTGGGCTTGGTAGACAGCTTTGATTTAAATACACCATTCCATCTTTGGAGCATATTAAAATATTGTTGTTTTCTATTTACCAGAAAGGATTTTAATGTAATTGCATTTTTATAAATACCTTTTTTTTTTAATAAATGTACAATCCAAGGAAGTTCTGAAATTATTTTGGAGACAATCCAGATGTTGTTTCCCTGTACAAGCTTTCTGGTAAAGCACATGAAATGCTTTTAAGTAGAGGAGGAGATTAGCACAAGTTCTACACTTGAGCTTGTAGTGAGTGGTGAAAAAAGTTTACATATATACTTATAGTATGAGAATGCCCATAGAAAATCAGCTTCTGTATAAGACTTCACAGGTTTAATTCTGTGGAGATTTGTTTGTTTGTTAGCAGGTTAGGGAAAGCCAGAATTCTTGTACTTTCCACTTGTGCTGTTGTTGCCAAGGGTGCAAGGAACATTTTCATGAAGTTACTGATGTAAATTCATCTTATCTTTTAGCTTATAGCTCAACAGGTCACTATTTGGAAGAAGCATATGGACATAATATATTCCAAAAAAGTTACTATTGCACTTAAGTGTGGTACGTGGTGATTCAGATATGTCATGTAATGTAATACAAAGGAAAAGCTTGTAGCAACATCTCTACTTAACTTGTAAAGGCTTTATTTTGTTGGCTTCCTTGGCTTTTGCTTTCTTTATTGATGTCCCATCACTGTTTTTACTGCTTAAGTTTTTGCTTTTGTCGTGTGTCAGTTTTTTAAGCTATTTTACAAATTTTAGTTGGCAAAGTAGTCTGAAGAATTTATATTTCTGTCACTTTAATTTACTCTGCTTTAAAACACACTGTAAATTGAAATGCCCTCTGTGAATAGAGTGGAAAATCAATTTGAAACAGATTTATATTAGAGGAAATAATTTTTATTTGAAGCTAAAGCCATGAATATTCATGGGAGAGAATAAATACTATGCATGCTGGTGTTTCCTTACCAATAGATGCAGTTCTTTATTTATTAGTTCTCTAAGACAGAAGAATGGCATTTAATCAAAACTGAGGTGCCCACCTTTCTTAGTCTGTAACTTGTTTGAAAGACTAATGTTGTTTGTTGAACAGTCGATGGTATGCTGTTGAAGAAGTGTGAATTCAATACCAGACTCTTGTGAAAACTCCAGGATGGTTTCAAACTCATTTGTAAATGTACTTTGCAGCTATAATTGGGAGAAGTTGTGATTTATTTAACTTCATTCTTTCTCTATTTCTTTTCTAGAATATTTTAAACTGTTATTAAACTCTGGTTTAGTTCTATAATAAAACAGGACTAAATATCTAGGTACATGTGTAGAACAGAAGAATATGTGCAAGTATTAATTGTGTTTTCAAATTGCTTTGCTTTTCTGTGGGCACCAGTCTTGCTATCTCTTTACTATCCACATTTCCCACTCAAGCTTTATTTTGATTCTTTTTCCTGTTCCTGAGATATCATTGTATAGACCTGTAAAGTACGACCTTTATTCATCCAGACACTTGATGAATTATCTAATTGGATTATTTGTGTTTAAGGTTTTCATGGTAACAATATTAGAGAAATTGCATAAGATAAGGCTACAAATATTGCAGAAGTCCATAATTTACTTACTTAAAAAATCCAGCCAGAAGTGAGAAGAAAAGCATGAGATTTTTGTTGCTTCCAGCTTTACTATTTCCTTTTGTGTGCTGATGATGTTTGCAAGCTTTAATATCTAGTTTAGAGACCAAAATCTGTAACAGGGAACCTGGGAAAAACTACTCACTTGCATTTGTAAGGGAAATGATTTTTTGTGCCCCTCTGCCCCACTGTAGCCTGAGGCAATTCTAAGCAATTCTCTTCAGGGACTGCCCTTGAGAAAGTAAAAACTCTGACTTCTTTACAGTAGCCTTAAATGAAGTAATTGTAACAAAATGACTATAAATAGGTCAACTTCCATAATATACCAGTCTTTTATGTGTTTTCATATTACGTGGTATTTACTTAGAGCAGAATGATAAGGGCAGAGTTAATATTTCAAAGCCACTGTAGGCATGAAATGAGGAGTTTGTACTGTTGCATTGATGCATGAAACAGCTTTGTGTTCCTGCGAGTACAAGTGTATTTCCCGTGATTGCTTGTTTAAAAACCCCAAGCACCTGTGCTGGGCTCAGGTGTGGGCAGCATGGATGGCTCTGTGGGAAGATACCTGGTCTTGCTGGTTCCACACAATCCACTGCAAGACACAGCTGAGCCCATGAGCGAAGCTGATGATGATGCCTCTGGGAGGAATCGGTTAAGAAACAGATCTCAACTCTGTTCTAGCTCTTCTTTCTCACTTCCAAATGTTTTCCTTCATTCTCATGGATCTTGCATCTCTAGTTCACTGCCTTACCGTTTGCCTCAGATTGCAGCTACAGCTTCTCTGGCTTTCCACTTTCTGATACCTCTTCATTTCTTATAGGAGGTCTTGTATTTTCTGGAAAAGACATCATACATTTATCTCTCTGTCAATACTTGCTCATTCTGTTTAAAGCAGATGAAATAGTTTTTGAAGACAAATCTGAGAAATAAGGCTGAAAAGTGCATATTGTCATGAGCATGGAACACAAGTGTTAGAGGTTTGAGTTTGGGGGTTTTTTTTATTCAGATCATTGTGTAGGACCTACTGTGACTTGCTTTTACTGAACAGTATTCTACAATCTCCTTTCCCAATTAATTTTGTTTGAAGTAAATACTTCTGGACTTGAATAGCTCTGAACCATGATTATAGGAGTGAGAGGCTGGCTCTTTCAGCAATCTTCCTTCGGGACTCTGAGTATCATTGCTTTGGAGCTGATTTTCATGACCATTTCATTGCCACATGTTTTATTGGTAGCATATACCCAATTTGCAAACTCTGTTGTCTTCATCTCGTGTTAGAAATTGCAACCTTTTCATTTTCACATAAATATCGTATAAAAATGGACATTTCTTGTATGCACTGTCATCTTCAAATGGAGTCTACTTTTGGCCACATCTAGTGGAAAAAAAAACTACACACAAATCTAGTAACTTTATTCTTACCAGCTATATGCATGATCAGCTTCCTAGAATAAGTATTTTCAGCCCTGGAAATGTGTGTCTTTCTGTTGGTTCTGGTGTCTGTATTTCATTTTTTTTCAGGCAGGACCAGAACCAATGTTGATGCATAGTTGAAAGATCACGGATCTTTTCATTTCAAAATTGTTTGATAAGAACAGCAGATGATTCCATCTGTGCTTAACCTGCTCCAGCAAAACAGATGTGTAATCAAATTCAGAGAAGTGAACAAATTGCCAATCAAAAAGGACTGCGTTGAAATCTGGTCTCCCTAGTCACGCAAAGCTACTGGTCTTGTAGGAAAACAAACTCAAGGTGGTAATTCTTTTTTTTTCATCTTGTCTCACCTATTTTTGGTAATACCTGTGAAAAACCTTTTTCTTAATAGCACATTTCAATGGAAAACACTTGTGTTTTTCTCTGTGACTGTTCCTCTGTCAGAGCTGGTCTTGATAAATGCAGGTATCTTTATTTAGAGAGCTTTTATAAAACACTCTATTGCAAGAAGAAGAATGATCAAGACAGTGCTGTCTTATGAAGTCTCAGTTTTGGTCCATCTAGTCAGTGATTTCCTCAAGTGAGACTAAATCATTTCAAGCTTTGTATACAAGTGGGAATGGAGCTTAGTTGTTGAAAAAACAGCATTCAGCTGCAACAGGAGATCTTTGGGGTTTTGTTACTTGTGATCTTCATTCATTGCATGTTGGCCATTTTATGCAGTGTGAGACGTGTCTGTATAGACAAGAGCTGCCTTGGAGTAGTATGGACACGCTTCCTTACCTTCTAAAGGTTTTTATAAGTGGCCTAGGTTATTAGCCTCGAACTTTTTTAGGTTTTCCATATAGTAATTTCCTGCAGGGACAAAAACCATTTCCACTTCTGTCTGTTTATGTAGGGATTTG
Organism: Urocolius indicus; assembly: GCA_013401255.1. Classification (NCBI taxonomy): domain Eukaryota; kingdom Metazoa; phylum Chordata; class Aves; order Coliiformes; family Coliidae; genus Urocolius; species Urocolius indicus. Next base: position 191,152 of record WBNH01010552.1, on the reverse strand, counting down.
GTTTGGGGTTTTTTTTCCATATTTGAAGAATACTGGATCTCTTGGAAAGGATTTCTGTGTTGTTTGGATTTTTGGTTGGGGGATGCGTGGGAGGGTTTTGTGGGTAGTGATGGTGGTGTGGGGGTGTTTTTCTCTATGGTATTTTTTTTAAGTAGTTTTGCAGGTGAATTTGATCATTAATTGCTTTCAGAGTGCAGATGAAGAACATTTGTCTCCCTGTTTCACCATCTAACGTAGATACTTGTGTAAATTTTAGTAATAAGAATATCAAAAACATTAAAAGTGGTTTTCTGTTCTGGTGAGTTGTTCCTGACAGTTCAGAGCCTTTAAGTTAACTGCTGACAGAAAACAAGCTTTGTCACCTCTCTGTTACTTTAAACCTAAAACTTTGAATTTATTATGTGATTGGTACAAATGATCCCTGCTGCACATAACGAATCCTCTTAGCTATAGCATTAGGTTCCATCAGAAAATGAACCTTTTAGCAGATTGGCCCTAAACTTCAGTAATAAAAAGTGGTTCCATTTAAATAGCATCAGTTACCACTACTTTTTGATATAAATATTTTAAAGATTGTACAAACTGGATTAATGTTCCTCTAGGGTAATTAAGTGAAAATTTGGTAACTTATTAATATCTCTCTGTTTCTCTCTTTCTTTCTCTTTCTCACACTCTTTATCTTTCCAAACTTATTCATCTCTCCTCCCCTTTTTCTCACCCCCCTCTTCCCCCACTTCTGTCTGTCTGTCTTTCTCACTCTCTTCCCCTCTTCCCCCCAAAAATATGCCTTTACAGAAACATAAGGTAGATCTTTTCTACAAACTGCGGCATGTGATGAATGAGCTCATTGACCTCCGTAGACAGCTGCTGTCAGGTCACTTGACACAGGATCAGGTGCGAGAGGTCAAGAGGCACCTCACAGTGAGGCTGGACTGGGGCAATGAGTAAGTACAGGTACCAGCTGGGTACTGTTTGTTCTCATTGTTTTTAAAATAGCTTTTATTAAAAAAAAAACAAAAAAAAACCAAACCCGCAACAAGTCTTTCCTTCCAGTAATATTTGGACACAGGTAGAACATTTGATTATTTGTAAATAAAATCTTAACTTTTTACAGTGAGTTTATTGCATAGTTCTTCTAGTATTGCTATAAAATGAGCTGTGTACTTGTTAGTAGGCCTATCTGCACTTTTAAAAGGTTTACATTGCTTTACTTACCTTGTATTGATATAGTGAGTATTTGCCCTGGGAGGATGTGCACATAGATTGTACATTTTTTCAACTGAATAAGTATTTCAATGGTTGGTGCAGTGACATTGGAGCTGAGGCAGTGATGTTTAGACTTTTTATATAATGACGTTTCTCAGAGGTTTAGGCTCTCCTTGGTCAGTTCCATGGTGAATTTGTGGAGAGTTTGTGCCAAAGATGACTGCAATGGAGATATAAGCTGAAATGCTAATAAACTGCTGTTAGACAAAACCTAGCCCCTCACTGGAATTGATTTGATTCTAAGATACGGTGTATCAGGTAAGTTTTGCGTGATGTGGATTTGACTTTTCAAAGGAAACATCACCCTCCTCAGGCAGATAGCAACTGCTTTTCAACCAGGAGTAGGATTAGCGCTAATTAACGTGGGCAGGTGAGGAGGAATTCTGTAGCTTGTCAACAAAGGAAGGAAGTAAAATGATTTTCACTAACGTGCCTTTGTTATGACTTTTCCTTAGTCACCTCCTTGAGACATACTTCAATACATTCATGAAAATTTAGCTAGCCCACATGCTACATTTCACTTCTCTCCTGTTGAAAGAAAACTCTGAAGGACACGGACTAATAGATTGCATCAAGTCATTGTTCTGCAGTGCAGAATTACAGATATTTTCCATTATCATTCCCAGCAGAGTCAATGGGAACCAAGAGACCATTTTAAACATTAAGCCTAGATGTTTTTGTTCAAAGAGTGTGTGGATGAACTTAGCAACAGGAAGCTGCATAAATGTTGTAAGAAAAAATAGGAGTAGATAGCGCAGCAACGAAGAGAATAGGTTGTTCAACCAGGTGCTTACAGACATTTTCCTTAAAAAATGTAAAAGTCATTAAATATAAAATGCATTAAAACTATAAAGGTTCATCTGATGCATGATAATTATGGAGAAGCATCAGTGAAATCAGTAAGTATAAATATGTTCATGATTCATTTCATCTCCTCAGGATGCTTGTTTAGGAACTCTGTAAGAACAGGTACTGATCTCCCTGGAGAAAAATACACGTAATCTCAGAGAGATAAATGCTTAAACAGAAGAATGTATCAGTAATGCAACTGCATAAAAAGGAATAGGATTGAAAATGTATTCAATTAAATCTGTACACTGTGCAGTGTTAAATGTCCAGAAGTTTGGAAGGTCTTTCTGCAATGTGACTTTTCCATAGAATTTCTGGGAGTGTTCTGTCACTTTCTTGCATCTCTCCTCTGAGAGTTTTGTCATGAAACTCATGCCAACGTATCGTTATTAAAAAACACGATATTTTTCAAGTACTTAATCATACAGTACTGCTGTTGTAACAGTGCTCATTGTGTATTCTGTCATACCTGAGATCTGCAAGTAAAATAAATGAAAAATGTTACTAAGATGACTTAATGTTAACTGAGGAGCTTTAAATACATGCAGTTTGAGCAGGTCTGTGACTGTTCACGATAGTGTGAGCTAATAAGAGACATTCCATGACTGAGCAGCTTTCAGGAAACAAGTAATCTTAACACATCTGATATGTAACATGGATGCTTATTTGGTGTAAAGCTACTTTTGTCTTGACCTTGATTACTAATGCATTGTATTATTTGGGAAGCAGTGATGCAAACACAAAATTCATGCTTTCTGTCACCAGCAGTTAGGTATTTTCAATTTTCCCTTAAATACACTGATAGTGGTTCTGGTAGTCATCCCTTGTGTTATTGTAGGAGTTGGTGGAAATCAAGGGACAGACACACTCCTTGGATTAATAGGTACAGATTTTTTGGTGAAAGAAGTAATTTAGACTNCCCCCCCCCCCCCCCCAAATATTAGAGCAGCTTTGCTCTGTGTTTTGGTCTGTTAAAAATGTAGGAATATAATTTATATTAGAATTATTGCTGATAACCTCTTGTATTGTTGCAGGTCATTCTTACAATACAATATTGATTTCTACTTACTGTAGCAATTTAATTTTCTGTTGCTTACACATTCTTTCTCCCCAATACCACATGGCTGCATCCTTTTTATGATGCTTTGTTACGTTTTCTGGTTACCCACAGTTGGTTTAGTTTTTTGTATGCATACAGTGCAGGCTTCACTGCTATCAGATGCTTATCTTAGTGGTTTTAGTCTTTAAGCGTCCTTCTGTGTATTTCTGCACAGCTGAAATCTCAGATACTGTCTTTTTTCCTCTGTACCATGGTTTTATACAGACTATTACAAATACATCTGTTTTGGCTTTTTTAAATGTTTCACAGTGATAGAATTTATTAGACTATTGAAGTCTGAGATGCTGTTGGAACTGTCCAATGGTCTATAAATAGCAAGCAAAAAGTTGTAGAGCAGGAAGCAAACATTATAAAGCTGAAGCCTGCAATTCATCATCTTACCTTAAATCATGTTGTAAAGTGAAATCTGCAGTTCTTCACCTCATTTTAAATCATGTTGCAAGTGAAATAGGAATTTGATTTTGAAATATTTGTTTAGGGTTATTTTTTTAATGAATGGGTGAGTTCTCACTCCGGTAGTTGACACTATTGCACCAAAGGTGATCAAATTTGGAGCTAACAGTTTAAACAACCATAATGAAATGACTTGGAGAAGGTTGCAGAAGGAATAATTGCTATTTGTGTCTAAATATATAATCTTTTTTTCTGATTCCTGAATGGTTTTGTACTAATAATTGTATAGAGATTAAAACTGGGAGGAACAGCCTTTGAGGAAAACCTTAATAACCTCAATGTGGAGTCTGATACTTCCACACTCAGAAGTATTTGCTGCCATTCCCTTTAATCAACTCCTTACTAAGATTACTACCTTCGTCTCATCATCTTGATTTTAAGAAATCTTTTCCTATGTGGCATTACATCAGTGCTTTACTAGTTTCTTTGTAGATTACAACCCCTGCAGTTTGGTAGTATGCAAAATAACTGTGAAATAAAAGTATCAAATTGTATTGGCAAAGTCTCATTTTCCCAAAGGTATTCTTGGTATGTTTAATTTTCCATTAATTCTTACACTTCCTTCAAAATCTCTTTTACAATATGCACATAGTTTATGTGAATTGTTATAAAGATTATTTTCTTTCCCTTTACCACCATTATAAATGTATTTGTGTAAGAGAAATACAAATTATACTAAATGAGGCTTTCATGTAGTGAGAGAGGGAATGCAGGGAACAAAGCGGCTGCAAGCTGCAAACTGAAAAGGATCATGGTAAAGTGCATGGTTTTGGAGCAAAAGAAAGGAGATCTTACACATTCTAGAGATGCAGTGAGTTCTCCCAAACTTTCTTGAATGTTGGATGTGCATCTTAAAGATATTTTTTAATCAAATGATGCGTTATTGTAAGATTTTTCTAGAAAAAAAAGTTATGATTTTATATATTCTAAATGGTGTAGCATTTTTGTTACAAATACATTTAAATGTTAGAAATCAGCATCATTCTTCAAAATAAATTACCATGAAAACCAAGTTGGTTTTGTCTAGAAGACCAGTTAACTTGAAGCGGACTTGTATATTCATCCCTTTCGGAATTCAAAATGCTACTATATTTGTCTATCAACTTGTCTTCATATTACTTGAGAGACAAGTATCTGGAGATTTTGGGTGGTGGATTTTATGTTTTTTAATTTATTTTATTTTAAATTTATTTTTAATTCTTTTTTTCTTCCAAAGAAAGGAAAATTCTAGGAACTTCCACTATGTGGAAGAGGAGAAATATCTAAATGTCAGCTGAATTTATCCCAGGCATATGCTATCAAGAGTTAATTGGTAGACTTGAGGATGTTTTGTAGGTATACTTTGGAAATATTTCTGAAACGCATTTTAGTTTTAAGGCAGAATAAAAAAGCACATGAATTTGCTTGTAAAAGAGAGTATTGTGGAGAGAGGAGCTGTCACATAAACAAACCATCACATTATCTAATTTTTATGCATGTTATGTTTTGGAGAAATACTGCTTGGCAGCTGGTGCTCTTCTATTCCCACAGTATTTGGTAATAGAGAGTAAAAGTGGGCCACTGACTATCGTTGCCATTTCAAGTGTTATGTTGTCAGTCCTTTGCTGACGAAAAGCAATTGATACAAATTAAATGCATAAACCTGAATTTCCTTCTGTACAGTAAAGGGATGTGTTAGTACTAAAGCAAGAGGCACCTCTTTTTTGCTGGGAACAAGTATTGTACAGGATTAACACAGTATTAGAGAATGAGAATCTTCTGGGCTGGAAATCCGTGGTGTTAAGGGATTTAACTAAAAATAGGGTATCAGATAAGTTTCACAGGGATGTTACTGCAGTTGTGTTGAACATTATTAAGTAGAAGATAATACCTTTGTCATGTATTTGAGTAATGAGTCCAACCACTGTTTGACCTCGGTGCTCCAGAGAATTGAAATCATGAGAATGGAACATTATCAGGCTACGATTAGCTTTGGCAGTGCTTTGTGATTTCATTGGGACTATAATGCCCTTACAAGTGGTTTTGATAATATTACTAGGAAATAATTTGTTAATATCCGTATGTTGAGGAGTATACGTTAGGTGTGAGTGTGTACACACCTGTGAATGGCGGGGTATTGTGGAGGCAGTTCAGAGATTAAGGTTCAGAAAAATTTCTCTGAATGAATGGAATGAGCATTACATCTTAAAAAATCCCCGGCTTATATTAACCATTTTTCCACTATGTTTTTGGGCTTTCTGTTACAAGTAGGATCAATTGGCAACTGCAGGTAAAGATTACGTGGTCCATTCTTATCTGAATCTTTTCATTTGATAAATAGACACCAGAATTTTCATCCTCACAGCTGCAGTTTGCAGATACTGGTCTTGGACCACTTGTGTTTGATAGGTTTCATCAAAACAAAGCGTGTGAAAGGTGTATAACCATCACATTCACAATGCAGGCATAGAGTTTAGAAACTGGTATTTGGTGTAAAAACTGCTTTGAAGAAGCAAAATTATTCCTTTTTCAATATAATTGAGTTTGGCAAAGACTCGAGAATGTGGAAATGCCGCTTGGTCAGTACAGTGGTTTTAGTGGCAGTTACAGTGCTGCCTAACGCTTGTTTGCCAGGAAGTAGACCAGGACTGAGCCATATTTTTGAGATGTAAAGGTTTAGAGGCATAATTAAAGCGAAGTTTCAAAACGAATTATGGAGATGGGAAACTTATGGGAAATAATGAAAAATACAGTAGTCAGTAAAGGGCTTCATAATAAACCACTGGTTCTTCCTTGCTGTTGTTTTAAGTGAATTGCTCAGAAAGAGACGCTGTATTGCCTGGAGGTTTCTGCTTAGTGCATCATGTAATTATTCAGTGGTACCTGAGAGGGTTTTTTCCAAATAAAATGTTTCATTTGCCATCAGGAATGGGTTTGTGCAGAATGTTTCCCTCTCTGATCACAAAATGAAATTGACTTTCACTTTTCTTTTAGTTGGTGACAAAGAGTGCAAAGGTAGTCCAGGAGATCACCTCTTCTGATATATATATATTTTTTTTTTTTTTTCCCTTTAAGACTATTAAGATTTTTTTTTATATAAACTTTCTGTAAATGAAGTAAAAAAGTTATGTAAGGTGAAAGCAGGAAAATGGTTCTGTGGAGCTTAAGTTGGGTTTTGATACCGTTTAGGTTGTCTTGTACTACAGTCTACAATTGCTAGTCAGTTGTTAATAGTATTCATTTATTTATCTGGATGCAAAATACCTTGCTCTGTCTACTACTGACATGCAGCTGTGATTTGAACTACCTTCTTTACTACAGAGTTTCTTAATATAAGTTGCCACTTTTGCATACACTTTTGGTATACTTTTTCATTTCAAATAGTTTATGTATTTGATTTGAACCAAAATGTTACCTCTGTCCAGGGTAATTAAAATAGTTCTTTGTGTGTTGCAGATTAAAATTCTTGTTGTTATTGCAGTTATTGTTTATTATTAAAAAGCAGTATGTTTATACAGTGATAGAGTTGTGTCAGTGCCAGGAATTTGAAAGCAGCTTCCAAAGGCGCAGTATCTGTTAGCACATTTGGACAGGGTTACTACTGGAACTTGTTCATTATGTAATGAAGAAACCTACTCAAATAGTGCAGCAGAAACCAAAGTACTAACTCTATTTGCCTACCATGTTTCCATGTATGAAATTAACTTGTTTTGGATGCTGCACCAACATACTTGGCCAAAAGCTTCAATTTACTTTCAATTGCTGTAGCTCCACTGAAGTCAGTGAACAAAAAGTAACAAGTTCATAGTGAAATTTGATGTTTGCATTTAATTTTATTTCAAAAGATTGTCTGTTTAGTTATTAAAGATTTCAAAAAATACTTAAATTGCTTAGTATTTTTTCTGTCCTTGAGTAAATACATCTAATAGATAATAGTGAACACACTGACATATATTATTCTTACAATTCTTGTTTCCTTTTGCAGACATTTGGGCCTAGATTTAGTTCCTCGGAAGGACTTTGAGGTTGTGGATTCAGATCAGATCAGTGTTTCTGATCTTTATAAAATGGTAAGAAATCTGTGGGAGATTCCTTTGAGTTTTCACTTTGGGAGGTAAAGAATGGGGAAAACATTCATTATTAATTGCTTTATATATTTTCTTGATTAGCATAGTGTAAACTGAATGTCTTTTACATTTGCACCCTCACTACCAGAGTAGTCAGTGTCTGGAAATTCTTAAGAGGTTATACAGTCTCTTCTCCTGCTTAATGTCAGCATAAGCGGTCTCCATCATTTCATGACAATTTCTTCTCTGTTTGTAAAATATCTGCAGTGGTTATGACTCCACAGCCTACCCAGGCAATCTTTTTGCTCAATTCAATGTTCTTACTAGCTGGAGGTTTTATTAATGGGGATCTTACACATATAGACTTCTGGCTGCAGGTCAAGGTTCACGTTTTCCTGCCATGTCCACAGAGAAACAGATTATTGCTCCCTGCTTGCATCACACTTTATGTACTTGCAGACTTGCTAAGTTGCATTTGGTCTTCTCTTCCTTAGGCTAAAGAACCCCGTTTCTTTCCCTTTTTCTTTATAGGTCAGGTTTTCTAGGCCTCTGGTTCTTGCATGTTATTCTGCAAATGTTACATTACATAATCTGCAGTTTGCCACTGGCTTTTGCAAGTGTAATGTTGAATTCTGTCAGATGGGAAATAATACAAAATCTTGGAAGCTCCAGAGGTCTATTCATTTGAAAACACCATGAGCCAGGCAGATGTCCTGGCAAATTTTACTGATGCATAATGAAGGTAAACAGATTAACATGCTCTTGGGTTACCTGATAGTTACTCAAAACAGCAATAATTACCTTGCTGGGAGAAATAGAACTGCTTCCTGTTGTAGGATCTAGTGTTGATCAGCCTACTTACTCCATTATTTAAAGCTTCTTGAGCCTGGAGTCCATTAACAGTTTGTGTGAGTCCAGAAAGTCCGTGAAAGCCACCATTTAATTATTTCAGGAGAGTCTCTGCAGATGTAAATGAAGCATATTTCAGTGAAAGGTCTGCTTCTAGGAGTTGCATAGATAATAAACATCTTTGCCCTGTTCCAATGATTATTTTTAGCTCACAGATAAGGGAAGGAAGGGGGCAGACCAGTGAGTATGTTAATTTAAACAAAACTAATCCTTCAACATTAAGGCCATCTCTGCTATGTGGCAAAGTCCCTTAGAAAACGTGTGGTGCATGCAAATAAGAATGTTTCTATTTTCAGGAGAAGCAACACAATTCCTTCATTGCAGTGAGATCCAAATTCTGTCATTATTAGTCACTAGTGCAGTCACTTTGGCACACAGTGAAGCTGAAGTTGTGTTAGAAAAGTGAATTGTGGCATTAGTGAACTGTAAAGCCACTAATTCATTGCACAGTTTACCTGCATTTTGATTCCTCTCTGTTGGCTATGTAATTGACTATGCAGTTTGTAATTACATTGTTGACTATGTCATTTGACTATGTGCATTGACTATGTAATACCTTTAACGTTGTTTTGCATCATGGTGCACCTGTAAAGGGAGAAACGGCATGTAATGTTCAGTGGAAAGGGAATAAGACCTTTTCTGAGATGCTACTTGATCTAAAAAACAAATCAAACCAATCAAAAAAAAAAAAAACCAACCAAAAAATCCCAAACAAACAGTTCCTCTAATGCAACTTCTTAGCTTAATTTCTTCCAAAGAAAACAGTGTTTTATTTACATAAATGTTACTGTTTCACTCTCTTCTAGTAAACTTTTAATTTTCTGGTGTAAAATATTTTTGTCTTTCAGTTACCTAAGATTAGGGACTGATAGGTCCACGTCTAGATGGGGATTTCAGATAGGCAAGATGTACTTCTCCCTAAAACAAAGGCATGTTTTGTAAACAGGCTGCGTGATGTTGCTGTGCAAATACAGTACAGAAATAACTCAGTACAAATTAAATCAGTAATGACTCAGAGAGTATAAAGATAAGTTGCTAACAGGGTTGCTTTATTACCCTGTGTATGCATGGGTTTTTACTCTACATGCTTGTATTACAGCAAATAGCTAATATTTAATTGTCAAAGTAGTCCAATTATGTCACCCATCTTAGTCCTGGAGAAAATATCCACGGCACAGTTTGCTGCTCAGTTCTGTGCTGATAGCAGGACATGACCATTAGTCAGTTCACACTTCACTGTTGCTTCAGTTTATAAATTCAAGATGACAGTGCTGTCTAATCGAGTCTTCTTCATAGTCAGAGGGCAATTTCAGGAACCAAAACAGCTGCAAACCTATTTTTCTTCAACTTAAATTTGGCAGAAATTGAAGGGGGTAGGGGGGTGACACTGGTAGAGGGGGATGTTATTTAAGATGGGGGGAGTTAATTTTTTGTTAGTACTTAACAAAAATCCAGAGAGACTACTCCTTACTTCTTGCAAAAATCTTAATGGGTTCTCAAATGAGCAACGAGATTTTACATTGTAAAATACTCTGGTGGGGGGTAGTTGTGAGAGCACAATTCCTTTCTCTCATTTGCGGGATTGTAGAATGATGAGTGTAACATAGAAAAGAGGATGAGAGAACATCTGCAGCCAATTGTTGCTTCTGAAGTACAGGTTGGGTTACTACAAGCTTAAGTCATTTTGTAGGAGAATATTTCAGTATTATAATGGGACCACAAGCTGAATTAATCTTTTCATGCTAATGATGGCTAAGACAAGAATCAGTGAGCCTGAGTTACAATGACAAAGATTCAAGTTAAGCATCAGAAAGCACTTAGACAAAGAAAGATACACTGAAATGGATCATCTCATCTGTAAAAGTTTGCACAGCCTTATCAAGCAACTGTCTTTTGAGAAAAACAAAGATAAAACTGATTCTGGTTTTTTTAGAAGATGGGTAATTTTTTAACAGTCCTATTTTTAGCCTTGCAAGGTTTTTCAGGTTAGAAGGAGCCTTGAGGGAGATCTAGTCAAGCTTCCTGCTAAATGCAAAGTCAATACTGATTTCAGATCAGGCTACTCTGAGCTTTGTCCAGTTGGATCTTTAAATTCTTGAAGGGAAAACATCAGGTCTCTGCTCTGATGCTTGACTGTCTCGATGGGGTTATTTTTTTCCTCGCTGGAGAGCTGTGGTATCCTGTGTTGTAGTTTATGATCAGAGTATTTTGTCCTCCTGCTGTGCAGCTTTATAAAGAGCCTGACTGTCTTCTTAGTGATAACATTATAGTTATTGGGAGATTGCTATCAGGTCATTTCCCAACCTTGACTAGGCTAAAAATGCTGCATTCCCTCACTATCTTCTCATACAGCATGTGATCCAGCTGCCAGCAGCTTTGGTGGTCCTTCGCTGAATGCAGTGCAGTATGTCAGCTGTAGTTTATGGAATGTTGAGTAAAAAGGAATAAAATGTTACTCTCGATCCACTGGCTCCATTCCTGTTAATAGAAACAGTAAATCGTTAAACCTTCCTGCTGCCAGAGTGCTCTCCTGAGTTATGTTTGGCTTGCCATTTAGCAGGACCTTGCCAGTTAATTCCCTTCCTATACCACGGAAGCATTAGCCTGTCCCAGGTACAGGACTTGTTGTATTTGTCCTTGTTGTATTTCGTAAGGTTCCTTTTAACCAGTTTCTCTGGATTGCTTAGATTCCTCTGCATGGAAGCCATTTCCTTGAACGCTTTGACTACTGGTCCAAATATAGGTCTACCTTCAAATGTATTAGACTGCATAGTTTTTAGGATAGACCTCTGAAGAGTACATGCCATCAACCACTGGCTTTTGAGCCTGGCGATCCAACTCTTTGTGGGAGGTTTTTTACCAATATCGTTAGGCTACTCGTCCGGATGTAACCTGGGTACAGGGATGCTGTGGTGAAGGCCTTGCAGCACGCGAGACAGACAACAGCTACAAGTCTTCCCTCACTACAAATCTGGTTATTTTACTCCTTAGGGCTATCTTGATCAAGCCAGATTTTGCACTTGATAAAGCCACGTTGGCTATTTTGAATCACCCTCTCGTTAATGTACCCAAAAACAGCTTTCAAGGGACCATATACACTTTGGGTGCTTTGCCTAGCCAGAGGTAAGGCATTAGTCAATGGTTATCTGTATTGTGATATCATGGTCCTGAAGCATAGAACCAGAGAGTTAGTGAAATCTGCTCTTCTGATTGTGAAAACTTTAAAACCTGGTTTTTGGCCACTTACTGTTACAGGTCTGCCTAAATGTGGCCTCTAAGCAGTTATGTCTGGCAAGGAAACTGTAGTTCTTCTGACCCTCTCTCTCGTATATCTGTTGCTTGAGTTTCTCTCTCAATTTCTTAGTCACATTGAGAGATGAATTTCGGTCAAAAGAAGCCAGGAACACCTCGAGCAGCTCGAATTAAAGTGGTCTATGCTAGCTGATTGTGAGTTGTTGCAGGTGACAAAACTATTAAATAGGCAACTCAACCACCTAAGCTTAGAGGGTTTTAGCATTCAGAAACCAGGGCCTTAGTTTAACAAACAATGGAGCTGAAGGTCATTATTTCTTCTGCTGGCAGTGTGCAAGAGGACATTTTTATAACTGTGAATTTAAACAGATGTCAAGATATGCCATTTAACTTCTTGATTTAGTCTCATTATAAAGATTATTTCTCTATTTGTGATAAAAGGTCTTATTTTTGTTCTGTATGAAAGACAATGGCATAACTCGAAAAAAAGTATTGCTGAATACATTTTCTGGTCTGTCTTTTACTTTCATCTCTTTTGAAGGTTAAGGTTAACGAGGTCAGGCTGGTCCTGCTACAGAGTGTAGCTGCAGTGTATGTTTGGTCAGAATAAGATGTTGAGTACTTAGTAAGAGGATAGAGATGGGGCAAATGAAGACAATATTTATTATCATGTTATAATGTTAATATTTCAGTTTGAAGTGCTAATGTTAGGATGAACGTGTGTAGAACAAACATGGCAGAATCATTAATGATATGTTTTTTAAAGCTCTCTGAAACCTTTTCAATTTAGATTAGTATTTAAATCTCCCATAGAGATTGAATTGCTCCAGTGAGACTTGCAGTCCATTTTCTGATTATGACATCTTCTAGCATAAAGGGCTTCAAATAGAGGATCATCATCTGAGTTCTGTTTCAGAGATACACCTTTTTATACTGATGGACTTGACAGTCCATCACCTGATTCTGCATTAAAGAAAAAGCTTTCACAGTGTTGGAAATTCTGTCTAGCTTGTGATAACCATTTATATACTAAAGCTCAGGTAAATACCACCTGAAATTCAAGTAGTTTGCCTAAGAAATTACTTAACTGAGAAGAGCCTTTTAGAGAATTAGTGGTCTTGTGAGTGATAATATTCTGTAAAAGAAGTCCATGAAAAGTTGGTCATAATCTTGAAGAGTCATGTTTTAAAATTTCTTGCCTAACGCTACCCAGATCCAATGTAAATATTTCTTACTTTCAAAAAGGTTTAAATTTTACTAATTTGTATCTTCACAGCATTTGTCAAGTAGACACAGTGTCCAGCAGAGCACATCCCAGGTAATCATCATCTGTATATGAATTTGTGTTGTCTTTGTTTGGTAATGTGTGTAATGGTGTGATGAAAATGATCGAGTAAGTTCCTAGCTGTAGAACACTTCCTCAGAAGATCCCCAAGCAATTAACTTAAGGGCCTTGTACTTAGACCTCTTTTCCTTGGCTGTTACGTTCTTGAAAGATCAGTTTCTGTAGCAATACTGGAAATCTCAATTTACCCATGTCAGTCTTATTTCCACCTCCTAACACGTGATGGCTTAGCAGGCTTCTGTTTCATGTAGCCTTTCTGTAGTAATGTAATCCCCTCCTGGTTGTGGAATCTGGGTCTGATCTTTCTAGGAGAACTGCGTTTCCAGGGGTACTTGTCTTTAAAGGATGAGGATTTACCTGGATTTACTGTAAAATCCAGAAAAAAAAAACCATTTAAGCTCCAGTTTTTAAGCTACTACTATTCTGGGTTGAAAGACTGACAATTTTTAAGTTTTTCTTTGTTAGCATGTACCTGTCTGTGCATTAAGAGGAGACCTTAGTGAACTTAAGGATGTTCATGCAACCTACCTATTAAGATCAGGATAGAATGGATATAAAGGGCTACACAAAAAGTTAAATAATTATTTTATTTCTAATTATAGGTGGGTTGTTATATCTACCTCAGTTTTCACTGTTGTAAATAGATCTTGGTGTACTGAGTCAAAATGAAACCTTTCTGCTATTTGATTTTATTGGTTCATCATGTCATCAACTGTCATTAAGATTTCTCTTTGTTACGCCTGTGGGGCATATTAGCCTGTAAAGCCCGGTCCTAAATGACCTCCATAAATTAATTACAGCTGCTGAGAAGAAATAATGTAATGAATGTTATTCTTAAAAGTGCTCTGAGGTCCATCTGCTTTAAATGGAAATCATCAAGAACTACTCTAGCACCATCTTACAGTTCATTTTCAGTACCAGAATCAAGATACTATTTGAGAAATAGGATTGACTTGGTTTACTTGACAAAAATAGATTTCAAATGCAAAAACCATATACCTCTTATTTACTTGGTTATCTCATTTCTCAAGCTATTCAAAACTCAAGTGGAAAAAAAACCTCCTTCATTTGGCTTGTATGTCTACAGTAGAAAATATTTGAGATTGAGCTTTTAGTCGATGGAGAAAGGAGAGCAGAATCTCAGTTAAAATTATCAAGTTGGTCACGTGTCTTCTGTTTGTGAAGAACTAAAATTCCTTTTCCTTGCTTTAAATCAGGTGGATACAATTCGTCAGCGTCATGGGGAAGCGTGCCGTATGCCAGTGCCTCACCACTTCTTCCTCAGTCTGAAGAGCTTCACCTACAACACCATTGGAGAAGACACAGATGTCTTTTTTTCTTTGTATGATGTTCGAGAAGGCAAGCAGATCAGGTAGGGCTGGCAGCAAATAACTAAAAAGCTTCCTAGAAAATAAAACAGTTATGAGCAAAGCAAGTATATTGGAGAAAAATAGGAGCTGTTCTTGTGCCACAACTGGAAGGAGAAAGCTAATAAATCAAAACTGACAGTCCTGCAATGCACACATGAGAATATCAGTAGTACTAATCATTGCATGTGGAATTTAGTACTTATATATAGGCAAAGCATTAAAGGCACAGAATAGTTGGATTTTGTTTAGGTTTCTGGTTTGGTTGCCACACATTACTGAATGTCTGGGTGTTCGGTAGCTGCCTTCTTGAGGTACTTGTTTAGGGGCTAATAATGACAGGGCCATGTTGTATGGCTGTTTTAAAGGAGGACTGCTGTGTGTTTGAGTGCTGAATTGAGTGCTGTTGCTATCAATATAAACTGAAATACAAATGTCATCCACACATCTAGGCTGGGACAGCTGCACTGCTCAAGTACATTGACATAATTGGTACTCATATTAGCAAATATGCAATATGCTGTATTCTCCTTTATAAGTATGTGTTTTTGAAAACATCACAAGGTGTGGAAGAGTATTGCAGCCTGTGCATTGTGTCTTGGAAACTAAAGCTTGGTCTTATATCTCAAAGTGGGGTAAGGAAGAAATGTGTAATGAGGCTGAGCTCTGTTTTGAAAAATAAAACCAGAAAACAAACACACTGGCACAAGTTTAGAATGATGATTTTTGTATCTACTTTAAAAGATTTAGCTTCTTTCCTCTTCTTTCCTCAGGAAATAGTACATTAAGGTTTAAAAAAAAACAAGCAAAGCTTCTTCAGGCTGCATTCTAAATGAAAAGGACAAATTGACTTTTCTGAAATGGTTTCAAGGTTGATAAATTACTTACCTGAAGAGTTCACGCTGGAGGTTGACTGGCTTTCAGTGTTAGCACTTTGGACATATAGTGGATTGCAAACCTCATTGTACCTGTTGGTTGCAATAGCTATTTCCCAGTCAGGTTAAGTGAAGAATCAGTGAAAGTTCCACTGTTTTTCAAGAGCTGAAGTAATAGCATGTGCCAATTATGGGTTAGCAATCAGAAGCTTGGAGCAGCAGCTGAAATACAGTGTGAGATGCATTTGCAGGTTCTGAATACAAATACAGTACTGAGCCATGTTTAATGGTTTGTGCTGTCTAAAAATGAGAAGCAGACAAAAGATAACAGTGGGTGGATATGTATAGCAAGAATAACAATGCTGGTATCAGAGTGCTAAGACCTTGAGGTAAAAAAAAAAGAAAAAAAAAAAAAAGACTGAATTGCTACTCAGAAAATTGATCTAGTTTTGATTACAGCCAACAGGGAAGTACAGCCCCATTCTGAGAAGAGCCTTGGGATGAATGGTCATGAAATGATATGTTCATAATAAGTAGGAAAAGGAAAGAAATAAAAGTTAATGTAAAAATGGTGAACTTCAATAAGGCAGATGTCAATAAACATCAAACACAGCCAGGTAAACTGTTACGAAGGAAAGAAATTTGAGAGTTGTCAGTTCCTTAACAATATTGCTGAGGAGCACAAAAGCAAATTGTTTCCATTTGAAGGAAAGATGAAATACATGGCAACAACAAAAAAAGTCTGTATCACATGTTTAGTGAAATGGAATCTGGAAGGAAATAAAAAAGGAAAAAAAAAAAAAAGGAGAAATTAATGAAATTGCACCAACAGGGTTTGGAAGGGAGAGAAACGTCTAGAAAAAATGCCATTAGCAAAGGACACAAAGGACAAAAAAAGGCTACTTCTGTAATGCTTCACCAGCAAAACATTGTTTTACAAAATCAGGAAATAGCTGACCAGATTAAAGGGGACATTAAACTATCAGCAGATGTTACCAAGAAGGTCAACTGCAATCAGATGACAAATGCACAAGGTTCTGAAATAAACTATTAACACCTAGAAGCTAACAAGACAATAAGTAAAAGTCAACATAAATTTGCCAAGCACAAGTCACATCTGAGCCAACTAATTTCTTTGTGTTAGATGTGAATGTGCCTCATGCCTCTCAGCAGAAGAGGAACATTAAACTTGATGTGGTAAAAGCGGGGAGATGCAGTCTAGATAAAACTACTGTAAAAGGACTGGAAAACTGCTGGAAAAACTGTTTCAGAGTGTTTTCTGTGCTGGAAGGATGCAATGAGTATGATAAATGAATAAGTATGAAATGAAATGAAATGCAATGAATAAGTATGAAAAAGGATAAATTTCAATATGATTTTTCTTTATACAGTTGATGTTTGAACATGGAAGGTTGAGGGGTTTTGGCTGTGTGTTAAACCAGAATAGATGTTGCTATTTTTATCAATTATCCTATTTTACCTCATGGCATTTAGAAGTTTCTTGTTCTCTAGCTGTATTTTTAATTAAAGAAAGAAAAAATAAAGTGGTTGAATTTGAGAAACTGGGCCCTAGTCAGTCCCCATTTGCCTCACACAATAAGACACGGGGAGGAGAAGCATGTCTCTGTTCTGAAGCAAGACTCCATCCTTCAATGGTTCATTTATAACTGCTTGTAGCTTTTCCAATGTAAATCAACTCCATGGTTCCCATCATCATTTAGTCATGTTTTCTTGACCTTTAAACTGTCGATAGGAACGCGTATCATCTGCTCAAAAACTTTAGCAAGAACACTGTAGCTAAAATTACATTGTGTTTGCACTTGTCTTCTTGAGTAATTTTCTGTAACACTTCATAATGTAAATGATTCTCATCGTGTGGAACTTTCATTTTAAACGCTAAGAAGACTTCTGAACAGGTGATGGCCAATTTCCCACAAGTTCTATCTGAGCAGGAGTTTGAGTCCTCTCAGAGCTCTAATGTGCAGGATCAGCAAGCCTAATGGGAGAACACCTGTACAGAGCAACTCTACAGGCTCCAAACCAGACTTACAGAAACTGTTCATTCTAGCAATCAGATGCTGCTTGAGTGTAGACAGAAGCTTAGCAGCTGAGAATGGCAAGGGGGTTGGCAAGATACAGAGAGGTGAAGAATTAACAGGCATTAATAAGGTCAGAGTAAAGGAAGGCAGGATCAGTGGGTAGATGGAGGCGGTTGAAGTTGAATAGCTGAGGAAAAAAAATGAAGTTAGGTAATATGGAAAGATCCACATTAAAAACTGCGGCAAAACAATCTGACTGCATTCTCTTCCAGAGTAGGGAACTGACCTTAAGATCCCCTTTTCAGCATTGCTTTTCTCTTTATTTAATAGCTCTGGGAGTACTTGTGACAATGTGTGTGTATCTATCCCCTGCTAATTGCTTTGAAATATTGTTATGTTCTGCTATTGCCAGTTGCTATGTTAGGAAGCAGAAAATTATATCTTACTTTCATTGTGCATAAATGCTAAACTTTGCATTTGGTACGTTTTTAGTAGCAACCTTCTCAAAGTTATTTTAAAATAATAGCAAAGTTATCTCATTCACTGTCAGCATAATGGTTTATCTACTGGGAAAAAATAACTTTGTATCATTCAGATTTATTCCTTTAATATTTGGAGAATTTTCCTAGGGATTAGGCTTACCAACTAATGAGGATTTTCTTCTGCTTAGTCACGATAAAAAAATCTTCCTAATTTGTACATCTTTTCTAGCAACCTGAACTGTTGGGATAATTAAACCTCCATCGGTTCCTCCCATAGTTTTTGTTCTTAGTGTTTCAGGGAAAGTATTTTTCTGACTTCTGTTCAGTAGACAATCCACAGCAATAGTAACAAGGAAAATATCAGTTCTTGTTCCCACTCGTGATGAACTCCTCCAAAAAACATCATCCACTAAATCAACGTTAAGGACTATTGCTGTCCACAGCAAGGGCCCTTGTCTGGTCCCTCCAGGTGACATGGAAAATATGTGGGTCTCTGAAGTCTGTCGCACACATATTGCAGGGCACAAAGAGCCTTTCTGATATAATAATATATATACCTTTTAGAAACAAGTCTGACTATCACTGGAGACAGAAATAACCTACAGAGTATTTTATAAGGGAGGTTTTGTGTGGATGTATAGACTTTTGAAAAAGGACAAAGGAGGAATAACACCTTTTCATTTTCTCTACCAACTGCTTCATCTGACTTTCATTCATTACATCTCTCCTAAATCTACGTTTGCTTAGTTTTCCTGTTTATCCCCTTCATGTTACTGATATATTTTAAAGGAACTATTACTCTCTGGATTTGTATATGAAAATTTCTGTAGAGAGGTAAATGGTGCTACTACAGATGTGGATTCTTTCATGTAAGACTGGCAATATGAAACTATTAGCAGCTTTTCAAAAATCAGTCTTATATCTCTCACCACCACCACCCTCCTTTCTTCAATTCGTTTTTCAGGTTAGGGATCAGATATGACGTATCAGGAGGCAGAGATACAGATTTTTCTATGGGGGTATTTGGATTTTTAATTATTGACAGAAAGAAATCGATTATTTGCAGATCTTCGAAGTTATTCTTCCCTGTTCCTGCTCAGGAAGAACAAAAATGTGTCACGAACACATATAGCTGGCAGAGATTTTGCTGTCTTGACTGGCAGGGTGCAAATACACGGCGTTGTTTAGGTGAACTACATAGCTCAGAGAAAGCAATTACAAGTCATTTACTGTCTGTAGGAAGGGCCACTGTAATGAATACTACTTTTCATACTTGAGCTCTTTCTGTTGCAAAATTCATTGTCAAAGCCCAGTTCTGTGTCTCTGACTGAAATTGTCATGTGCAAAGCCAATTAGCAGGGGTGTCTGATTTGTAGAGCAAGCATTACATGAGACAACTGCTCTATTAGACTTCAGAAGCATTAGCTTTTCCCAGGGTAGAGATGAGGATAAAAGACTTACTCTGTAAAATACGTGTAATCCAAAATTAGAAGTCTTCAGTACAGTTATGGTCAGTTGCATTTCACATGGAACAAATGGCAGGGCCAGTCTCGCTTTGTTTTTTCTTTACTTAAAAATCATGACCACTGGCAGGGACTGAGGAGTAAAGGCTCTGCTTTTGGAAACAGAAACTTTCCCTAGCTAAGGGAGAGGATTCCTTTCAGGAACACAACTATGTGCCTTTCACGGTGTAAATAACAAGCAAATACCAATGACAGTGTCAAATACTCAAGTGTGGCAGAGTCATGAGACCCCAAGGAGAATGTAATTGGTGCTTAGCTACATTTCTCCTGCAAGCTTTAATAATGTTTTTAACATTGTGGTTGTTTCTCCTTGAATGTGGTAGAGAGAAATGACAGGTAGTTATTTGCACTATTTTCTGTTTCTATGGAAACCCAGTGTTTGCAGTAACAGTCGTACTGTAAGCCCTGTAATCCTCCTCTGGGGCTTCTAGCCAACGTGGTAACTTAATAATTCATGAGCATTAAGCCTGAATTTGCTGGGAAGCAAACAGCGTTGCTTGGAGCTGTTTTCTCAAAGCCGGATTCATTTCCCTCACAGATTTGGTGTTCTTTTCTCTAAGATGTCTTTATAAAATACTCTCCATAAACCAAAGCAGTGTACTTTTCTTCACTTGTCTTTGAAACTGGGGTTATTGCAGATCTGCTGGATAAGGCAGCTCATGAAAGAACTTTCCCCCTGTGCCTCCCTCCCTGCCTTACAGAAGGAGGGGAAAAAACAGAAAAGAAAGTGGAAAAAAAAAAACCCAAACACACGGTCTGAGCACTTGCCTGAAAAGGAAGATTTTTATGTAGTCCATGAATCATTGTTCAGACAATATTCAAACTGAAAGTTCAGCAGAGGCGATCTTTCTGTCTCAGGGGTTTGGGAGTGACCGTCATTCATGATGGATTGCTCAAATACTTCTGTGCCATGGGATCTAGTAAATTCTGCTGCTTTATGTTACAAATGGGAATTCAGTTCTTCACGGATATACATATGCTTTGACTTGCTTTCACACTTAAACTGAAAACTGGAGACTCATTTTGTGGAGCACTGTGAGATTTTTGTTATTAGGTCAGGCTTACAGTAGCTGTAAGGACTTAGGTTTAATTTTTTATTCCAAGACAATGAGCAAAAATTCGTGACTGCGACATGGAAAGGTGATTAACAGAAAATAAACTTGAAAAGCTTCTTGCTGAGGATACTCCTAAATGGACAAATTGCTTAATCATTTGAAGCATTCTGCCTTTTAAAGTACAAAGGCAGTATGTAGATGCATTCTAAAATATTTTCACAGAAAGGAAACTGTGAAAAGTACTTGTGATCTTTCTACAAAGTTGTATTTAAATGGGACTTCAGCTCTTGAGAGAAGCCCAAATTGTTTGCTGTTTGATCATAACTTACATAAGTGTTGTGAACAGTTGTACTTCAGTAGAAAATGTTGAGCTTTCCCTGAGATTATGTGAAGCTGTACAAGCAAATATGAGAAGCTTCGTATTGCTGTTGTTAATTGTGTTGCAGGATGCAGCACAGATGGAAAGCCAGGGCAGCACAGTCAGGGTTTTCTCTCTGCTACCACATAGGCAACCAGAGAGCAATAATTGTTTTTCTGAAAAACGAGCTAGTGCTGCTGCATCAGGGCTTTAAAACTTCTGATGTCCTGGTTCAGTACATTTTTCTCTCTGATACAGAGCACAGTTTCCCAGGTTAATTCATGTAAATATGAGCTTGTACAAACTGTCAATCTTGGAGACTCGTTCAGTTAGGTCCCTTTCTTCCCCTCCCACCTCCACCAAAGCACAAGAATTTCTTTCACAATGGTTCTCTGATAACCTAGGAGTGTTTTGAAAGAAAGACCTTTTTTGTTGACAAGGATTCTGTTGTCACAGAGAGTGACTAGCTCAACCTGAGTTCCATCCTGATGACCTGAGCTTGCAATGCATAAGGTTTATTCTGCAGATTTGTGAGACTAAAAAAAAAATGATGCTTTTACCAAATGTTTTAGAAGGCTTATGATATCCATGTGTCAATTAAAATTTCATTGTAGAATTAGTCAGCTGCATTAGCATTCATTACAAGTCTAGAAAAGGTGGGGTTGTGGGTTTTTTTGGTGAAAAAATCAAATATTGTCATGCTTATCACCATTTTTTTTAAATGACAAGATTCATTATGATGGCAAGGAGGTGAACTGTAATGACCCTAGGCAGGTCATTGTATTGTCTTCTTCCTCCTAGCTTCTGTGACAGCATTTTCAGGTTTTTGTTCCTGAATTTTTCTGTGCAGGTAGGGATGTAACATGTTACTAGAACAGTGAGAAAGCAACCTAAAGAGACACTGAAGATGATCAAGGACGGAAATGTAAGTTATTATGTGACTTTCTCAGCTACCATACGACCGTTTTCACCATGCAGTGGTAGATATGTCGTGGGACCAATATATATATTTTTAAATAACCTTTGTCCTTAGACTTCTTTATTCTTCAGAATGCTAGATTGTAAAAACCCAGTTAAATAACAGCTCTCGAGAAAGCACTGAGTTGTTTGTAAAAACATTGGGGTTTTTAAGTCTTCCTACAGTTGTTGCCTGGAATGTAAAGCCCTGAAGAAAATGAAAATGAGGCAACAAGTTTGTGCTATTTGCCTTTTAGTAGCATGTTGATTTGGAGAGGGTGAAGTAGAAATTTGTTTCTAGGAGAAATAGCTGCTGAACCACTACTTAAGGCAAGGGAAAGGTACAAGATGTGAGGTTTCTGTTGAGGAGATTTGCGCCCTAATGCGGCACCATCTCTGCTTCAGAAATCCAACCTCTTGTACATTCTTGAAGAGTTTATCACCACTTTCCAGTCCAAACAGAAAATTGATTGACAGTCAGTGTACAGAGTACCACTGCTTTGGCATTTTGTATCTATTAGTGCTGTACCTACGTTCATAAATTGATGTACAGGCAGGATTTTTTTGTCTTGCAACCCCACACTAATTAAATCCACCAAGGAGTTAATACAAACGAACTCCTTAATCTATTCCAAGCTCTTTGCCAGACCTTTTGTTGTTATCTTTGCTTGTTACGCAAATAAAAAAAAGCCCCACAAACAGGCAACCTCAACAACAAAAACTCCCCACAGGCATAATGGCACTTCTGCTCACCCAACAGTAAATTTTGTCCCTGTTTGCCCCCTTCTTCAAGCTGAAAATGTAATGTCCCAAACCATTGATTGCTTCCTTCCTTTTTTCAGAAACAGAGGCCAGTTCAGTAGGGTCCTGCTTTTCAGACAGTTAAAGGAAGCCAAGAAGTGAGACACTGCTCTTCTTTCATTTTTCTTCCTTTCAAGCAGAAAAAAAAAACAAGAAGCTATTTGACTTTGCTTATCAGAGCAATGTTTCTTATGTTTGAGTAGCTTTAGCAATTACTAATCATGCGAGTGATTGTAAAACCTCACTTACTGCTGCACAAGAGGTGGTTTTGCTATGATGTGAGTTAGCACAGGGGGAGATCTTGCAGTTAGAGTAATTGAAGATTGCTTCTAGCATGTAGGAGCAAGAGGAATAAATAAGCTTTTGTTTAAGATACTGCTACTGGTGTGGCATGTCTTAGGTCTGAACCCAACAAGGTAAAATGTTAGTTCTTTCTGGTTTGGTGCATTTCTTAACTCCAACTGAAGGCAAGAGAGAACTGGTTTGGGTGTATTTTCTGAGGAGCTGAAAATGATAGATTTTTTTTGTTACAGTAGTTTGATCAAGAAGTCAGGTTGCATGAAATAATACTTCCCCATGCTTAATTCCACTGCTCATCTGGTAATTATAACTACTGGGAGTTTACTTTTCCTTATGATGTATTGGACATAGTAATACATTAGCAGTTGTAAAATGGGGAGCATCTGACTAACTAGCTCATAACTGTAGAAAGGTTCGAGTTCCATTCCAGGATATATTAACATTACCAGCATTAGTGAGTCCTTAGTGGAATATTTAGGCTAGTTTCTGTAAACCGATAAAACTTGAACAGTGATACCAAAGGTTAGAGACATTCAGGACTGTAAATTTAGGAGAAACGTCCTCCAGGGAAAGGTGGAAGAACTTGAAGTGGCTTAGGCTTTTAAGATCGCCTATTGGCACTGCTGTCTTTTCATTCTCCTTGTCCTATCAGTGGATCTGTCCCCAAACAGGATGTCTCTTCACATTCCACCCTTCTGAAATGCTGCATTTGGCCTCAAAGTCCTCTTAATTATTTAGTCACATAAGCTCAAGAGTACTCAAGGGAGGATGGGAAATTAAAGGAAGGAATTTAAAGGTTGTTACTGAGATAAGGGAACAATTGATGAATAAGCAGGTGAAAAAGATGTTGGCCTGCTTCATTTCTTGAAAAGTTCTGTAATGTGGGGACAGGAACCAGAGCTTCTCTGTGGCTGTAACAAGAAAAAGGGTCAATTGCAAATGTTAAAAGATTTCCACTTGTTAATGGAGTAAAGCCTTGCAAGAGGCTATCAAATGAGCATCTCTCTTTGGATGCTTTGAAAGCAGACTATGCAATACAGCTTTTGGTAATGAATCATGTATAAATAGACAGCTGAAAGATTGGACAGTCTCTTCTTCTCTGCCATTGTCAGAGGGACAAGCTGCCCGGGATTCTGGGGCACATAGTACTGTATTCAACTTAAGGTATGAAAATGAAGTGCTCATTAGTGGTTAAGAATTTAAGGTTAAGAATTTAATTACTGTGGTTTTATTGAAAGTAGGTCTTGTTCTGAAAGTTCTGACTTCCATTTTTTATGATTTATACATTTGGTAGATAGAGGTAACTATGAAGATGTAATGTTGTAGTGTAGCTGTTACTCTACTGAGGTTATAATGTCATACATCATACAATTCTTATTAAAAGCTTAGATTATACCACATCAGTAAAGTGTTTGCTGAAGCACTCTTAACTTACTAATTGACCTCTCGGAAAGTAGTTGTAGGTAAAAAATCATCAAATATACCTGGGTTTTGTGGTTTTCTTTGGGGCATGTTAGCAGTCACTGAGATCATAAGCATCTGCTGCAAATCAATTACAATTCCTGCTGAATGAGGTTGTGGGATACATGGAGATTGGAGTGAGTGGTAGGCAGAGTGAAACGGCTGGAGGATAAACTTCAGCATATAAACATGCAAAGGTATATAACAAGGTGTCAGAGTCATGCTTACAGAGTCAAGGACCATTACAACAAAAGCAGTAATTCTGAAGAGACATCAGTATTTAGAAGGGACAGGTTGCTTTAAATGAACTCACAGTCTAATGCTGTAGTGAAAAGGCATGTAGTAAAAAACATGGTGTTTGATAAAATGGAGTTAAGATTAGCAGGGACTTGACTTCATATGTGTGAAATATACATGTGTGTATTTGTATTTGTGACGTAGGTGGTACCAGTACTAGACTGTTACAAATGGGATGGAGCTGGATAAAACTGAAAGGATCTGTTGAGTAGTGGAAATGTAACTGGAAGATTTAATGATGGGTTCTTGCTTTCTTTCTGTGAACCTGTAGGATGAAAATTCTCATCAATACTTTGTGTGTTGTCACACATCTAGTGAATAAGTTACTCACTCTTTTATTTGTATACATGAAATAAGCTGTCTTAAGAAATAATACCAATGTCCATGGCTTATCATCCATAGTAAGGAGTATTTATTTTGCAGCCTGCCTATATATGCTGGTTTTGCTGATAAGAGGTCTGTTTAATTTGATAAGCAATCCTATCAGTTGAATCTTAATGTGTTTGAATTAGTATATTGCTTCTATAAATAGTATACAATGCAGGAGATTAGTTAATTGCTGTGCTTGTTACTTTTAGTTTTGTGTGGACTTTAATGAACTCAGTTTAACCAAAGGCAGTGTATGCCTCAGCAAGCCTGCCTTTGCCTGAAGTCGTTGCAATGTGTTCAAACCCTCAAATCCTGTGCTTCACAAATTCACATTATTTTAGTGTTATTGCATCATGAATATGCATCAACATGATGATTTCACATGCAGAGTACTTGCTATTGAATGTCCTCTATGATATTCCACGTACCCATATCTAGATCAAGTGAGTATTGTTTCAAGTGCTTTGGGAATTAAAAAGATTGTGATACCTAGTGCATCTTCTTTAAAAGAAAAATGAAATCCTGTCTACCTGTATTTTTGTGTTGAAGTGTGTACACGAAGCTCATGTTTGTTTTAATATTGTTTGCTTTTTAGTGAGAGGTTTATGGTGAGGCTGAACAAGAACGGAGGCCCCAGGAATCCGGAGAAGATAGATCGAATGTGTGCACTTTTCACAGTATGTGTCTTTTCTCTTTCTTGTCGTACAGTCGCGTGATTATAGATGTAGTCACCTTGAGGGGAAAAAAAATCCGATTCTTCCTTTCTAATATATTGAGTAGAAGAGAAACTGTTTCCAAGTTTTCTTGTGGTCTTAAGTAAATGTTAACATAAGAAAGTGAATGTGCTTTTAAATTATTTTTATGGCCAAGTGAATGTTCTGAAGTACTTCCTTTTAAGTACATTTGTTCTTGGTTATAGTTTGAAAACAGGAATATTTTCACTGCACGTACTATGCTCTCACATAACAGGGCACAGGAAAAAGCTGCATTGGCCTGCAAGTAAAGCAGGGCACTTCTTTCAGAATCAAAGTTAGACAAACAACTACAAAAACACACACAGAGAACCCGAAAAATCCCCAAACAGATTTCTGTCGTGGCCCAATCGAGAGCCTGTGTAGCAGCCCTGGGTAGATGGTGCAGCAGTAGCCTCCCAGGTCAGCAGCACAACGACTGGGTTGTGCTGCAGAAGCATCGGCTGAGTTGAGCTACAGAGATTGGTTGTAGTAAAGCAAACTGTTGAGTCTTCCTAAGTTTCTACAGCAGATCTGTGCAAATAACTACTCTGTCCTGATGCAAAGCAGATATGACCAACTCTACCAGCAGTTTTTAGCCATCTGTGCCAGAAGGACAGGATAAGTAACACCCTTCTGGCTCCTACCAAGATGATGCCTCAGTTGGGAGTGAAATAACCAGCTGGGATGTACTTATTTTATTTCTTCAGACTTAACCTCTTGCCTAACTGGCTTCTTGTTTTATAGTTTTAGTTATACCAAAGTAGTAGTTTCAAAACACTCAAGATTTTGTACATGTTTTGCACTAATATCTGTTTTGCATTGGTCTTAAGTTCTGTTACAAATTGCCTCAGAATCATGTGTCAGATCATGATTTTATCTGCCACTTCTTCTCAGAAAGAATATGGAAATCTAGAGACACTAACACTTTTTAACAGCTCATCACAGAATAGCTGTAAGGAATTTCAGATCCCAAGTGTGATAAACACCTTCCATCGTGACTCACCTTTCGCTAGTGCACATGCTAGAACCTCTTTGACAGAAGTATTTTTACCTCCAGTGAAGAAAAAGATGACAGACAGCTTTGGTATAAGCTTTAGTTCTGGCAGTGAAACCCTTAAAGGTGAAGCAGGGCTGGACAGTGAAATAGGCCTGGTTCCCACCACCATTCCCTTTTCTCCTTTAAGACAATCATTGTTCATTTTGAGGAATACAACTTGTTCCTTAAGAACCTCTGAAGAGCCAGATGTAAGGATGCTCGGTTCTGCCTCCATCTGGATATAAAAGATGCAGGTCAATGCAAAAACAGCACTGACGTTCATACTGACATCAGTGCCAGTTCTGGGTTTGGTACCATCAACAAAGTGCTACCAGCCAATTAACCATCACCAGAGGTAACAGTGCTGATGGCTATGTTGCATTCAAACAAATAATAAACATAGTTTGACCTCTTCTGGGTCTTAAGTCATGTGCATGGATTCTCTGCAGAGGAATATCTGAAGACTTCTTCACAGGGGTTATGGGTTTTGAGTGTTTGGTTCAAGTCATAGTAAGAGTTTATTGCCTTGTACAAAGCCTCTGCTCCACAGAATGAAATACAAGGCCATCTGGGCCCACATTTTTTCCTTTTGAGTGTGACACAGTATATTTTTTATGACATTGAAAAGTGACTGAAGTGTGAACCCATCAATATGTGCACGCCCTACCATTTTCTCATGTTTTGGCAGCTGCCCTTTGAAAAACTCTACATTGTAGAGAACTCAAGTTCTCTAAATTACTGCTAATTAGAACTGGTAATCTGATAGTGTAATAAAATTCCCCCTTGTAAAATCAAAATTGTTTTCCAAATTCTATTACTCTCTGGAGTATTAAGTACTGTCTCCAAGTTTTTTTGCTTTTTCAGATGTATTGTCAGGCACTACTGAGATTAAGACTATGGCAAATCCCTTCTTACTGTGGTACTCCAATTTCTCCAAGACATGCAGGATAAAACCTACCATATGCTACACTGATGTGTTAGGTGAGGAAGAAAAGCCTAGAAAGTATGTTCCCTTATTCATGCAGCAGCAGCAAAATAAGACTTGAAGAGAAAACACTAAGGAAGATTTATATAGCTTAATTCTTTGGCTTCAGAGAGGCGTGATCTGCTAGGCACTGAGCATACCAAACAGCGTATTTACAACTCTGCATATGCAGCCCAGGGAAATAGAGTGCTCCTTCTAAACACAGGGAAAAGATACAGCCATGAATTTATTACTTGGTTGCTGTAATTTAGCAATATAACACTATTTGAAAAGGGACTGAAACTTCTCCTTAGAAGGGATTCTCTTTATGCCTGGTTCTCAGTCACCATGCCCCGGCTTTATTGTGCTATATGTCACTATAATTTGAAGTTCAGTGTTTATCTGCGTTGCCATCAGAATCTCAGTTGTTGAGATTTGGTTTCTCAAGTGAGACAGGAGAGAAATTTGCTGCGTGCCTTTAAGTTCGTATTTTAGTTTACATCAAAAATAAGCAATTCACTGAATCGTTTCAAACTAGGAATGACAGAACTTAGATGTTCACATGTTCATCCTCCCTTTATATAAAAATTGCACCCTATTACAGTGGTTTTAATACCAGTTAGTTGTGGGAGTTTTTTTAAAAGGAAAAATGCAAGATTCTGTCCAAAGCTGAGATTCTTTCCCAGTTGGTTTTGTGTAGTAATTTAAAAAAAAAAAATTACATTAGAAGGCCAAGCAATGTCTGTGAACAGGTGAAACCACCAGTGTTCTCCTCTATACTGCACGTTTTAGAAGTGACTGTTACTGCTGGGATGGATATCTTTATTCAATTGAAAAGGAAAACACAAACTGTGAAGAACCATGAACATATCATCTCAAAGTGTTTGATATTTATATATATGTATATATCAAATAACAAAAAGCCTGGAGCAGTTTGTCAAAAGCATCGTGATGAAACTATTTTGTGCAAACAAACAGGAAGTTTTAGAATTATGTGAGGTGTAAGCAGAGTGAGCAATGGTAACTGGGCTTAAAACCTTCTTTTGGGATCTTTTTCTTTCCCGTCTATACACGCTTCACTCTCTCTCACATTCTTAGGAAGAAACCATGAGTCATTTTGCATGTCCGGTTGCTCGTCTGAGAAATGACTGGAGCAATGCCCTTTACATTTGGGGAGAATCTGGAGGCTGCAAGGCAGAAGTCAGAACATTACAACAAAATTGTAGAATCTCTAATTAAAAAACAAGAGGGGAGGAGCATTTTAGAAATTGATCTTTGCTTATAATGTTATGAGAAAAATATACAACATGCCCAGGAAACTACAGTTGAGACAGTTTCTAACACGTGAATGCAAAACACAGTGAGAAGTCAAAAGCCAAAAAAAGAGAGCAGAAGCAAAGGAATAGGGTTAGAGACAGGTTTGGGACCTGCAGTTAGAAGATGGGTTGAAGGATGCCAGAATGGGTTGCAGCTGAGGTAGCTCAGGGGGTTAAATGTACTATATAAATTTGATAGTCTAATAATGTGTTTAAATTGAGGATTAAATGGACTTTTCACATGTCTGATGGGATTTTCATGGGGCATAGCTAGTCTGTGGAGTCAGAATCATTAATTTCTTTTCCTTTTGAAGGACATTTTAACCAAATATAATCCTTCTATAGTTCATTTTTCTTGTCTGTGAATTATAAATATCATACTTTCTCTTACTAAAGGATGGAGGAGACAAATGAAAGGAGAGTAATACTGTGTAGCCATTGTTATCATCCATGGGAGTTTTGCAGACACTTATTTTGGAAATGCCATGTGTTCTGTTTTTAATGTCTGTGTTTTTTCCAATCTTGTAGGATCTCAGCAGCAAGGACATGAAGAGAGATTTGTACATAGTTGCCCATGTAATTCGAATAGGTACAGTATGATTTAATGCTTAAAAGCTATTTTTTAAAGTGTGTTTTAATTAACTGACTTTATATTGATGTAACTAGTTAGAAAACCTAGTCATAGATCATGCCTGTCTGATGAGATTAATATTCAGACCATATGTAGCAAAGTGTTATAAAGTTACTGATGATTAACTGGTTTTTTTTCTCAGTCTGAAAGAAAATACTTGAGTACATTTTGGGGTAGGAGACAGGAACTAAAAAGGCTTTTTGTTTCATGTTCCACAATGTCAGATGAAGTCTTTTATTGATGATACATAGCAAATTTACAGGGCAGGACATCAGCATATCTGTCTATTCACATCTAGTAAATCAGAGGCTGTTAGACAAATACATGTAAAGATCAGTATTATGCTGTAGGAGTCTGTGATGCTTCCAAGAACCTTCACTCAAGGTCAGGGAGATGCTTGTAAAAGACCAGAGCAGGGAAGGTGTCACAGCTGTCAGGTGTTCTTTCTACCTGCTGCTGCCAAAAAGGAGCATCAGCAGCAGTACCAGCTGCTGGAAGCCTGTCAAGCTTGCAGCCAGCATTTAGCAGCAGACGCTTGCTTCTTACCAGATTCACATGGCTGCTCACACAGAGCTGCCCAAAGGAGAGATCTGTATGTATAGTGCTTAGACCTGACCCTACCCAAGGAAGAAGGCCCTTCCTTGCTAATACACTTGACTAGTCACCTTTTATAGAATGGGTTTCTCTGCCTATTTTTAAGCCAGGCTAGGCTTCATTTTTTCTTTGTGAGATTTGCAGTAGCAGGAATGGAGAGTGTTGAAGATGGAAGTGAATTTGGAATGTGTCTAATGTGGTGTAGTGCAGTGCTCAAAGTAGTTCATGGACAGACAGATAAATTGTTTAGCCCAGCAATATATTTAAGTGAAATAACTACATGACTTCTGATATGTGAATTATATTGCTAGAATGTCTTTTAGATGGAAGGTGCTGGATAGGAAAAAAAATATATCTCATGTTAAAAAGGATGAAGTTTAATATCTCAGAATTCTCCTTTATGTGCTCCAAGGCAAACATGCTAAATGACACAATGTATAATACATTCCCTTAAAGCCATTGTATAAAGGCTGTAAATACTGGGCTATAGTGGAAGGACCACAGTGAATCCCTGTTTGGATGCAAAGAGGTGAGTACAGGCCATATGCTTGGCTCATTCAACAGATGATTTGTAGTCAGCCCATCTGGATGCAAATACATGTCATGGAGCTGCAAATCAAAGATGGCTAGACATAGACTCATAGAATGATATGATGCTGTTCACTTTGCCCTTGAGTGTTCTGTTGGCTAAATGAGGTGATGTGCCTTAATCCGAGCAGCCCAGTGGGTCAGATAGGTTCAGATGGACCTCTGGGTTCAAAACAGTGAACAAAGAAAAAGGAGTGAGAAGTTGTGGTGGGTTGATGTTGACTGAAAGCCAGGTGTCCACCAAGCCACTGTATCACTCCCCTTCTCATCAGGACAGGGTAGGGGAGAAAATAAGATGGGAGAACATTAATGTGTCAAGGTAAAGGCTGTTTAATGAAGCAAAAGCAAAGGCCGTGCACAGAAGCAAAGAAAACCGAAATATTTGGTTTTTACTTCCCATCAGCAGATGTCCAGCCACTTCCCAGGAAGCAGGGCTTCAGTATGTGAAGAGAAGCTTCTTAAAAACAAATGCTCCCTCTTCTCCTCCTTCACCTTTTATTGCTGAGCAGACGTCATGTGGCATAAAAAAATCTCTTTGGTCACTTTGAGTCAACTGTCCTGGCCATATCCCATCCCAAGATCTTGCCCACTGCCAGCTTACTGGTGAGGGGAGAATGTTGGAGAGCCAGCCTTGCTGCTGTGTGCCAGCACTGCTCAGCAGTAGACGGAACACTGGTGTGTCACCAACATCTTTCTAGCTTACCAGTGCAAAGCACAGCACTGTGAGGGCTACTATGAGGAAAATTAGCTCCACCTCAGCCAAACCCAGTTCAGAAGTATAGGAAAGACTACAAACTGCAGCTAAAACTTCATGTAGGTATGCATACCCAGAAGGGTAACAGAACAAAATAGGCAGAATGGTTGCATGTGAATCTCTTAATGTTAATTTCTTTTAATTTTAGGTCGCATGTTGCTAAATGATTCAAAAAAAGGGCCCCCACATTTACACTACCGACGGCCCTACGGTTGTGCAGTGCTGAGCATCATGGATGTGCTCCAGTCCATCTCGGAAATCAAAGAAGAGAAGGATTTTGTTCTCAAAGTTTACACGTGAGTAACTCCTAGAGAAGGAAAAGAATTAGGAAAACCACTTTGTAAATGTTGGGTGATGAGACATGAGAGTGATATCAAGGTGCTGTGAACTGTATTTGCAGCTTTTTCCTCCTCACCAGGTAAATGAGTGCTGTTGGCACTGGGGTTTGCTACTTTATTATCCCAGAGGCTCATGAAAATTAGGGAACATTATCACAAATGTTTCAGGTGTGTGAAAGGCTTCAGAAATTATTGAGAATTGCCCAAATCTATGTGACTTGCAAAGCTGCACTTTCGTTAATGTGATTTATTTAACATCTGCTGAGCTCAAAACCAAAGAAACATGCTGTATTTCACCTGATGAAGAGAATATGCCCCATCTCATATGCCTTACGAGTCATGGTGACCAACAAAAGAAGAAGAAAACAGCTGAAGCCAACAGTGGGTGACCAAAGAAAACTCAAGTCAACCATTTTTGAGCATGAACCTATGTTCAGTTCTTTCTGATTTCGAACTTTGAACCAACCAATTCTAATTATGAAATGTGGTCTCACAGTTGTAATAAAAATAGAGAGAGCACAGACTGTCTGAAGACTGCAGGGAATATTTAGATCTCTTGTCAGTGAGGATAAATATTGTCAGGATCTTTGCAGATACAGCTGACATTACTCTGTGGCCTGTGGCCACTATTCCAAGTGGTAAGATCATTCAGGAGATTTATAGAACTTTGTTACTCTTCGAGAAATGCATTCAGCAGTGGAAAATCTGCCATTCAGGGGAAACAATAAATGAAAAAATGTCTTTCGCTGTTCACTGATATCTCTTCATACATCAGAAATCTGTAAGCCCAAAGAAAGTTGTCTCAGAGTCAACTCTTCCATTCGTCTTTTGCCAACAGTAGCAAAAATGTCAAGTTATAAGGAAGAAGATGCTCTTTGTCGGTAGAATCTGGATAATGTTGGCATTTAGTCACCACTCAGATTCAGCTTATCTCAGACTAGTGAGTTTTGGTTATATAGTTAATATAGTTAAGTTAATATTGTAGATGTAGAGTTAATATAGTGCAACTGCATCATTTTGAGTAATGAAACTTTCTGATTTCTGTTTTGATGTCCTTTAAATGGATCTTTGGCTTGTTATTCACTGAAAACCTGAGAGAAAAAGCTTGTAAAATACCGGACTTTCCATTTGTCAGTGACAAGTACAGTCATACACCCAGTTAGTGCCACACAAAGTCCTAGAACTATGATAAAAAAAAAATCACAGGGTAGAGCGCTTCTCTTTTCTTCCTGTTAGTCTGTAGTGTTTTGTTAACATGGATTACCGTCACACCACCTAAAGTGCCAACTGTATCTGCCTAAATGTTTAAGTAGGTTTATACCAGCTGTTGTTCACCTCTGCTGCCCCACAACATTTGTTTTGAACATCCACACACAGCCATTAACGCTGTCCCAGAGAGCAAGTGGAGCCCAGAATTCAGCCTTGTAATCCGATGCTTGTAATTTTTTTATCACTGTTATCATTCACTTGGGTTGTTTGTCTTGTTCATCATTCTTTTATGTTACTACTATTTGGAATGCTCTCTGTAAACCGCCAACAAAAGTCTTTGGAAGGGAAACTGAATATGATAAAGGGCACCGGCTTGTTCCTTTTGCAGATTTAATAGATGTTGGTCTTCCATGACAGAAAGCTTCTACAGGTTTATCTGCTTGCATCTTCTCTTTGCACATGCTTTTAGCTACCCTACCTTTTCTTGCTTTGTAGACTACAACTGAAATGACAGATTTTTATCCTTTGTGAGTTTAAAATCGTGTGTGGATGCTTAAACAACACTGAACTGATTTTCTTACCTGCTGCTCTCATTTTTATTATTGTTAAAATGCCTCAGGCCAACACAAAACATTGTGAAGATGAAATAAGGAGGGAGGTGTATTTGTATTTTTAAAGGAGCAGTAAATAGATTTCTTTTTGTAGCCTGTTTAGCTAAAGCTAAAGCTTACAGCTGCCAGAAATGAGGCAGCCAGCATGCAGGCAGAAAAACCTTTTCATGGTGAGGAGCTGGAAGAAATCTGAGAGACTGAAAGCCTAACAAAGGCTGAAACAAATACATGGTGTTTCAATGGGGACTTTTGCTGGATCCACAAGAGAGAATGCTTATGGAGGAGAAGAAAAAAATAAATCAATTTACTTCAGTCTTTCTCAGCCTAGCTTGTTATTGTTAAAGATTTATGTCTGAAAAATACATCTTCCTCACAATCCAGATTTTGCTGTTTGTTAATCCCACAGTCATGTTATAATCTTACTAAGAGGATATAGTACCACAGCAGTAGTTATAAGCTCATTACGTGAAAGCATGAAGGTTTACTTTTATAATTCTTTTTAATAATATACATATAAAATATTATAAAAGTAAGATGGAAACTAAGTTCTGAATCTTTTTGGAGATCGCTTGATTTTATATTTTTATATTAATCTTTAATGGAATTTTTTGCTTTTTCTGTCAATCTTCCCATTCCTCTAAATACCTCCATTATTTCTCTTTCATATTATTTTATCCAGTTGGGGTTTTTTTGTCCTATTTTCTCTCAGTCCTTTATTTTTCTCCTTCTCCAGCAGTAACTCTTAAAATTCTTTCCTATTGATACGGTGTATTGCCCCCACATCTTTCCCTTTTGGTACTCAGTTGCTGTTATTTGCCCAGCTGGACAAGGACATGCATTGCATTTCTGTCCCCATCTGTCTGACATCAGGGTCTGATATAGTATGACCAACATTCCAAATGGCAAATTCACTGTAGAACCAGCCAATCTGAAAAGAGCTCTTATTTCCATGATAAATATTTTTTTGTAGCATATTTGGTATTTAGGCAAGTAAAATGTTAACACAATAAAATGCATCACAAGAAAGTGTTTTCAGGCCAGCATTTCAAACTTGGGAGAATATTATTCTTTGTGTTCAGGAAATGTAAAGTGCAGCTTATGTTGGTAGCTGGTACAAAACTGGCTTTAAGCTATCCTTACAGTCCATTGATTTTGGAATAACTTTGTTCCAGGTTAATTTGCAGGCATAAATCATTAGAGGCTGAAATCTATGTTAACTTGCACTCCAGGGGCTGCTTCAGCAACTAAAAAATAATCAGAGGTTAGAAATTTTCTGTAGTCTCAGCTGTGAGGATGGAGGATGGTATCGAATTTGTCCTATAGGTTATCTCTCATGGGGGAATATAATAATTTCCAGTAATATAAATGACCTTTTATTGTCATGTCAAGACGTATCATAGCACTGTTGTGTTTTGGTTTTGAGATACTGTTTTGGGGAGTACAAATAATCAATTTTCCATACTGTTAAGTTCTGTTAGGTCACTTCAGCGCTGAACTGTCTTGAGTTACTGTGTGAGTATATGATCTCTCCTCCCCAAAAGGATGGAGTAGTTACAGAAGATATGGAGTAGAGCAACTAAAATGTTTAACAGCAAAGAGTCTTTTCTTTAGAGAAGAGGTTGTGGGGAGCTTCAGCTTGAAGAGGAGAAAAGTCATAGTGGGAAGGGACCAAGACTTCAAAAATCATGGTGGAGGGTAAACTGTTGTTGTTCATGAAATACAACAGTACAAAGAAGTAAGGATGCTCAGGAAAATAAGATTACATTTAAAAAGATGGAAGACAGTACTTCTTTAGAAAGCAGATAGTGATCTTCTGGGTTGTGGTGACACAAGTGCTGTGAAATAGGCACTATTAGAAGGTCTGAAGGGGATTAGACAAGTTTAAAAAAAGCAGGTTCATAAACAGATGAATAGAAAGACATGGAGACTCTTAGCATCCCTAATCCAACAACCTCAGGGCAGAGTAGATGACCGTGGCTGCTCAGGTGCCCTGCCCAAGTAGTAGCTCCTATTGCCAGTGTGGGAAGCTAATTTTTAATGTTAATATATTCTTAATAGTCAGCTGCGATGTCTGAAACCTAAGCCCACTGCAGGGAAAGGAAGAGTGTTGAGTTAAGTGGAGATAAGATTTCAGGTGGGATAATCCCAATCTAACTGCACCAGATATCCTAGGAATACAGGAATACACCCTGCTCAACATTTTAATGAAGTGAATGCTTTTGGATAGCATGCTGGGGTTAATAGTTTTCCCTGCTTTTCCTTTTTACTGTACTTTGTGTTTAATTTATTCCAAGTTTATGTTCCTTTTGCTTTTATAATAATCAACTCTTGCAGGGGGTATCAGTAAGTGGGCTGTAACAGGCTTTATGGGTTATCTCATTATTCTTGGCAGTATATGACTTTGTAATACTGAAGCTGTAGAAAATTACCAGCTACTACTTATTCTAGATGGCCTTAATTCCTTCTGCCATACTATTCTTGAGTTACATAATGCAGCAAGCAAAAAAAAAACCCTACTGTCTTCACAGTAGCTGGTTCATATCTTACCCTGCTTTTGCCAACATTATGTATTCTTGGGGGGAAACAAAAAAAAAAGGGAAAGAAGTGTTCATTTTCTTGGGAGAAGTTTTAGAAAGGGACTTCTCAAACGTTGCTGCTGAGCTAAAGATTGCTGGCTTCATGGGGACTCTTTAAATCTTGCAGTTGTGATTTAAATGAAGCACAATCGAATTTTAAAAGCAAATAGACGTGATCAATGTACTGTTTCTTTTCTTTTAGGTGTAACAACGAAAACGAATGGTGCCAGATCCATGAAAATATTATTCGCAAGTCCAGCACCAAATACACAGCACCCAGCTCAAACTATGGTAAATGTTTACTCGTACGTTTCTCTCCTAATAACAGCTGAAGGTTTGGTTTCCCTTAGGAAGATGCTAATTGTTTGTAGCAGAGAAAATCACCGAGGTGTGAGATTATGCATAGCTGAGTTTCTCTACTTGTGCTGCTTTTCAAATTTAGCTTAAATTCATTCAGGTGGAATTTACAGGTGAAAATCTGTGTGACATCTGTCAATTGAAGCAGGAAGCAAGCGAACAACCAAGCCACCTGATACCTTTCCTTCTCACATGTGACTGACAGTAATACTAATTCAGCATGCTTAATTTCCTTCATTGTTGTATCTGCAGTGTTATTTTATTTCAAGTGAGGTCAGCAGTGGAAAGAGCTAATGGCCTGCTGTAGTATTAGCATATTCTTCAAGTTTCCAGTTATTGGCTGGTACTGAGTATATCTGTGCTTGGGAAAACTGGTGGCCCGTGGGAGAATGCAACAGAAGCAGTGGTCAGCATTGGCAGAACCCCTTTAAAAGGTTGTGACACTGGCCCATGTTACTGTGACCAGACTTTTCTGCACTGGGAATGAAGAATTTAACTTTCATTTATCAGAATTTCCCTAAGCAAAACTCACTCCCTTTTCATCCCTGATTCTCTTCAAAATTCCAGGTACAACACATAGCTAAGGCTTTGCTCTCTTGAGGATACCTTGCATCTCATAAACAGCAACAAAGCCCGAGGTTAAGTTTGTCTGATTTACTTGTCTGACTGTTCAGGATATTCCCATGCCTAGAAAATCAGCTATGTTTTCCCACCTACAAAGTAATTATCAAGATGACTTTGTCATATTTTCAGTATTAGATATTTCATTATATAGTTGAGGAGAAAAACTGACTTTGTAGTTTTTGCCACCTTTCAAACCCATTTTTTTTTCCCCCAGCTAATGACAGATAAACATGGAAAGTAAATCTTATCCTGTCTTCTTGTTGCCTTTAATAATTCCTGCAGTTCAGTAATTAAGAGATACTCTGATTCAATTCCACAATCCAGCTGATGAGACACAGTTCAGTCTCCTTACAGACCGTTCTGGATTCATGACCAAGTATCTGATTAATCCACGTGCTGAAGTCCAAATACTGATATTGTTTTAATGTCACTTGTTTGCATGTTGAGATACTGTAGTGAAATATTTATTTCACACTCCCATAGAAGATATTAATTACAACAACAGGCAAATAAAACAGTTTTCAGGTTTGGAATTTTGTTATATGCAAAGCTAGTCTGCTTCCCTGCAGCTCCTGTTACAGTTAAGGGTCATCCACCACTTATCATTACAACATTTTCCTAAATTGTGTAAAAGTGTTTAAAACTTGGACTCTTTGCATTGATTTCCAATGCCAGGTGTCTGCCTAAAACTTGAAATATTGGTGAGGTACTGAAGGGGATTTCATAAAAATCAACATTCTTGGATGAAGTAGTTAAAGAAACAGATGATACACTGATGATGCAGGATTAAAGCCACTTTAGAGATTTCTACAGCATTGTGAGTTGTGGTAGTTCAGACAGAAGTGGCATTGCTCGTACATGTGTTGTAACCTGCTGTGTGTGAGGAAAAGAAGTACTTCACTGTAATTTGTGGCAACTATGTAAAATTAAATATTCTGATTTTTAAAATATATATTTTAGGATAATGTTATGCTCTTAAATGATCCTATAAAGCAGGTGAGTTTTCATCCATTTTGGTTTTAAATTACTCCAAGGGAGAAAAGCACTCTATATTTATGTATTTATATTAAATTAGCTGTGGAGCAAAGCATTATTTTACCTACAAGCCTTGTATATACTGACATCTAATTCTTAGGTCTGAAAAAAAATGACATCTTTGACTTTTTTCCAGGACTTATAATATCTCTGCAGCTTCTTCGTGGCGACATGGAGCAGGTTCGAAGGGAAAACCCTATGATCTTTAACAGAGGCGTCTCTGTTACGAGGAAGCTGGGTTTCCCTGATGTTATAATGCCAGGTAAATGTGACAGCTCTAATCTTAAAATATTGGTAATTTTTTTGTCATACTGTCCTAGATGAACACCACTGGGATTGGTGCTTTGCTTGAAGAAGATCAGTAATAGATGATTGGCCTTATTTATCAGTAAATGTCAGTTTCTGATTCACGGGGACATGCAAAGTCATTTTAATCAGTGAACATCATAGTCGTAGAAGGTGTTAAATTCACATGTATAGAAGATTATCTGGAAAAATTGCTTTCCTGTTCTCCCTACCTCCCCTGCCAATTATGGATGCTAAGCGTAGAGATATTTATTTTAAAACACATGAAGTTTCTTCTTCACAATAATCCAAAGCCTGCTAAAAAGTTTCCAGCTTGCCACCTTGATTTTTGGAGTGAATATGATCCTTTTGTAATGGTTGACAATACACGAGGCTGCAAATCTGGTCTGATTTTTCCAGTTGGCCTTACAGAGCCCCTAGTCTGTGCAACAGCTGTCTTGGCTGAAGCATTGTTCTACTTCGTTTGCTCCTTACTTATGGAGCAGCAGCTTGAGATGCTTCTTGTTTTGGCACAAGTTGAGGTAGCCCTACCATGGCCAAGAGTTCATTTAGGGAGATAAACAGAACCTAGCCAGTCATGCAATCAACAGATATAAAACCTGGCATTACACCATCTTTGATTTTTACAATGTGGTAAGAAATGGGCTTAGTAATTATACTGCATGTGTAGCATTTGAAACATTACCTCATGGCAGTGCATTACCACCAAGACAAGGGATGACTTCGCAGATATAGGAAATTTTATGAAAGCATAATGGGAAAAGTATCAGATTTTATTACTCGAAAGACTGAAGTGACACATCAGTATCAAAAGTAGTTTCTGTAGCCTCATTATAGAGGCTTTTCAGAAAGCACAATAAAAAAAAGGAAGTGGGAAGAATTTGTAGACATTAAAGTAAGAGTTTAGAACAGTATGTGTTTTATTTACTAACAACTTGAAAATAATAGTAATAGAGCAGCAGAGGATATGGGCTATAAAGCCAATTGTAAATTTTGGATTTTAGTGGCTTTATAGCAGCTCCAGTCTTTACCCAAAGCAATCAAATAGAGGAAAGATTAAATATTGCATGTTGGTATGCTGCAAGGTGGACTGCTGTAATTGAGATTACAGCTGGATTTGTCAGCTAGAATAGCTAGATTCCAGCTAGAAAAAAATCAACATAAAAATAACATTTACATACCTATGTAAGGGAATTGATTCTTCTGCAAGAATTACTTTATCCCCCTTTTCTACGTACGAAGTTGTCCCTTGGATACTTCAGATCAGTAAATTTTAGCAAGCTTAAGGAATAGCTTTATGGCCTCAGTTTTCTTCTTAATTGTTTTTTTATTTTCTAGGCTCTAGCCTCTTTCTGCAAGCTAGC
Organism: Urocolius indicus; assembly: GCA_013401255.1. NCBI lineage: Eukaryota > Metazoa > Chordata > Aves > Coliiformes > Coliidae > Urocolius > Urocolius indicus. The sequence goes on along the minus strand of WBNH01010552.1, from coordinate 150,991 downwards.
ATCCTCCCTTTACTTCTGCTCTTCGGGGCAATGCTTTTGCCCCAGGCTCAAACAAGCAAGTTAGCAGTATTTGTGCAAGAAACACTCCTACCCTAAACTTCAGAAGGTCTCTGTTTGATGAGCTGCTTCAAATTTCCAAACTTCCTTTCTCTAATTAAGAACTCTAGCAAAAATACTGCCTAAGTACAAAAGATGTCTACTAGGTCTTAAGCATGTTACTATGACCTTTGTGGTATTCAGCCTCGAGACCTTGGACATTTGAGTAACTTAAACCCAGATTCCACAGCCTGTATTTGCACTTCTCCCGTTGTAAGGCTCAGTTTACAGATGCAGGTCTTCCAAGCTCTGTTCAGCCCATCAACTTTTCAAGTGATATTCTGCAAAAGACCACAGTTTCTTGCTAATGTCATGTTTGTGAGAAACACAACTGGAAAACACACAGGAAAGTTAGGATGTTAATCTATTTGGAATTGGGCATATGTGTGTATATGTATAGGTCTGCCCAAAATACTGGTTGATATAAGCAAATGAATAAAAGGACCAGCATTCTGTTATTAAGTGCTTACTGCCTGTCAGGAGGTGCTGGACAACCAGAACATCTCCATTCAGAAGGGACTACAAGACGTCTGCGTCTATAGAGCTGAGATGCAAAGCTGTATGCATTTGTATTTGTTCGTTCTAATTATCCTTTTATTAAATAAAATTGTTTGACACTATTGAAGTGACAGCAGATATTTGTCTGTTGACTTCTAAAACAATAGCTCAAACTGTTTGCCTACTGTCCAGGATAGAACATTTGGGTAGATTAAGTTTCCTTCCCAGTGGATTAGCCAAACTACATGAACAAGGAATGTCTATCAGTTTACTTTGTGCTTTGTTACAGCCGGAGTCAAACATTCTTTCTTAGCAATACTAATATTGTCTAGAATATATTTCATTGAGGGGGGGAGGGGGGAACTCTAAACAAAGAATCAAACAAAGAAACCTCTGAAAACTCCAACCAACTAGAAAACCAGCTCTGTCATGCACATTAGCAGTTCTTAACCATGTCTGCTGCTTTAAGTGTCTTTGTCAGACTGCCTTTTCCTTGCTTTGCTTCAAAACTGTTTCTTTCTCATTAAAGACAGGTTTTCCTCTTTCAGAAAAGAGCACAGAAAGTTCATGACTTGTATTTGTGAGCGGATGCAGAGTTTTCAAGGCAGTATTGTTTAAAAATGTTTTTTAATGAATAAATTAATAAAGGCTGCATCACCTAGTATTGGTAAAATATGCAGTGATCATTCTGCTGAACCGAGAAATCTATTTTTAGATAAGTAACTAGCTCTAGCATTTCAAATTACTCTCCCTGGTCACAGGTTCTGACATTTTCGTTTTCTTTTTTAATAGGAAATCTTTTCACATGTACACACCTTAACCGTAAAAATTCTGAAGCTATGTCTTACCACAACGACTTTTCCTATGCCATTTTGTTCTCTGAACTGTAGAATTAATTCCTGTATCAAAATCTCTATTTCCCTTGCTCAGATATAAGCAGCATAAGTGGTAGCTGGTCATCATTAAGAAAAAAAGTGAAACCGGTCTTTATGTGCTTATATCTTGCATGGTTATGCAGAACAAGCTTATTATCCTACAAAATAACCATGCCTCTCTTCATTTCCAAAGATTAAATGTCCTTTGTTTCCAGCTGTGTTGCGATCTGAGACAAGCATCATAAAGACTTTGCTTACGGATTTTTTTGGTCCAAATTGGAAGGGATTCAGTCAAATCAGCCTCATGAAGAGGTGTGGTGGGTTTTTGTTTATTTCTGGTTTGGTTTTTTGCTTCTCTAAATTGCTACTGGGTTTAACACCATCCATCTGATCCTGACAATTTTACCTTTCCCCAGAGATAAAGGCAGTGAGGCATTTGCTGCTTGCCTTTTGGATTGCAACTTTATTTGTATACAGAACTTGCTGATCAGAAATCTATTGCATAGTCATGGCGTTTGTCAGTTCCCCAAAGGACATCCCTTCCCTTCCCCATGTGCTGATAAGTATTCTGTCTTTTACTTTGATCCTCTGATGAAAAGTGCATGCTTCATCTTCTACTTGTGAGTGATGTTTCTTTCTCTTTTTTTTTTTTTTTTTCTCTCCTCTTGTCTTATTTTCCTGGCTTTTCTCCCTATCCTTTCCCTTTATTCTCTCCTCTTTCTTTCTGATGCAGAGATGAAGATAGTTGGGTGTAAGTTTCTGCTTTTCTGTGTAATGTCTGCTTATTGCTTGCTTTTTCCCATTTTCCCATTTTCATGGAATGTTGGGATTGGTAAAGACAACAAATCATGACATCATAGGGGAACCTTGCTAACAGAGAGGTCTAGACTTTGTCTTATCAGCCTCTCTGTATACCACAGTATTTCAGACAAATTTAGTAGCTATGACAGATGAATCAGTAGAAAAGGTGAGAAACATCTCAGCATCTGTTCTGTCAGTGAGCACAGAGTCATGGTAAAAATACGTGAAAAAATGGATGTGGCAAAATCCATCAGCTATTCTCAAAATGTTCTCAGCAAGAGAGTCAACAAGACTGAATGATATAGTTACGTAATAATTATCCCCCAAAAAAATGTTTACAAGGAGAAAAAGTATTTTTGTCATAAATAAACTCGTGGAAAGTTGGAGGAAATAAGAAAAAATATGTTAAGAATCAACTTCCTACTGCTGAAAGAAAACTATTTAACTGCATTTAAAAAGGATATTGTATAATTCTTTTCTATACATAACAGTTGAACAATGTATAACAAATAATCTAGTACTGGGTTTTTTTTCTTGAAACAATTGAGTGTTCTGCTCACAGAAAGCCAGAGGAACACCATCCTTGCATAATGTCCCCTTTATAGAAAAGAAGTTAATTTACTTTATCATACAGGTGGTAGATAAAGGCTCTGTCTCCCCTTGCTGTTGTATTGCAATAATGTTAATAGTTGTGTACTGTAATTGTTTGAAGAATATAAGATTTAAAATTAGTGACTGGTGAAGGGACAGAGAAATAAGCTGCTGAAGCAGATATGATGTGGTTCCCAGAGACTGTCTGACCATACCAGTCTTCTTAATTTTAACAGGCAAGCAGTAATACCGTGAGCAATAAAGCAAAGAATTACACCAGAGTCAAAGGTGACAAGGGAAGATCGTGCAGTGTGAGGCCTGGCACTCTCAGTCTTTTGAGATGTGCAAGTCCATAATGGTGAGCTGGGAAGAAGGCCAGAGAGTGTTTGAGACCCATCCCATATGGTGCACTTCTCCTTTTTTTTCCATTTCAGTTTTAAAAACTCAATCAGGTTTCTCAGAATAAATACAGTTATTTTCCCAAGTTTCTTGAAACTAGGGCTGCACATCCTGAATGTTATGAGCTGCACTTCTTCCCAGGTTACAGAGATATTTTTATGTGTCCTTTTTACAGGTTCACAAAGTCACAGAACATTGCCCTCTTAGAAAACATACTTGGTAGAATCAAGGTTTCAGATATTTGTTTGTTTCTGTCTTCTGCAGAAAATTATGTGACTTGCATAGTGGGTTTTTTGACACAGTGTTCACCTGTAAAAAGAGGGGCCATTCCTTTTATTGGTGAACAAAATATTTTAGGTTCCTTGAATAAAAAGTGTTAGATAAAATGCAGATAGTTTCTGTAAATTGTTACTACTTTGTAGTTTTAGTAACTGGTTCATCTTGTAGTGGAGATCTCACAAACCTTATCCAGCTAAATCTCCAACTTATTCTAGTAGATTTTAGACAATAATTGACCAATGGACTGCTTAATGTTACTAACTCTTGAAAATGATAAGTATTAAGAAGTTTTCCAGTGCATTCCTTTGTGTAGAAAACACAAAATGAACAGAGAGCTCATGCAGCTTTTTCCATCACTCCTTGTTTTCCCCAGTAGCATTAAAATAGTTCCAGGTGATATGAGAACAGATTTCATTTCAATATAACCAACCCCTCCCCCCCACAAAGCTATCATTTATGATTTATAACTTTAACAATTGCGTTCTTGGCATAAGGCTTTTTAAATAGGTTAAAAAATACTGTCAGTCAAGACATTTCATAAAGAGGTAACCTCGGTAACTGCGTATGTAAAAAAGTGCACATATTTTACACCAAGAAGCAGTTCACATTTGTTTTTAAATTGAGAACAATTGTAGAGAGACGGGCTTTAAGTCAAATACCGTTCTGAAAACTCTCATTAGGTTTTCAGTTCATCTTTGGCAGCCATATAACACAGAGAGACCTCAGCTTGAAATGTCACCCGCAGGTTTTAGTCTATAAATACCTTTGGCCCACTAGCCTTCTAACACTTTTTTATTCCTGTAATAATGATAGGAGGCCATGACTAACCCAGTTTTATAATCTGCACTCCTCTATTTGAGAAGATGTGAGGCCCAAGAGATACAAATTGGTGAGCCACACTCTTTTTCTCTCAAAATACAAGAGCTGCTGTCACTTCAGAGCCAGTATGATTTGTGCTGTACTTTGCCATGAAGAGGGCAAACTAGTTTTAACTAGTTTGTTAAACAAGTTCACGGAATCACAGAATAGTGGGAGTTGGAAGGGACCTTTAGAGATCATCCAGTCCAACCCCTCTGCCAAACAAGGCCACCTAGATCAGATCACACAGGAATGTGTCCAGGCTGGTCTTGAAGACCTCCAGAGAAGGAGCCTCCACACCCTCCCTGGGCAGCCTCACCCTTACAGGAAAGAAGCTTTCCCTTGTGTTTAAGTGGAACTTTTTGTGTGCCAGCCTTTGTCCATTACCCCTTACCCTGTCACTGGAGACAACAGAAAAAAATGGCACTCCATCCTCTTGACAAACACCTTTTAAATACTCGTGTTAATGAGATCCCCCCCCTCAGTCTCTGTTTCTCCAGGCTGAACAGTCCCAGGTCCTGCATTCTTTCTTTCTTTATCTCTTTTTTACGATGGAATTAAGTATGAGGAAAGCTCTGTCTGCCAAGATTTTTGACTTGGCGTGTAGCTGTCATTCTGTGTCAGAGCTGACAAGGGTCACTTCTTGCTCATGCTGGCCACACTATGTTTAGTCACGTGCAAGCTGCCCTACACTATCCGTTCATACACTTTTGTGGGGTTGTACAGCTGTTTTCTTTAGCCTTGCAATTTGCATACTCAGGATTTGTAATGAACTGCTCTGTGTTCCAGCACGTGCTCTGGTTTCTCTGCAGCCCACTAGTGCATCTTGAGCTCAAAAGCAGTAGCAACTGGAGAACACAAATGGCTTGTGTGAAGACTCAGCAAGTGCTGTGGTTCACTAATATTTTGGAAAAGGGAGACATTTCTTTGTAGTAAGGTTATTTTCACTGAAATAAACTGAGTTTGTAGCTTCAGCTGCTTATTTTCTGGTGGGCTCCATGCTTGATAGTTAATTGCTTTTTGTCTTTCTGGGTACATTTAGCTTCTTATTTTTACTATAGCTAATGACCTTTTTCTATTTTTTTAGCATTCAATATATATTTTTACAAGAGAAGGTGCACCACTATACGTCACTAAAATACTTTTTTCCCTTCTTGTTTTATCATTTTGGTGCAAATCCACTGTTTTTTATGTCACTCTACCTCTCACCCCAAAGGCATTATTTTAATTAGTGCAGTAATATCCCTCCTGTTAAGCTTAATAGAAGACAAAATGCTATAAATAACCAAATGCTGCCTTTAATTTAGGCTGGAAAATTATTTGCTATCTGACATTGGGTTATATGTAGCTAGTCTGTCTTCCCAAAAAGAGGTCATAAATAGGAAGCTCCAAAATGCTAATTATAGTGAGTACAATTAATTTCTATTAAAAGTTACAGCATGCAAATTGAAACTTTTTTCCTCATTGTGCAAACCACCAAGAAAAAAAAAAGGATGGAAGCTGTGGAGCAGAAGTTTCAAAACAAAAGTCCCTCCTTAAATTATCTTCTGTTTAGAGTTTTGTATTATCTCAATATTCCTATAATCAATGTACAGGTGGCTGAGCTTGATTTTGAACAGCAAGAGAAATGCACAGATAAATTTCTCTGTGGTTGTAGATCGTGGAAAGTTGCATTTGATAATTATTCTTTGAGAAAAAAAAAACAGATCAAATATTTGAGGTCTTTCTCTAGCCTCTTGCTGTCATCTCTTCCCTGTTAATGAACCATAGCATTTTCAGACCTCTAACTGTGAGGTGATTTAGGCAGTCAGCTCTGTGTGAATCCACAGTGAGAGGGAAGTTGATGGGAAAATGAAGACATTTTGTATACATATTCCCATTTGTAGAGAGTTCCTAGCAGAAAACACTGATTATCAGCTACAGAGATATATATCCCATGCTTTAGAAGTTGTACTTATCTCCAGAAATAAATAAAAAGAAAGTAAAGCCAGGACTGAAAGCCTCTAATGTTTGTCCCTACAGTAGATTAAGGAAGAAATTCTGTGGGGTTAAAGACTACAAGAGCAATTTGAAGTGCATCTTTGACAGGCACAAAGGATATCCCTCACTGCCTGAAAGCAAATGCTGCCTGTTTCATTGTGCTTCTGATTAATAAACAGATTCAACTGCATCAGCTTCTCCAAGTGGAAGGAATCAGACATTCAAGAAGTCTCTGCTTGGCTGGAGAACCATTCCATCACTACATTTTTTTAGTCAGTTGAGGTTGCTTAACAAAATATTTGCCTTGAAAGGGTTTAAATTTCTACTGGACTTTTTTTGTGTGTGCCTTTTATACATTGTCCTGTAGTATGTTTGCCTTTCTGACAAGTAAATAAAAAGAAGTAGGAAGTGCAAACCATCATGAAATAATGACAGTAACTAAATCTTACAGAAAAGCTGGTGGTACCTGCTGTCCTTTCAGTGGCTGCTTTAGAATTGACTGCCTTGGTTTTGAAAGCAGAGTTTCCCAAATCAGATTCTTTTTAAAAAAAAATGAGCTAGAATCTGTGAAGTTCAGGCTAACAAGATGCTGAGAGAGACGGTAGCATTTCTATTTCTGAATATAGTCTTTTGCTCTGAAAGCTCTTGAAAATGAGGTAGTGGGAAACTGGCAAGTCTCCATACTGCCCGCTTGCTCCTGTCCATGCAGATGGATACCAGAGGCTAGCCAGAAAGCCAGCAAAAAAAAATGTTTATAATTCCTTCTTAATCTGTCTGAACTGAATTGCAACCAGGTTTCCAAAAAGGCTGCTTTCATCTTGTTGTTACCATTAAAAAGAAGTTAGGAAAATACTCGAAGAGCTCACTGAACACAATTTCCTGCTGTTCATCACAAACATTTGTATTTTTCTTAATAGGAAGGCTGATGGTAATGTTTTATTAGGCTTAGCCTGATACTTCCAAATCAGCTACCTAGGCAAAGTAGTAGGAGAGGTATTTGTTTTTTTCCCTTCTCCACTTAGAGAATAAAAGCAGGTATTGATTCTGAGTTCCCATTTAATAAATACATTACTAACAATGGTCTGATTTTTATGCACTGATATTAAAATATTCATCTCTATTAACAATTAACTTGCTGCTTGGAATGATTTGGGCATCAGCCATAGTCTTGCAGAACACAGAAAACGAGTTGCAGGGGCACTGAGTCTTCCATGATGAATTTCAAGCGTGTGACTCCACTCTTTCACTGTAGGTGACATACGCAACGACTTGTACCTGACCTTAGAAAAGGGAGACTTTGAAAGAGGTGGGAAAAGTGTGCAGAAGAACATTGAAGTCACCATGTATGTGCTCTATGCAGATGGAGAAATCTTGAAAGTAAGTGCTTATTTCTTCTTAGAGCTTCAGGTGCCACCTGCTTTGGCTCCAGACGTGACTCTTGATTTGTTTTCCCTGTGCATGGGAAGTGCTAAACTAAAACTAGATCTTACCTTTTTTTTTTTTGCTAAGTTTTAAACTATATATTATGATGAAGGGAATGGTTGATTATAAATCTGAAAGAATTTGGAGAATTTTCCCTCTATGAAAATAAGGGACTTGGAGAACTGAAGCTCATGTAATTTCGAAATGTGATATCAGGGGCTATACTGGAAAGAAAAATTAGAGTAACTGTAATCAGAAAAAACTGAAGAGTATCTGACAAATGTCTAAAATGAAATAATGTGTGTTGCGCAACAAGGTGAAATGCGATTACAAGAGAGGCTTTCAAATCTGAATTGTTGGAGCTACGGTACTGGATGTAGCTTTGGAAAATAAATTCAAGTAGCATTATTTCCAAGATCTTGGCTTTCACCCTGGGATGGCTCCAGTCCAGGTGTGGATGGTGCTGTTTAAGGTTTTGCTTTCTTCCTCTGTTCTTGCTTTTAGTATTATTAAAGAGCACATAGATAAGTCAGCTTTGTGTGGGGTGGGAGGACAGAGAAGTCAATGGAAAATATTTCAACGTGGATGTCCATCAGAAATGCAGAAATGGCTGCATTAAAATGTAGCAACTGGAGCTTCCCTCTACTTTTTTTTTAACTCTACTGCAATAAAATGGTATTTGTAGCTATTACTGTGGAAGAGTCTAAACATCAAAGTGGTTGTGGTATCAAGCTATTTCCACAGTCTGGCTTTTTAATTTGAAGGAGAACTTTTCCTTTCTTGCTACAATTGTGATTTTATTAACTGGAAAGTTCATCTCTTGGTAGGAACTTGTTTGCGCTCATAGCTGTTGCAGGAACATCACAATCCTTTTCAGTTTAATTGCATTAGCATACCTTTCAAATTAAGTGACACAATTTTAATCATCACTTTATTTCCCAGCAGTCTGCCCAAGACCAATGTAGGTCTTCACCCTCCAAACTGCAATATCAGCGTATTCGAATACTCACATACATAATCGTAGCTAAGTATAATGTAACTGTAGTAAATTAAGTCTAAAAGCCAGATAATTTATAGACATTATCAGTCTTAACTTCTGTGATTTTGATTGGAATGGTCAGTCACACTTGTCTCTTTCTTACTTTTGCCTGTNCCAACCTCCTGACACCCACCCTTTAGGTATTTGTAAATGTTAATAAGATCTCCCCTCAGTCTCCTCTTCTCCAGACTAAACAGCCCCAGTTCCTGCAGCCTTTCCTCATATGAAAGATGTTCCAGTCCCCTGACTATCTAATGAGTGTGACAGTAGTTCAGAGCTTTATGTGGCATAGTGGAACAGACACGGTACAAAATATAGTAAAAGATGGTCAGTCCAATTAGAAGAAAATCAGATGTCATAAAAGAGGATCCTGATTCAAGCTTACAGTAACATGAGCAGAACATTGGAATTTCAATCATTGATCTCAAAGCACTACTGATTTTGGCTGAAATAACCTTTACTGTTCCTGACCTTTGGCCTTTGCAAAGCCAGAACTGCCGAAGGAGGATACTTGTGCTGAGGTACACAGTACTGTGGAGAAATTGTCACAGAGTTTTTATTCTGATACCAGAATAAAAGTGTCTAAACCTGTCCTGGCCAGCAGCACATTCCAAAGCTGAAATACGCCTTTGTGAAGACTTGAGCAGAACCATGTGCTGCAGTAATGAGAATATTCTGCCTATCGCAAATCCCTGTTGCTGTTGAGTGTATCTTGGTCCAAAAATAGTCCTGCTGAAAGCAGTGAAGTTATTCCCAGAATGCAGTGCTGAGCATCTCCTTTTCAAAGGGCCCTTACTCAATTGTTAGTGTCTTTTGTTGCAGGCTGAAAAATAAAAAAGCTTGACACATTTCTCACTGATTCTCTTTTCCAGTAGCAGCAACACCTTATTAATTGCAGGGCACACCTTAAAGGGTGAGATTATTACCTGATACATTTCCCAATTTAGCTTCCCTTTGTTGCTTCTGTCCTCCAATGCACCTGTCTGTATCGTACACCTCTCTGCCCTCTAATGCACATACATCTCCAGGTCTTGTGGTGGGTAGGTATACAGAGATGAGTTTCATGTTTATATTTTGCAAAGCACAAAATGAAACAGTTCTTTCCTCCTCAGACTGTAGATCTTACTATAGATGCAGAGAAACTAAGGTAACCAGAAGGAAGGACTCTTCACCTATTCATTTGAGGTTGATAGCGTGAAAGAACATTCAAAGACTGACCATTGGTCTGTAAGGCAGGTCATTTTCCAATTTAAGGTAATCTCTACCTTACAGAAGAAGCACAAATACTATTTTACTTTCTCCTAAGAACCTAATGCAGTGTGAGATTTCGGAATTGCTGTGTTGAAGCCCAACGAGTTAATCTCATGAGACAAAATATCCCTGGGATATTGCAGGCATTCTGGTTTTTAGTACTGCAAGCACTACTCTCACTCAGAACTGTTAATATCTGCAACAGTTAATTCTTGTTGCCCTGGTAAAAAAAAAAACTCACCTTTATGCCAGGATTATGGCATGTACCATATGGTTACTAAGACCTGAGAGGACTGAGCTTTGTGAGCGTTTGCTGCAGTCTCTCTGGTTGAATTAGAGCCTTTGAAATCAATCTCTGTCCAGGAAGGCTGCTCTTGAAATCATTTGAGAGAACTTTTTCTTCTGGGGCCACTTTATGAATTCTTAACCTTCTCAAATCCAGAGGAATATTACCACAGGCCTAAATAACATGGTCTGGTTAATGGGATATACTTGTCTTGATATTCCCTTGATGACAGATGAAAAAATCAGCATTGTGGGTATTCTCTTGGGATAGAATTTAGAGATGGCTTGGGGAAATGACCCCGTAGTTCTTCTTGTCAGGATACTATTCCATGTGGTGTGTTCTTACATCAGAATTTATCTCATGTGTCATCCTGGGTCTGCATAGCTTCTGCTTCTTCCTAGGTTCATTATCCTTAGAGATGCTAAAAGTGAAGAATCTCTTAAGCTGTCTTTTTTTCTGCCTGGTTTATGAGATCCTCTATATCTTTTTGTATCTTTTGGTTCACTTTTTAAGTGCCGGGTTCAAAACACGACTTAGAGCTTCTATAAAAAAATGTGCTTCCCGCTCCATGTCTTCATTACAAAGACCCTTTTGACTGCTCTTATTTCAGGACTTTAGTATTTCTCTCAACTTCCCTCTCTGATATTCTGACTTAGATTTCTACCTCTCTTAAATAATATCAATTCATGTTTTTCTTCATCTGTATTTTGGGAATACATAGATTGTTCAAGATTTCTGAGCTTTTCATATCTAAAAGCAGAACTTGGGATCTCATTATGTTTTCAGATTCTGCTTATTTAAGAGAAATTCTTTGCTTACCACTAAAGAACTAACTTCACGTGAATTTTCTGTGGTACTCGGTGAGGCTGGATGGTTGTAGTTTCAAAAGACTAACGTTTTTAAGAGTTTGGAAAGTTCAGGTATCACTTCTGAACTGATACACTGAAGGAGAAATGTGGTTAAATGATGTTTTCAGAAAAGTCCAATTTTACAAGTGATGGTCTTACTAGGTCCTTTTTGGGCTTTTGGGGGGCTCTTTATATATTTGGACTTCTGTATTTATTGTATGTATTCCATGCTCAATAGAAAATGTAGCTTAAATAATAACTCGAGACACTGGAATTCATCCAGAATCATAGATCTCCTAACTCATCCTTTGACCCAAAACACAGTTTAAAGACCTGTTCAAAGATTTCCAATTTCATTCTGTCTGGGTTTCTGCTCCTGACTCTTCTTTTATGTCTACAGGAAGCCATGAATTATATAAAGGTTATCAGTGTGTAATAAAATGACTCATCTGTAGTGATGTGATGTCTTTTAATCTTCAATTGTTTCTTTCTGTTCCAGGACTGCATCAGCCTGGGCTCTGGAGAGCCAAGCAGGAGTGCCTACCACTCTTTTGTCCTTTACCACAATAACAGCCCTCGATGGGGGGAAATCATCAAGTTGCCCATCCCTATAGACAGGTTCCGTGGCTCTCACCTCCGCTTTGAGTTCAGACATTGCTCCAGTGAGTGCGAAACGTAACCAGGAGAAATCTAAGAAACCTGAGCTGTTTCCATTGTCAGTTTATATTTGGTTGAGGCTGTACTGGGTGGGAAGCAGAAAGGAATGCCAACCTAAAACACAGGGAAAGTGCACTGCTAATTAGCCAGTTCCTACATTTATTAAGCAGCACATTAAAAAGGTTGTCAACAACCAGCGCAGGGCAAAATGTTTTGTAGTTGTTCTCTCCTGCTGTTCTTTGCCTGTAGAATGTTTCTTTACAGCATGTGTATTTTATATTTTATTATCTTGAGCATGTTTGTGTTTGTTTCAAGGCTTTGTGATCATTTGCATAGAACTAGACGTTGGATTTTGTGTTGTTTCGTACATACCTTGCATGCTTTTTGTTGAGCATTCAGAGATGTTAGTGAATAACCTTGTGGTATATAGGGACAGACAGAATATGTACAAATGTAATCCCCTATTTCTATTTCTTGCTACAGCTAAAGACAAGGGAGAGAAGAAGCTCTTTGGTTTTGCATTTACTCCACTGATGCGAGATGATGGCACTACCTTGTCAGATGATATCCACGAGCTTTATGTTTATAAGGTACCAGTTCTTCTCTGCAGACTTTTCTCCTACTCACCTCTCTTTCAGTTTTAATAAGTAATGGTTATTACATCATTTTTTTTCCCCCTCATTAAAATCGTGCAAGTAACAGATTAATAACACTTGCAAAATTTTGTCATGTGGCTAGGTGTGGATCCAGCCCTCTGTTCTGCCTGCAATTTACCTTTTCCCATAAGATAATGATGATTTCTGTTAATCCTATCCATTCTGAATTAAAACATACTATTATTGATGGGCACTCAGCAGCTTTACCAGCCTGTAGCATAACTACACCATTGTGCTTCAAATGCATTGTATTACAATGCTACAGCTTGGCAACTCTGTGGCAAGGGGTTTGGAGGAGTCCTTTGGGCTTTTTTTCTTCCCACTGATTTACCTTGTTGTATTTCTTCATTATGATTTTCATACAGCAGCACTCAGCTGTGCAATTGGAGGATCCTACTAAGTCCTAGAGAGTCAGTGGTTAGGAGACATGCTTTCTAGAGCTGAATCTGTTTTGTGTGTGTACAGACCCCAGAGTAAGCCCAGCTGTTACCTAGGAGAGTGTGATCAAAAAGATCAAATAAAAGTACCATCAGAGATTTGCTGTGAGGGTGTGGGTATGTAGAATGAGGTAGACTGGGTACAATGCTGTTTCTTGTCCTGTCCCTGCAGTGTGATGAGAACAGCACTTTTAACAATCACGCGCTGTACCTGGGGCTGCCATGCTGCAAAGAGGACTACAATGGCTGCCCCAACATCCCTTCCAGCCTCATTTTCCAGCGCAGCACTAAAGAGACCTTCTCAGTCTCCACACAGCTTTCTTCTACCAAACTCACCCAGAATGGTAAGTAACCGATCCTTCAAAATTGCCCAAGGCAACAGGGGATATGAAAGAGAGAGATAAAATGGGTATGCTTGTGCACTCTTGGTTTTACTGAAATACTCCTTTGTTATAATTTCATTACCTGTGTGCTTTTCTTATTAACTAACATATTGAAATGGGCAGAAACCTTTTTTTTTTGAGGAAATAAGGATATTGGCAGAAAAAGTACAGACGTTACTGTAAGTGCAAGAGGGTAACAGTTAAAGCAAAGTTAATTTTTATTAAATGATTGAAGAACAAAACAAGTCAGTGTTAGCAGTTCTACACAATCCAAAGTTTGTTTTGTTTGGCTTTCACAAAATTATTAAGTAAAGAAAAAATTGAGATGGCAACATTCCTGAAGCATGGTAAGACAAAAGTGTATTGTCCACAGTGCATTGTCAAGTCACAGAGAAAAAAAATGCAGTCTTTACTTTAAAAAGCACTTGACCAGTCTTCCATTTGTTTCTTTGTTTGTAGTATTGGCCTAACTCCATATTTGCTGTCTTATTTTCCTTTATTTTCTTTTTCCAAGAATTGTGAGCTGCAACAAGAGCAGAAATGTGACATGTAATGAATTTCTGGTGGGTCTGGGGTTGCCATCCTTCCCTCTGCAAATGAATTCTAGCTCTTTCTCTCACTGTTCCACAGTGGATTTGCTTGCTCTACTGAAATGGAAAGCTTACCCAGACCGTGTGATGGATATTCTAGGAAGACTGAGACATGTCAGTGGCGAGGAGATTGTTAAGGTACTCCATGAAGTGACAGCCTTTGAATGGCTCTGTAGTAGCATATGAATTCAGACCTGCAATGCACTCTGATTCACTCTGTAAATTCTCATGAATTTATCAACTGGGATTTTTGACACAGAAACAGGGAGACACACTCCAAAAATTAACGGATAGTTAGTCAAAACAGAGCTAATCCTTAGTAAAATTCCCTTGCCCACATGTGCTGCAGTATCAAGTCCTGAGCACCACTTGTTCCACGCTGCAGGCTTACTCCTGTGAGCCCCACTGCTTGCTGCTGTAGACATAGCTGCTGGCAGTGGTGCTGTGTGAACTTCTCTCTTCCAATAGTAGTTCTGAAGGACATTCTAAGTGTGATTGGTCATTCCTAGAGTGAAGAAAACAGAACTGACTCAGAAAACATTTTCAGACAGCTGGTAGAGTCGATCTTCGTTTGTATTTTGCAAATATGCTCCAAATGTCTGTGTAGAGGAGAAAGAAGTGTGAAACCTTGAACCACCTTGAGAAGCCACTTTCCTCTCCCAGAACTGTGAAGTGGAGCTGTTGCCCAGAGCATCAGTTGCTCTCAGGAATGTCTGCCCTGTCAGTGATCTGATACTTTAATCATTATTTGAACCACTTTTGCTCTACGTGCCAGTCTTTTCTGTGGCCTGAACTTTCTTACATCAAAGGAACTTCAAAATGTGTTTCAATACTTGTGGTCTCAGAAAAGAAAAAGTGTCTAATAGATGTCCTGCTGATAATTTTAAGTGTGCTGAGAACTCTCCCTAGAATCTATCTCTGTAAATCTAGAAGTAAAGGGAGATAATTTCTGACAGCAACCACCAAAGAGTAGAAACCAAAGAGAAATCCCATCACTGAGTTAGTAGTTCATGGTCTAACTTCAGTCTAACTCATTTGAGTGTTGCCACATCTTGAGTATTAATATTCATGGTAACTTCTTAACAGTAACAGAAGAGGATAGTACCCTGTTTGTATTGGAATTCTTCAAGAATGCTTTCTTTACAGAGCAACAGAAATATCTGTTTTTTATAGAGGAAAGCATAAAAATATATGAGTATATTATTTCAAGGGGAGAAGTAATTGATTCCCTCCCTAAATCAGCCAACATTTGGGATATGAAGAACAGAGTGCAGTAATTCAGAAAGAAAGAAATGTTATCCTTTCAGGGACTTCATAAATTGTTCCTTGTTTTGCACATCAGAAATTTAATTAGAATAGATTAAAAAAAATCATGAGAGAATGTGCAGTTGGCCTGATTGTCAGCGTTCTTCTTCACAGGACTTTCAGAGGACTGTGCTTTCAGGAAAGAAAACCACTGAATTGTCAGCATTCAGTAAGCTGGCAGTATGTAACCTGACCCAATTAATGCTTGTTATAAAAGCTTCACTTTGTGTCATATAACAAAAGTTTTCAGTACGAAACATAATTTAGAGCACCAGTTAATATGCTTCCAGGTCTTAAATTTAACGATGAACAGTATCAGATACACTCTAATGATATGAGAATGAAAGTAAGTTGTTTTGCTGCTGTGGTTAGGCAGCACCTTTAGCCCACAGTGAAAGGAACACTCAGTTAGCATTTACAAATCAGACATGTAGCACATATTTCCTGTTTGTTGTTTTTCTGTCATTTTTATTTAGATACATTCCTTGTAAAGAGAAAAATTCTGAGTAAAACCAAATCACATCATATGGATGAACCTGAAGTGGTTTGTCCTTGGAAAGTGAAATAACTAAAGCATTATTTAATTAAATAACAAAATGCAATTGAATTTGAAATTCTTTGCTTTTTCACGTCATTGCAGTTCCTACAAGATATTCTCGACACGTTGTTTGTAGTTTTGGATGACAACACAGAAAAGTACGGTCTGCTGGTCTTTCAGTCTTTGGTAAGCTGCTGAACTGTGACTTCTCTTTAGCACATGGTCAAGTGAGTTTTAAGTTCTTTATTATTCTGTTGCTAGTGTTTTACTTCTATTAAACATGAAATACTCAGCTGGATGAACCTTCTGTTTTCTGTGTTAGTCTTGGTTGAGGAGGGCAGGATAGCCTCAACAGATCCAAGGACTGCAATATGTGCTGCCTCTTGGGAGAAGCACACAGTAACACCTAATAACACAACTAATGAATGGTTAAAGATTTTTCATTGTTCCTCAGCTTTTGTAGTTTGTTTATAAGAACCTCAGCACAAGGTGCAATTTCCTTTAGTATGGGTTCACTGTTTCATCTCCCACAGGTATTCATCATAAATCTGCTGAGGGACAGCAAGTATTTCCATTTTCGCCCGGTGATGGACACGTACATTCAGAAGCACTTTGCAGGAGCACTGGCTTACAAGTAAGTAGGTTTTGTTTATCCGTCACTTCAAGAGATGAGATCAGCAAGTTTTGGAACGATGTCACCATCAGAATCATAACCTTCATGTTAGCAGCAGTTTTCAGAACTAGAACTACTCAGGTGAAAGTTTTCTACGTAGATACAGAGATAAAGCTGTTCAGTGTCACCTGTGGCTGAAAACGAACAGACTCTGGATTTTTAGTTGCCCTTCTGACCTGGCAAATCTTCCTTTCCTTTTTTTTTTTTCTTCAATGGAAGAGGCACTGTCACTCAGCAACAACTCATTTACCAGTCTTGTACTCATAAGCTACCAAGAGCATACACATTTATTGTCTTAGGATGTTGGGATATAGGCAAGTGTGAAAGCTTAGAGAATTAATTGTAATTTCCTCTTCTAAAGTAGACAGGTATTCACATAAGATGATGTTCTGTTTGGTTACAGGACATGTATAATTTTCACTGACGTTTATTTCCTAGTATTTTTTTGAGCTTTGCATCAGATAATAAACTTTTTGCAAGTAGTAACAGTTACCATTCAAGGTGTTGGTTTTCCTTTCTTCTAGATCATTTTGTTTGTGTGCTTGAGCATATTCTGTCTTTGGCCATAAGAAACTATTAAAACCAGCTTATAATTGGTTTTGATTGTTTCAAGCCATTCACATTTTAGTGTGATTAAATTAAAAATAAAAAGTACACTGTCAACTGCAGGAAAAAGCTGTAGCTACTCTACAGCACTCAAGGGCATAGTCATGTTCAGAGGGTAAAAGATGTTGTGCTTCATTACCTTTTTCAGGGAAAACAAACGATTTTTGGTAGTCCAATGTCTGAAATAAAACTTGTTTTTTAATGCAACTCTTTAAAAGTTAGTCCAAGTGATATTGTGCACTTAGGAAAATAGGTACATGTATTGTCTTTGTGATCTTAGTTTGTAAAAACTTTGAGGAGTTTCTTGGGGGGGAAAAAAAATATTATGTTTTGGTCTTAGAACTATATTGTATGTCTCTATCAGAGCTCTCTCTTTAAGAACATCTTTTTCTTTAAGAACATATTCTCTTAGTGTCCCTCACGATATAAGTCAATAACAGCGAAGAAAATACTTTCTGGTTTTGAAACTTAAATAAACATAGATATGATGGGACCTCAGTAGCTGGGACAGCTATAGCTGACCACTGAAAGGGAGGGAAAAAGAGCTATTTTATAGAGTTCTCTCTAAATCTGAAGTGTTTGCTGCCTGACTGATTTTAAAATAGCACTGCAAGTTCCTCTTCCTTTCCCTGTGTGTTACCTCAGAGAACTGATCCGGTGTTTGAAGTGGTACATGGACCGTTCAGCTGAGCTCGTTCGCCAGGATCACATCCAGGAAGCAATGAGGGTACGTGTTGCAGAGAACCATTTGTGTGTCTCTTCCATCTGTGGCTACCAAAGGGCAGGGGAGGTTGTCAATAAAATCAAGGGGAGCCTGGCACTGACTTATCTCTTTAACTATTGATTTCTTTTTTTAATATTCTGTCAAAATGTTTGGTTTTAGGAGCAGAGTCACTCTTGTGCAGAAAAACAAATGGAGTAATTATGTCTCCATAAGTCCTGTGGAGAACTTAAGTAGGACTTCCATGGAGCATGTGTGCCCTGGCCATTTATGTACGTGGTCTGTCCACATGCCTTGCACTGCAGGAAGCAGTTATTTTAAATGTACTAGGCACAAGGACTGTACAACTAAGATGTACTTCTCCTTTCTCGCTGTGATACAGCTTCCTTGTACCAATTAAAGTTCTGGAGTATTTTAAGAACGAGCCTTCATTGGGATGGAAATTCTAATAACTGTCATTGAAGTTTTCTGGAAATAACACATTGTTCTTGGCAGGAAGAATTTTGCTAACTGCTCCTGACTAGTAAAGTGGATATACAGATGCTACTGCAAATGGCTTTTATTCACTTTGCTTAGGACAGAGAAAGAGATTCAGCCCTTCAGAGCTTGTCCTCTGTACGTACACTGTGCTCAGTATAAGATTGTCCATTCTACATACTCCAGGTTCTTTCCTACAGTACTCTTTGGGTTTCTTGAGTTTGGAAGTTCATCTGTGCTTTTTTCTTAAAGTAGCTCTAGACAAGGTTGGTGATTCTGCTCAGAATCTGAACATTATGATTTGCCTTTTGTTTGAAATAAACAGACTCTTCACCTCTACAGCAGATCAGTCCATATATGCAGCTGTACTGTCTCCAAAACTGTCCACTGGACTTATGAATGTGCTACAGTAACACCATTAAATGTTGTCTGAGCGTAATCCCTGAGGGCTCAGGTGACACTAGTGTCTCTGAAGCGTATCTTTATCCATTAAGCCTCCAGAATAACCACAGAAATTTATCCACTTTTCACCTGTGTTAGCATAGAGGCTGCTAGCTGATACTGCTTTTGACATAGTGGTCTTGTGGGTTTAATTCAGCTGATGTGAACCAAGTGACCCTTGTCTGGAAGCTGTCCAGAAACATAAAGTGTTATTTCCTGAAGAAGTTCTTTGGTGTAAGGAAGCTTCACTGGGAGATGTTTTAGTACAGAAGTATAAGTAATGTACTGCTAAATTATCAAAGCTGCCATCATTCCTGGGAAAAAAAAAAAAGAGTTGTAAGTACCAGTGGCACTTTGAAACCTGTGGTAGCTTTATGAGGAATTTCACATTCCCATTCTCTGTCCTTAAAGCTGTAGCATTCTAAAGCTTACAACACCACATAGCATATTGATGCACACAGCATGGAGGTTCCATCAGGGCATTTTAGGGATGGAAAAACATCTGATGAGGGCAAATCTGTATTTGAATTAACTTTCAGTTTCCACACAGTGAAGTAAGATGAGAATACTTTCCAGGGAATACAGTGGAGTATTACTAATATTTCCATACAATGATTGAAGCTCCAGCCTGTTTGCTGAGTTTTGAGGATATCATCAAACTGTGCATCACGGCTTCCTTTAGTCCCACGCTAATGGTGAATCTGTTAAACACTAATGGAAGGAGTGAAGTCTAAATGTCAGTGATATTAGTACACTTCAGTGTTGACAGTTTATCTTCATTGATGCTGCTGCCACAGAAATGGAGCCTTTTACAAAATTTTAGTTAAAGATGTTTAGGTTTCCAGTTCAGACTTAATCTGGGCATGTCATAGAGCAGATTATCATTCTGCTACAAAAAGACCCAATTTGCCAGTCAGAACTGCAGCACGTGTTGTGTGACAGTGTTGAATGTCATCTCCTGGGCAGGTCACCCTCCCTCTGCTGGGTGCTCTCCAAGCTTCACGTGTGATGACAAAGGACTCTAAATTATCACAGCTCAAGATAAAAAGATACTCACTACAGTCCTGCTGCTTGCTGCTGTTACAGGCTGCCAGAGGGCTTCACATGCTGCTCTTGTATTCTGTTTCTGTGTCCGCATTTGTTTCTGTTTGTACATGTGGGTGCCAGAAATAAAGATAAACCTTGCTGTTGTGTTCCTCTTGAAAAGTAGAGTCTCCTTTTTCCAGGTAACCCTTCTTTTGTTCCACTGACAGTCCACTTAGCTTAATCTAGATTAGCTAACTCAGGTAATTAAAGGTAAGATTTGAATGAAAACAGGAGAATAACTTGATACATTTACAGTCATTGTGCCAAGTCATGAGAAATCCAAAAGTCTTTTTTCTTCACCAAGATTTTCCTCAAGTTCTGTAACTTGAATTTGTCTCTTTGGCTTAAGTGCGTACTTAGTTTGTTAGTGGGACATGCTGGTAACAAAGATTATTGTATGAGAGTGGGTGCCTGCCTGTGAGTAGCTCTTTCTTAACTGAGTTGTATAACTTACAAAACCTGTTTTTCATTTTCCTTTCTAAAGCTGAAGGATTTATTTATTATGCACCTGGAATCTTTTCTGGTTCTCTTTAAAGTTCCTTTATTTTTCTTTCTTTCTTTTTCTCTGTCTTAATCTCCTTCCTCTCCTGCTCCTTAAGGCCTTGGAATATCTTTTCAAGTTCATTGTCCAATCTCGGATCCTTTACTCCAGAGCTACTTGTGGAATGGAGGAGGAACAGTTCCGCTCCAGCATCCAAGAACTTTTCCAGTCCATCAGATTTGTGCTCAGCTTGGACAGCAGGAGCTCTGAGACTCTCATCTTCACACAGGTTCGTTATTTTCTGCACTTCCACTGGCAAACCAAAAGGGAGCTGTTTTCCACACAGGTCATAGATATGATATGGG
Source organism: Urocolius indicus (assembly GCA_013401255.1). Lineage (NCBI taxonomy): Eukaryota > Metazoa > Chordata > Aves > Coliiformes > Coliidae > Urocolius > Urocolius indicus. Next base: position 130,352 of record WBNH01010552.1, on the reverse strand, counting down.
CACGTGATGATTAAATGCAGGTTAGTAGAGTTTTAGCCCCCTGCCTCTATGCTGGAAAACAACATAGCCAATTAATGTTACTGGGGCAGTAGCTTTACACCCCTCACAGATAGAGGTGAGCTGAACTGTGGACTCTCAAGAGGAGAATGACTTGTCACATAAGGGTACAAGTTCTGCTTTTCACCAAAGTGCATTTTCAAGTCTCTCATTCGTGTGTCTTCCAGTTGGCCTCAAGAAATGTTAAATCCTTAATTGTAATAGCTCAAGTCAGTACTTAGGGTCACAGCAACATCACAGTATGGTAGTTCAGTTGATGTACTCACAATCAGGTTAACAACTCCAGCACACTCTGAAATGATGGTCAGGCTCAAATGCAGCCTGATCACAAGCATACTGTTTGTGATACCCCACTCACATGTAATGCATTCTTTTGAATGTGGCCCAGATGACTTCAGGAAGACTTCATGCGAGCTTAAGATACTACTCAAAGTGAGTAAGGATGCTGCCAAGATGGGGTTTTTTCCTATTTTAAAGACCTCTGTACTAAATTATATACTTTTGTGTTTAAAAGTTTTAAAGAGTAATGTCAAATGTGTCATGTGTGCCTCAGCTTGGAGAGCGTCAAAATGGACCACCTAGGACTTCCTGGTAATAGAAAGGTGATTTGTGATCTCTAATTTACTGTTTACAGATGTTTTGAACACCTCCTGTAGTGTGCCACAGTAACTGCTGTGAACGTTTCAACAGAACAGAGTGACTCCACTGGTTAGAGGAGCTGCCAGCAATGAGATCTCTTTCTTAAGAAGCTGCTCTGAAAGATTTTGCGAACAGCTGCTCTAATCTTTTATTTAATCACCCATTAGTGGGTATAATAAGATGAGCCAGAAACAAGAGAAGTCAGTGCATAGAATTCTGCAGGAAAAGTGACAGTGAGTGGAAACAGCATCTTATGAATGCAGGCTGTTTAGAGCTCTTTGTTTTCCAGTTGTGTTGATCTCAAGCACAGAGGAAACTAGGTTTGAGGATGGGGTTATTTTCCCTTTTTCTCTGTCTCTGGTTTGATTTTTCTTTTCTTTCTCTGACAATGGCATTTCTTATTTTGGACATTTTGTAATTTGTCAAGCCTGTCCTTGTTTCAGCTTTGAAAAGTTTTACTTTTTGTTTCCCCCTTGCCACTATGTTGCCCCTTGATCCCAATTGCCCCATAGGCCTCTCAGCCTGGAGGGCAGGCGAGCGGAGCTGGGACATGTGCCCCACAAAAATGTGGTGGTACTTCAAGGCCGTCATTTAATTCTGTAAGTAATGATCCCCAGAACTGCACAAGTATTTCATCATGGATGTTCCCATTTAATCCTTTTTTCCCCTAAACCCAAACCCTCTTTTCCCGCATATGAACTGGAATTCAATGTTTAAGTGGCTGGTACTTTGAAAGGCAATGTGGTTTGTTTCAGTAATTAATGGAACAGTTTGTGGCATCCACACACTGAAAAGGCAGTGCTGATTGTATATATCAAATTGTTCAGGAGAGTCAAGGAGATTATGTACTAGTTCTGGAAATCTGGACAACTGCTGGACATCTACAGAAGTGCTTGAGGCCTTAGCAAACATCATTTTCTTCCCACTTGTCCTCTTATCTGGGGTATTAGAGAGATCTTAATATAGTTCTTTCCAGCAATGACCTTGAAACTGATTATGTCCTTCCTTCCAGGTAATTAGTTTGACATCAGTAACGATTCAACATATTTTAGGGTGTTGCACAAAAAAGGGCCCTTGAAAGAACTGGTGAAACGTTGTAGCTGTTCCTCAAGGCAGCTCCAAAGTTTCCTGAGGAGATCCCCTGCATATCCTGAAATTCCTACTGGATATCCTGCAGCACCTCAGAAATCCTTCTGCTTTGTAGTAATGATCAGAAGCTTAGGAAGACTCCTGTCAGGGTTTGTTGGGCCTATGTTGTAATTTCACTTGTGTTATCCCAAAGATAAAGATGCTGACTGGATTTGCAGCTGTTACAGCCTTCCAAGAGTACCATGAGCTGTTTCAGTGATTCCTGTTTGTTTATTTTGTTAGTACATTGTATTTATGTAGCAACAAACAGGTGACAACACCCAGGAGGCTGTGTGGGGTTTTGTGTAATCTGAATTGATTGTAACAAGACAAGATGTTGAGAGAGATAACGAGCGAGAAGAAGAAAGTGGTACATTTATATTCAGAATAATTTAATGGGCTCTACAGTGTTAGCTGTAAAAATAACTTAGACTATGCTCAAAGGCTGTTAAATACATATCACTGGTGTTTGAAGGGAAAGATGCTTGGAGGAAAGACTTGACAAAGAAGGAAAGTGTGTATTACATGGGATGAAGAGAGGCATGCCAAGTGTTACAGCCAGCACGGGAGAGGTACAGAAGTGTCTGTGCAGTGAGATAACCAAAAAAAAACCTGTGAGGAAAATGAGAGCTTGCAGAATAGACAGAGGTGCTGATAGGGGGTGAGATTCTAGAAGGGCAAAGCTGAAGAGAACTCTGCAAGGAAGTTTGTAAATGTGAACTTCTGCAGGGAGAGAGTGTGATGTGTGCAGGGATCTTCAGGTGGGGAGGTGGGATGGGCAAGAAGGGCAGCATGGGAGGGAGCTGCAAGGAGGAGTGAGTGGGAATAAGGCCACTGAATCCAAACCATGGTGTGTGGCAGTTCAAGAAAGCAACCATCTGGACACTCAGGTAGTTACAATGAAGGAAGCAGATGTGGACCTTGGGTAGGATGTAGAGGAAGAAGGGGAAGACTTTTCAAGTGTTAGAGGTGTGTGGCAGTGATTGGGTGTGACACCAAGTCTGTGGAACCTGAGGATAGGGCAATGCATGGACTTTGCTACTGTTACAAAGAAATTAAAGTGTGAAATAGATGAAGAGTTTGTTTCTGTCACTGTTGTAGCTGTTGTGCTGATGTTGTTTGTGCAATTTAAGAAACACCTCCAAGGATAGCTCCAGCATACTGGAAATATCCATCATTGCAAGAATGCAGTCACCTGCACACTTACTTGCATGATCTGGTGCCTCTTCCACATGAAACAGCACCTCACCCCTGTGCAGAGACACTGTAATGCCACATGCCAGTGTTGCTATGGTTAAGGGTCTGTCAGCATGGCCTTCACTATATTCTCAAGAGTTTTCACTGTCTTATGTAGAAAATTGGTGTAGAACTCTCCAATCAGAAGCAGGTTTTGTATCAACAAAGAAAGGAGTATTTTCTGTTCTCTGGTACCTCATTATTTTTCTGTTTTGTAAGCTGAGTCCTGAAAAGCAACCTTTTGAAGCTCTACAGTGTGTACGTGCTCAACTTACCGTAAGCCTCAGTATCGCAACAGCACTTGATTTCATACGCTACATGTGATTTGTTCACTAAGAACTTCAGGTCTTGCAAAGCACAAACGCCAGCCACATGCACTGTTTAGCAGCTTTTTGCAGACCCTTAATTCACTTCTCCTCTTGTTGCTGTTTCACTGCATGTAGCTGCCATTCCCGAATCCCAGATTGTGAGTTTCTTCCTTTGCTTTTGTCAGGCTGCTTTGCTGAACTCCTTCCCTGCTATCTTCGACGAGCTGTTGCAGATGTTCACTGTGCAGGAGGTGGCAGAGTTCGTGAGGGGCACGCTGGGCAGCATGCCCAGCACAGTGCACATTGGGCAGTCCATGGATGTGGTTAAGCTGCAGTCCATTGCACGCACTGTTGACAGCCGCCTCTTCTCTTTCTCAGGTAAGATCCCAGTATTTGAGGCTCCATCTTGCCACTAGCTAGAGGTAGCAACACATTACTTTTATTTTGCAGTTTCTTTGCAAACAGCTCATTGCTGAATGCCAATAATCTTGGTAATTATTGATTACTTTGTATGTTTCCCTGTGGTAGAAAAATGTTTATAAACCCATCATGGATAAGGTCATTAGTAGAGGTTCATAAGAATACCTATGTTAACAAATCAATTGTTAAACCTGGCAAATCTAACTCGATGGTTTGTATTGCTCTTCTGTTATTGTCATGGATAGGAAGAAAACCTCCCTTCCAGCAAGCTTAGTGTCTGAGAAACAGGGAGGTAAAGTTATGTGAGAAACCTACCACGTTAGTTTGAAGTATACTTCATCTTATAACCTCAATGTTTCTTTAGCTCAATGTACTAGTAATTCTTCAAGATTTAATTGGTTGAGGAAGAGTTAAAGATTGTGAGTTTATTTCATACAGAAAGGTCTGAATGAAAGAAGTAGTGAAGGTAATAGTGGAAGATAAAAGCACCATCGATCTTATCTTCCCTGTAGTGAGGATCTCAAGTTAGCACACTCAAGTTGTTCTACTCAGTGCAAGGTGAGAATGATACCAATGCAGAATCATGTTTAAACCATCCATTGTAATTGTTTATAAACATTTTTTTGCTTACATTTGACATTCATTTCAAAAAATAGGAGTGTAGAGAATGAGTAGATGAGTCCAAAGGTGATTGTGAGATAGACAGTGAATTTTATCTGAACATAGTGGTTTGAACCTATTGGTAAGTTCAACAGTTTGAACCTATTGAACCTACTTGTCTTTGTGGGTGCCAGTTCATGGACAAAATCCTCCTCTTCTGTCTTCTCAGTAAAGCCAACATGACTCTGCCCACAGGGCCCAGGGCTGTATTCCTTCCTATTAACCTTCTTTTCTCCTTCACAATGACACTGGCAACTTGGTGCTTTCAGCTGCTGCATAGTACCACAACATCTCACTGCATTGTCAGAAACCAGACAAGCAGCTCCAGTGTTGCAGGGCAGCTGTGGCTCTATAGATGCCACACTTTCCACCTCACATAGTGGTAGACCCCTATCCTCCTCCTTCCCATGGAAGCGCAACCTGGTACTCCCACATCAGCAATCTCTCCTGCCTCCTATCTGTCCCTGTGAAGACAAGTCTCATTTCCAAAGTTACCTTTTGCATGTCCACCCTACCTACCCTCTTTTTCTACATTCTCTTTTTCTTGCCTCCCACATGGGAATTACTTGTTTCCTTTTCTCTCTCCTATCAGTCTGTTTGATGACATCTTGACACTTTTCTCTTTGGAGACTCTGTCTCTTTGGAGTTTTTTCCTATATTGGTTACTGATTTCTGCAGCTTTTATCTGCTTTCCCTTCTTTAGCAAGATTAAAGTTTGTAAGCCAGCTAAAAGAGAAGAATTAGCTGATTTCCCAGAGGCATATAGTAGAGAAGCTCTATGAGCTGTGACAACAGAGCTGGAAAGCAATATGAAGTGAAGAAGGGTTTGCCCAAAAGAAATCAATGTTAGGAAGTATCAGTTCACAAGTTCTGCTTCCAGGCTGGGTCACTATTACAGAATCACAGAATCTCAAGGATTGGAAGGGACCTCGAAAACTCATCCNCAGCTCCCTCAGCCTTTCATCACAAGGGAGATGCTCCACTCCATCATCTTTGTTGCCTTGCACTGAACTCTCTCCAGCAGCTCCCTGTCCTTCTGGAACTGAGGCACTCAGAACTGGACACAAGATTCCAGATGTGGTCTAACAAGGGCAGAGCAGAGGAGGAGGAGAACCTCTCTCCATCTACTGCCCACAGCCCTTCTGATACACCCCAGGGTGCCATTGGCCTCCTTGGCCATGAGGACACATTGCTGGCTCATGCTCATCCTGCTGTTCACCAGCACCCCTAGGTCCCTTTCCCCTACATTGCTCTCTAACAGTTCATTCCCCAGCTTGTACTGGTACGTGAGGTTATTCTTTCCCAGATGCAAGACTCTATTGAGAACATCATGTGTGCTGGATTTAGGAGACTTTGGAACAAGAGGCAATGTTCATTCATTGGATACAGACTTAAAAGTGTGGTATACTACGATCTGTACAAAAAAGCTGCACCAATGAAACAAGCATGCTGTGTATCAGGAGACCACTTTGGATACCAAAAGGCTGCTAATGGAGATGATTGAAATGGAGTTTTGTTTTGGAAGAGCTGTGACATGACGTTCCTTCTTTCAGAGTCCCGGCGTATCCTGCTGCCTGTAGTTCTTCACCACATTCACCTTCACCTGCGACAGCAGAAGGAGCTACTTATCTGCTCTGGGATCCTCAGTAGTATCTTCTCCATAATCAAGACCAGCTCTTTGGTAATCTGATGCTTGAGTTTTTAATACTTTTCTTTAATTCTACCACTGATACAGTAAAGTGAAGCCTGAGGGGTTTTTATTGGTTAAGACAATTTTTTTTTTTAGGATCCTTTTACAAACAAAATTCTGCTAACTTTTTGTCAGCAGAACATCTGAAATGAGGGTCTGCTTTTATGTGTGTGACTCAGAGCATTCTGATTATACAGTGCTCTAGCTGTTAGGAGGGGGGAAAAGCATGTGCACGTACAAGGTTTGACACTGTTTAATTTTCTTCATCCAAGCCCACAACTTTGATGTCAGTGGAGTTTCAAAGCTCTGCACAGCTCTAGGACTCGAAGTTCTGGAAGAGACAGTAAATAGTGCTTTGGGATTCATGTTAAGAGAATGCCCTAAAATTATCCAATCAATGAAACCACACTTACTTGTAGAAATTGCTGCTGAGTTGAAACACCCAGCTTTGGTGATCGTAATACCCTGATCTCAAGTGATAACTTGATCATTTCAAGCAGTGCTCAGGAACAGAAGGTGGTAAAGTTTCCCCAGCTGAGTCTAAAGGAGGAAGCTCATGATGCTAAATATAATTCATACCAGTGTGTATTTCCAGTTACAAGTTATGGGTTTGTGTGAAAGGAGTGAGATGAAAGCTATTGTGGTAATAAGCTAAAACAATGCTGCCATTGCTAAAGGTTCTTAAACGTTATTTGATCCTATTGCGTTCTAGATATGCAGACCTTTGATTATAGATTTACCTTTATGGCTGTGACCCTGAATGTTTCCATCAGAGCCTGACGAGGTAACACACACACACACACACACACACATACATGCTGGTGTCACAACAGTATCTGGTGCCACTGAGGCATCTGATTGTCCTTCTTTGAACCTCTGTTACAGAGCGCTCTGTCAAAACGGGTTTGTGGTATGGCTGACTCAGCAGAATTGTCTGCCGGTTCCATTCTCTGCAGTTTCTAACTGTCTTGTTTGCTCACCACCCTACTGTAGGAGGGAGATGTCGTGGAGGAGGTTGAGATGATGGTGGAGAGCCTCCTGGATGTGCTCTTACAAACTCTGCTTACAATCATGAGTAAATCGCAGTCTCAGGAGGCGGTAAGAGGGCAGCGTTGCCCGCAGTGCACAGCAGAAATCACTGTTAGTAACTAACAATCAGTTTCTATTTCCTGCTTCTCTAACCTTTGGTTCAGTCCCTCACCACCACTGGCACCTCATTATCATCTCTGCTGCATGAATGCCCAGGGCTTTGCCTTTTTCCCTTAATAAGCCTCAAACCCGTTCCTTCCTCTCTGCAGTAGTGAGGCCTGCGGGAAGCAGTGGAGCTCAGGAAGCTTTTGTGCATTCCCATGTTTTCTTGTTTGTGCAGCTGTGATTGAGAGTTACTGTTTGGAACACGAGGCACATGTTAGCTGGGTATCTGCCCAGGGCTACACTCATCCAGAGGCATCCCCAAGGGCTGTGTGAGCATCAGGCTGTGATTCCTCAGACGGAGGATGCCTTAATGCTCTGTGGAGAAGTCTCTTTACTTAACAGCCTGGAGAGCTTCTGTCCAGGTTCGCTGATTATCTCATGCAAATGAAACACAGCATGCTTTTTTCAAAAGAAATTAACAGATCCTGAGCCAAGTGAGCTGCTGAGCTTGGTGGTAGGAGAGTGAAAAGCCAGAACTTCATCCAGACTGCCAGTATAAGCCTAGAAGATGTTTTTTTCTTTGCCATGCAATGGGAGAGGAGAAAAAGAATAGAATGTTGCTGTTCAGAATGTTGCTGTTCAGCTTTCTTCTTCTCTGAATTTGTTGGGCTTTTCTGTTCTAGGCTCTTTCAATCTATTTTTGCTTGCCAGAGTCTCTAATGCAGCTTTTGCACAATGTACGATGTTAAGCTGCTGCTCAGAACGTCCTTTTTAGACTTGCTTTTATATCAAATGGCTGAAATCCCGGAGGTATTGTTGGAGGCAGTTGTATGCTAAGGTGCACTGCTCACACAAGAGAAAAGGCTGTATCCTTCTGTGTTAGCTCAGATAAAGTAACAAATGGTAGGATCCTGATAAAGAACAGGGCATTTAGTAGTTTCCAGACATATTCTTTGATACAAAACAAGAGAAGCCCTAACTTGCAAATGCCCAGTGGCAACTCCATTTCCTTTTACCCCTACCATTTGATTTGCTGTTACCATGTGCCACCTCACACATAAGAGCACACCTTTATTCCTAATGAAGTTCAGCCCTGTAAAGTTTCTTGGAACAACTTGTGTCAAAGCTTCTGGGTAGAGGCTTGAGCCAATTGCAAAAAGAAAAAAAAAAAGTATAAAATTGCCTTGTATTTGTCCCTGAACTTATATTTCACAGCACAGTGATATGTGGAACCTTATTAGATACTACTGAGAAAGTAGTTTGTGTATTTTCCAAATCAATTGCTCGTTGTTGCAGAAAAAAATAGTGTTGTGCAAGGGACTGGCAGTCAAAAGACATAGTCCCGATGCACTTGGCACTGTCTTACTTCTATCTTGGACAGATTGCTTAACTTCTCTGTGCTTTGCTTTCAGATATGTAAAATGGGGGAGCTCATCTTTGGAAACACTTTGGGATACTGTGGTAACTGGTTAGGGTGCATCTGCTTGGCAGGCCAGTAATGTAAATGTAGCTCATGTGGGCTTACCCAAACTACATTCAGAATATCTTACTGGAATGCTGTTAGTACTGGAGCTGTGACAGCACATAACTTGGTGAACACTAATCATCCAAATACTTAGAAGATTCCAGACACCTTTTGTAGCCCCTACTGATCCCAGGCTGTCACCACTGCACTGTGCTGAGTGGCTGAGCCAATTAGTTTAAATGATGCCCAGGATGTCTGCATGAGCTGCAGTCACACCTTTGATAGACACAGTGCATTAAGTCACTGAAAAAGGTGATTGTCTAAAGTGCATGCTTGGAGGGTAATTCATTAAAGTCTGTATTAGTCATTTTCAGTTATTTTTGTTTAGACCAAAACATTGGTTAAAAGACCTTTAAAACTGGCATCTGTGGAGGAGCCTCTAAGAGGCGTATCCCTGTCTATTATCAGTAATTCAAGAACAGTTAACATGCAGTATTTTTAATCTCTGTGCATGTCAGCTTTCCTCTCATAGGCATTGGGGCCATTTCAGACCCCTCCCTTTATACCTTACCCCAGGTTTGAGTTTTATAGCTAGGAAATTTCAGATTGTCTGAATGAAATCATTTCTCATTCGGTCAACAGGGAGAATATGTCTCCTGCCTTTTATCTTTGCTTCGTCAGATGTCAGACACTCATTTCCAGCACTTACTGGACAACTTCCAAAGCAAGGATGAACTAAAGGTACAGCAGAACACAGTGTTTGTAGGGTGATTCACTCAGAATGGGAGAGCAGAGAGGAATCCCTCCAGCATTACTTGCTCTGTTAATCGTTTCCACTCACTGACACTCTGTTCGTGGATGTTCCCATTGTTTTTATCATAGTAGTTGTTGTTAGAAAAACATTTAAGACCACAGGACACTGAATTATCTTCAAAACAGTAAATAAAGTTCCAAGATAGATGTTATTAGACATAAACAGATATTGTACCATATATAATATAGTCAGAGAAACAGGAGTTTATTTTAGGCCTGTGAATGTAAAGCCAATCGTTCTACAGCTTTTTACTGAACTTACTTATGAAGGGTGTTGATTTTATGCCAGAAGAGAATTTCAAGCCTTTTCATGGATACAAATGTCTCTGGCAGATGCAATCATTTTGGGGAAGGCACTAACCTTGCTACTGCACTTGCTGTGTGCTTCTCAAATTTGTCAATATTAACTTTAAATCTGGCTCTCCATGAACAGAAGGGGTTGGTGAGGGGTACAGACAGAGTACAGAGGAGTGCCCCTGATAACAGCCTGTGTAAAAGGCAAAATCGTTTCATCAATAAAGACAAGATTTTATATAAAATGCCTTTGATTAGCATGGCATTCAATAAAATATGTACTTTGGCAGGAACTTATGTTGCCTTAACAAATGAAAGAGAGAAACAATGAGAAGTCCTCTCTGAATAGGCTTCAGCTTCTAAATGCATTCTAAGTGCATACAGAGGGGAGGAATAAATCAGGGAGATAAACCTGAGATGATTCAATTCCTAGCTTTAGGTTGCAGGGTTCAATGTATCTCAGGTTGATAGTTATCCAAGATTACTACCTTTCAGGTGACTTTGGAATTGCTCATAGGAAAATGATTTGGTAAATGAATGTTTAATAGATCTTTTCAAAGGTTATCTAAGCTGTGGTTCTTATGTCAGGCCACTGGAAAGGTTTGTCATTACATTAGGAACTAACACTGTTGTATCTCTGATAGTCTAACAATATGTTCCAGGAGTGTCACAGAGGCAGAACATTTTATACATAATTTTTATTCCCAATTATCAATTGGCCTAATAAAATACATTACTCTCTTATTTTCCCTTCAAACATTGCTACAACATTCCCAATACCTTTTCTTAGATGCAAAGGCATTATGTTCACTTTTCACTTACATCTAGTCCAAAAAGAGACCAAAGGTCAAAGAGCTTCTGATGCTTTACTCTTAGCTCAGTTACACCAAGATACTAATCTCCAATCTCTGCCAATAAAGGCACAATGGTAGGACAGTTTTGAGAAAATCTTACACTGCCACTTTCTGTGCTACCTTGATTTTGTGTAGAAGAAAAACAAACCAAGGAATTCACAGTTTGCAAGGCTGACAAGTTGGCATGTTTCATCCTTGCTGCTGTTCTCCATAGAGAAAGAAGTGCAGGCAGTCAAAACCAGGAATGTCTTCAGGTTTGAGGATCTTTTTGGAAAGGAAATCTTCAGCTGAATGTGTTCAGGAGAACTTGTCTGCTGCATATTGCCAGAAACGAGGGTTTTTTGTTACTGTTTTTGAAAGCGTGTGTAGGAGTTTCATTGGATTTGAGTGTGTGGGTTTTTGTCAAATTGGTGACATAAGTGCAAAGACATTTGGACAGATACATTAATTAAATGAATGTATAAATAAATTCCTGCGATTCTGGTATATTTTGAAATAGCTTCAAATAGAAACTCTGGATGATGATATGAAAAGTCATATATTATTGTATATATAAAGGAAGATTCTGATCTCCCTGTAGAAGCTAAGATTTAAGACAGCTGCAACTTGTTTAGTACATATCAGATACATACAAAATGAACAGAGCCGTGTCCCAGTATATGTTGTTTCACTGTTTTCAGTAAGTAAGACAACACTCTTACTCTTACTCACTGCCTGAGTAAGACAACACTCGAGTGGAGCACACTGAGCTTAATTGTCTGTCTTCCTCTGCAGCTGCTGGGTCTGTTGTAAATTGGGTTTTTTTCCCCTGTATGATAGGAGTTCCTTCTGAAGATTTTCTGTGTATTTCGAAACCTGATGAAAATGAGTGTCTTTCCTCGAGACTGGATGGTGATGAGGTTGCTCACCAGCAAGTAAGTAGAGAAGCAGGTATAAACTGTTGACATCCTATATCAGAATCTTTTCTCTTCATCCAGCCAGTTAAAACCTGTGCCATAGTGTGTTTCATCAGACAGACACGGTGATCAAGACGAGTTCTGGAGCACTCATCCTCAGTCTACTGTTATTTTAACACTGTACTAAACTGGGACTTCTGTGTTTGTCCTGTTTCTTAAACTCTACCAGTACGCACAAGTACCGAAGAGTTAAAAGTTTAAACCCAATGTAAGAAGTAGTATGTAGTTTGGGATCCAGAATTGGCAAAATACTCACAAATATCTTGAGTTGAAGAGTAAGCCTAATAAAGGACCAATGTATAGCTGAGAATGCTAACTTCTGGAATTCTCCTTCTCGGCGGGCTGAGAGAAATCTTTCTGCTTAAAATAGGAGGAAGATGAGTGAATTCTTTCATTTCACATAATGTGGACCAGCCATGCAAAGCAGAGAGGATTTTAAATGCTCTTGTGTAAATTTCAAAAGTTACAATAATGATGAAAATTCTTCATCTTGTATCACTTGGCACAAATTGTTTATTAAGACTTAGAAAGGTCGGTGACTGCCATGCAGATCCAGCAGCAATGACATGGAGAATGCCCATCTCTGTATAGAGAGTAAAATCAGCACCACAAACCACTGTGAAATGTTATACTCCCAATTCAAAGATTCTTTTTTTCTCTTTTTTCTTCTGTTTTTGACCACAGTATCATAGTTACAACAGTTCAGTATCTGTCTTCTGCACTGCATAAGAACTTCACGGAAACGGACTTTGATTTTAAAGTAAGATCTGATACTTTAAAACATTCTGACATCTTTTTAACCCAGCAGTAACAAGGGCCCAAGAGCTATTCTCTGCATTATTAGCTGGTTATATTTGCAGCATTTATTTGAGTGTCTGTGAGGAAGACCTAACTGATATAAGACAGAGATTTGAATGTGCTGCAGAATTGAGGGAAAGTAGAACAGATGGACTGTGAAATCAAATCAAGTCTGAGCCTCTGATAAAGGAAACAAATACCTCCGTAAGTGGAGGAGCTAATGAAACATGCTGTCTTAGAAGTTCATGGCTAATAACATGTAAACTCAGGCAATGGTTTTCCTGAAGCTGGGGCATTTGGGATCTTCCTCTCCCTCTCTCTGGCTGTTGACTTAAAATGTGGAAGAATGCAGTTTCTCAGAGAGTGATTTCCCCATGGCTGATGTAGTTGAAAATGGGCAGCAAGGTCGGTGTTAGGAAGGAAATGCTGCTAGAGGTATACGTAGGCACAGGGACAAACAGCATGATGGCAAAGGCTGTGTGTGCTTCCTCCTTCTGGAGGAAACTGAGAAAGTTACAGGGCTCTCATTTATGATAGAATGTAATGGCTGGGCATTTTTGAGGGATAAAATCTGTTTAGCCTACAGAAGAAAAAAAAGCAATCTAAAACTTGCTAAAGTCACCAAGTTCATTCTTTTTTTGGACTCTGATGCTAAGAGGAAAGTCCAGTAGCCTTACCTTCGTGAGGGTTTTTTACTTTAATTCCTACCAAGTTTTAAATAATCCATTGGTATTAAGAGTTAGTATCTCAATAGTTAAGATGCATGTTAAGTTATGTCTTGATTACAAAAAGGAAAAGTCTGATTCTACATATAATGGAACGTATGTCTTCCTACACTTGTTTAAAACTTACTCCTTGGAGTGTAACTTTACCAAACTTCCTTCCATGTCACAGGTGTGGAACTCTTATTTCAGCCTGGCAGTTTTGTTTATAAACCAGCCAAGTCTCCAACTGGAAAATGCCACACCAGCAAAAAGGAAGAAGATTCAGGATAAGTAAGAACATGTTTTGTTGGATTCCAGCCTTTTCTGCCACCTCAAAAAAATGAGACTTCTTTTTCTACCACACGTCCTTGTGATTTATTGTGAAGATTGGGAAGGGGAAATGCTTTGGAAATAAATAAGTAGATCTCCTAATATGGTGTTCAGTTGTTAGTCAAATTGTTTGATAGTCTTATGTTGATTTAAATGCAAATGTATTGGGTTTTTCTTTTAACCATCACTGCCTTGCCAGTTTTTTGTTCCATTAGACAGTTCTGTGTCTCTTCTCTTTCAGGTATGGCGATATGAGGGTCATGATGGCATATGAGCTCTTCAGCATGTGGCAGAACCTGGGTATGTCTCTTCCTTCTCTGTCCTAACAACAAAAGCCAAAGCAACCTCAGATATCTGTTGACCATCTTGGTTCTTTTTACTCTCTGTAGCATCATAGAATATTTACTTGCTCTGAAGAGTTGTAAAGCCAGGAAGCACTTTCCCCACCAAACACCCTCTGCACTGTCTCATCATAAGTAGTGGATTCATATGAACTTGAATGCATTCTTCTCAAATATGACATTGGCAGGGTTTAGTTGTTTTGACACATCAGTGACAGTTTCTATGTATTTGCAAATATAAAATAGGCTTTTTCTAATCCCTTCAACTGTGCTGCAGTCAGGCTCATATGGAGATAGGCTGTTACTCCCTGGCTTTTTTCTGATCCATGGCTGTAAGGCAGAAATTAAATGTTAATAGCTGAAATCAACTTTATAGTTTTCTAGATTCAAAAGCCAAAGTTGTCATGGTTCAAAATTACAACATCATAGACTCATTTAGCTTGGACGAGGCATTAAGATCATTGAGTCCAACCATCAACCTAGCACTCATAGGTTTTGCTGAAGGCTTTCCCAGTGAGTTCAAAAGTCCTCTTAGAGATTTTGTGAGGAATGGTGTAAGACAAATAGTGTTTTTTCCGGTCCTTTCAGGAACAGAATGTGCTTGCTTTTCTATATGCTCATGCCTACTACTTTGTGTATGTCATTATTGCAGGGGTTCCTGTTTTCTCAGTGACAGATAACAAAGGCTTTTATTTATTTCCAATCGCTTTGTGTTGTACAGGTGAACATAAGATTCACTTTATTCCGGGAATGATTGGCCCCTTTCTTGGTGTTACGCTTGTGCCACAACCAGAAGTCAGGAATATCATGATCCCCATCTTCCATGACATGATGGACTGGGAGCAGAGAAAAAATGGCAACTTCAAACAGGTGACGTTGCTTCCCAAGCATGTGCAATACTCTTTTTCTTGCTGTATCTGCTATGGCCAACTGGGAGCAAGGAGCTTGTGTCTGTTGATCTGTTGAGAAGACATTGTCATGTAAATCTATCAAAACAGAACATTTGAAGCATCATTCACAAAACTGTTAGAAGACTCCCAAGAGTATTTAAACAGGGCACTTTGTAGCAAGCTGTGTTTCCCATGAACATAGAGCAGAAGAGCAATGTGCTCATCGTGTGGGAGAGAGAACAATTTTGTACGTGCTGGGCTCTCACTGCTCCCATTGGCTTTGCTGAGATTAGTAGCCAACCATTAAATGGGTCAGGCAGAGAACCAGAAATGGAGATGTAAAGATTTAGCCAGTATTTGTGAAAGCAGTGGCCTTTGCTTCTGTCTTCAATTTCCAGTTAGAAAGTGGTATTGTATCATTCAATAATTATACCATGCATGGAAACAGACTTTGTGGCTGCATAATTTTGGAGCGTTGTAGCAGCTCTCTGGGAGAGGTTGTGCCCAGCAGAAGTTCTGTAGTTCCCACCTGCTGTGAGCTCTGTTTGCAAAACAGGGAGAGGTAGTGGCATCATTGTCCTGCTCAGCTGTGGTCAGTGAATTATTTGAATTTTCCACTGCAGAACAGATCCCTGAAGTGCTGAGTGTTTATAGTGAAGGATGGGTTTGGAATGGCTCCTCAGATGTGACAGTGCTTCATTGCCACTGTGTTTGGGGCAGTACTGGGGGCAAATATCTGCCAATAAGTGCTCTGAAGTAGTAAATCCTTTTATTTAAATTATCATAATTTGTGTGATTATTTATAATCCACACACTTATTAAAATGCCAGATCAGATCTCTCATTCCAGGAGAATAACAGATCTTTTCCATAACATGACTTATTAAAGGCTGTGTGGAAAAGTTTTTCCTCAGCTGCCTTGACTATTACCATTAGTATTATTTGCTGCTGTTAAGATTACAGTAGCATTTGATCATGATCCTCTTTTTGCATCTTTTAGCATAACTACCAAACAGTCTCTGTTCTGGCATTTACAATTATAAGTATCTAAAGTCATTTTCACATTTCTGAACCTATTTGTGCTTTCTCTATCAAGATGAACTCTTAATAATCTTCATTTATGTTTTATACTCACCAGTAATTCTAAACCAGAGCTCAAAGAATATTTCTTAAATTACCTGTGAGGCAAATTTCCACACTGAAGCATGTACAGTGACTTTCTAAGACAAAAGACAGAGTAATCATCTGTGTTATTGAGAATGACATAAACAGCTAAATTAGCACAAGATGCATTAAACCTTATGAACATTTGCTGCTGGAACCAGGAAGTTCTCTGTTTGATAGAATGCTGCATAGCTGGCCAGATGCATTACTGAGTTCTGTCAAGTCACTGATGATCAAAAGCAAAGAGAGGGCAGAGGTGCTTTTAAATCTTTGCTTCTCTTTGCTTTTTGAATACTAAATTGGTTATCAGAAAATACAAAACTATTGGAAATTCAGCCCTTTTTGTGTTTTCTTCAGTAGCTCATGCTTTAACAAGGTTATTTTTCAGTGATGCTGGATCACAATTCATCTGATTCAAACTAAATCAAGTCTCCCTTTAATGATTTCACCAACAAGAGTACCAACTCCGTTTGTGTGCCACTGAGTGATTTACTTTTCCTTCACATCTTTGCTATCTTTGCCATTTGGCAGCTGAAAAAAACGGAGAAACTCAAACTACGCTTGGCTTTAAATAAAAACAAGCTGTATTTCTACAGACAGTTTCAACCTTTAGGAACCTCTGTCTTCATTAGTACTGAAAGTATGTTTTCTGCAAGATTTCCAAGGCTACATGAAATTGTTTTGTTCAGTGCTAGATATATTGTTATCTGCACAGGAATCAATTTTATGGGAATATCTGACATCAGACTCGAGAATAGGATGTATTAGACTGGGCAGGGAATGAATAAATGTTCAAAACTTTTGCAAGGAAAGAGAAACTTAATGATACTGTTGTTGCCCTTTGTGTAACTGTGAAAAGAAAATGTGTCCTATAATCATAGAGAGGCTTGACAGAACTGGGTTTAATGAACAAATAATCTTCCACTGTAATGATGGCTGGATGACTGTAAATCAATCACCCTCCAGCAGAACCATCACAGCAGACCAGCAGCGGCTGGGCCATGAGTTAGTTTCTCAGCGTGGATATTCTGTTACAGCACAGGATTTAGTTTATCTGATAGACCCACAGAAAGTGTGTCTGAGTGATTTATTTGACAAGAGAATAAACTTCAGAAATTCCTGTGAAGAATCACAGAATGGTGGGGGTTGGAAGGGACCTCTAGAGATCATCCAGTCCAACCTCCCTGCTCAAGCAGGTTCCCCTTGATCAGGTCACATAGGAACATGCCCAGGTGGGTTTGGAATGTCTCCAGAGAAGGAGCCTCCACACCCTCCCTGAGCATCCTGGACCAGGGCTCCCTCACCCTCCCTTGGGATGTTCATTTAGACCCTGATAAACAAATGAGTAATTTAGTTTTAGTCCCCCTATTTGACTGAAAAATGAGTCAAATGTGTCCATTTAAGTGAGCCACAGAGATATAAATAACTTGCAGATACAGTGAGAAGCCTCAGGACATGAAGCCCTCCAGTCTTCCTAGAGTTTGGAACTCTTGTCTTCCATGTGAACAGCTAATTTGTAACCAGTTGCTTCTTCATCCAGGTGGAAGCCGAGTTGATCGACAAGCTGGACAGTCTGGTATCTGAAGGAAAAGGTGATGAGAACTACAGGGAGCTCTTCAGCCTGCTGTAAGCTATGCCAATTTCTGCTCATTCCATGTTTCAGGGTCACTGAAAGAGCCCAAGCATTGATCTGGGCAGCGACAGCCACAGCGCTGATCTGCGAGAGAAAGCCAAGGGGCTTTCAAGCAGCCTTTCATGACATGGCTCAGCGAGATAGAAATGAGTCACTGTAATGCTGAAAAGAATAAAAATACTTCATTCTTCTTTGTCCTCTTTCTGTGAAATCTAATACAAGGCTGGCAGGGAAGTAGTTATCATCCTCCTACCAAAAATTGATTTGCTAGAGGAGTCAGTGCCGTTCCTTTTACAGAGCAGAAAGTGAAGTCACAGCCTTTGGGTTGCTGAGAAGTTGTTGTTCTGTCTAGCAAGTCAAGCCTGCTCAGGCTAAAAGAGATTGTCTTCAAGCATTTACCTTTTGCTTCTTCCAAATTTTGAAGGTCATGTTTTGGCTGGCTCAGCAGTTGCAAGTTGCTTCTTCTAAAGTCTGTCATGACACTGTATTTCCACTCCCTTTCACACCAAAAATCCAGTAACTCTTCAGCATAAACATAAAGACTTTACACCTGACTTTCTACCTAGTTATCTTTGATTCCTGACCTGTCCCCATATTTCAGTTCCAATGATCCTAGCTTATTTCCAAAGGACTTATTTTCAGCTCTGAGATCCCAGAGCAGTTAACCCTAAATCTTTTCATATTCCAGTGAGCCGTAGAATCATTAGCAGAATTTTAGCCATATATTCCAGACAATTTTATGTGGCCCCAGTAGCACACTGGCAATTTGAGGCATAAACCTTTCTTTCACTAAAACCAATATTTGTATTTCTGAATTTACAATTGCACATTCATTCCTTTCCAAGGCAGATAACTGTGCCCAAGCTCTATGCTTATCCTCAGGAAACACGTAAATGCATTCAGTTTTGATTTGTGCATGTTCAGCCTTGGGAAGCCTGGCACTGTTATGTGTGTGCAGATAACAGAAGTCTTATTTCGGGGATAAAGCGAAAAATATTTATCCTTTTTTTTCTAATTCACCTCTCAAGAGGAATATTGTGCATTTCCTTTGCTCCAGTTGAAGACATTTGTTATCCAGATTGTTAAGAATTCAGGGGCTGTAGCTTATTACTTATTTTTAGATGATAGTTATTGCATGTATTACCAAGAAACACAGCCTGGAAGTCCAGCAGCCTTTTAGTTTATATTTGCTACTGACTTCTCTGAGAATAATGTGAACTTGGAGGAAACAATTCCACAAAGCTAGTAAATGCTGTGTGAAATAAACGTTGACCCTGAATTCTACTGTCTCAGCTTTACTGCTGAAATGTGAATTGACTCCCTCAGCAGGAAATCATCTCAGTACAGAAGTTTGCCTCTTGTGAGGATGTGTGACTTCCAACAGAATTTCTTACCTCTTGCCAGCACAGAAGTGGCAAGTCCTTTGACCAGAGATCCAGTTTCAGGAAACTAGCGTGTAAACTTGCCTTCTTTTTTCACTTTTCACTATGATTTTCAGTCTTCTCACTCTAGCCTTCTCTTATCCTTCAGAGTTGTGTCAGTGAGAGGCTCCCTGTATTGTCTAGTTTGCTGAGAAGGGATTGCTTTTATTTACTTACGGTTCAAATAAATTCTAATATGAGGTTGGTTTGTTGTTGATTAGAGACAAAAAATTGTGTGAGGATGAGCAAAAAAGAGGTATTTGCATTAGATGTAGATCCCCTTCCAACTCTGACTGCTGCTAGCAGCATTTAAGCCACAGGTAACAGTGTGAGAAACAACTATTGCCAGGAGCATTGCTCTTTTATCATGTCTTTTAAGTGGCAACAGGAAGATATTTTTTCCTTCTTCTGTCAATTCTGTAATTTCCGTGTCTTTGCTTCATGCTGCCTGGAGCAGAACCCAGCTCTTTGGGCCTTATCCCAGGTAAGACAGTAATTTCATGAATTGGTTTTCTG
Organism: Urocolius indicus; assembly: GCA_013401255.1. Taxonomy (NCBI): domain Eukaryota; kingdom Metazoa; phylum Chordata; class Aves; order Coliiformes; family Coliidae; genus Urocolius; species Urocolius indicus. The sequence goes on along the minus strand of WBNH01010552.1, from coordinate 110,902 downwards.
AAGGAGAAACCAAGTTGTCTGCAGCTTTCTGCATGCACGATACTATTTCCCTGGAAGCCTCACCTGCTGCCTTTGCATCTCCAAACAGCTTGCTGGAGAAGATTGAGCAGGAAACATGGCGGGAGACGGGAATCTCGTTTGTCACGTCAGTGACTCGTCTCATGGAGCGTCTGCTTGACTACAGGTATCTGGCAACAACAGTAATGTATCCTAAGTACAAGAAGTTTGTAAAGAGGGAGTGTTTTCATTGTTTATCAAACCACATGCTTCTCTGATGGCAAATACTATGTAAGCAAGCCTAACGTTGTTGCTAGGTTCTGAGAAAAAAATCCTAAATCCACATCTTTGGAGCCCTAATTCTGATTCTTGTTTCCTGTTCCTCTTAACAGCAATGGTAAAGAAATGTTTTCATTCATATTTTTGGACTAAGGTTTAATCAGGTTGCTAAGTGATGAGTTCTCTGTATCGTTGAAGTGACCTTGCCTAATTCAGCAAAATAGATACTAAACGCGAGAATGATCTCAAACACCTTCCTGAACCAACGTGGGCTGAATGCCTCAGACACGCAGGGCTGGAAGACTTGGGCTGAGGGAAAGCTGACAGGTCAACTGCTGACCCGTGTGCAACACTCCCCTATAAATTGGACATCTTTTGTTTAGTTTTAGACTGAAGTCTGCAGGACTATTGCGTCAATACAGCTGGGCTTTCACTCAGTTACCAAAAATATTTTGACTTCATATACACACACACACAGACGCACTCTCAAAGTTGTTATGGAATGACAGAACTGTAAACTACATGGATCTGCCCCAGATATTTCTATCTTTAGCGTAATGACAGGAGATGAAATGGTTTTTCTTCTGCTGCTGTTCATTATAGGTGAAAACCTGTGAACAGGCTGGATATTCTGCAACCCCAAAGCCTGGTTTGTGCTTTGTAGTTTGCACTTTTTGTGATCTTTACCAGTTTGATCCAATCTCCTGTTTGTTCCCTGACAACAGCTGCTATACAACTACTGTGCCAGACCAGGTATCTGAGACACATTTAAAGGGAATGCAAGGGAACTGTTTGGATTTCTTAAAATGAAATTTGCTATGAATGCAACTTTGATGCAGAGATGCACATTGTCATGCTTAATTGAGGAACAGATATCAGTTTTTAATTGGTTTTTGATACACAGCACATTTTTCAATTACCAGAAGAGGGAACAGCATCAGGATGTGGAAATACAGAGGCATCTCTGGAGTTCAGCTGCCAGTCAGTTGACACAGCAGTCCTCGAGGCAGTTTGCTTTGGCACTGCTTGAACAGACTTGTCTCTTTTAAACACAAATGAATGTGACTTTCTCAAGTCAAGATTAGTAATTTTAGAAGCCTTTAACTTTTTGTACTGCTTGAATAGATACAACTTGTAAAATATCCCAGAAACTAAAGATAAATTTTGTGGTTTAACTTACCTACGAAAAGGTTAGTAATCTAGTCTAAATTACTTGGTTCTGTCTTTCAGCATGCCAACACTGCACTGCATAGCTGAGTTAATGAAAGGTAATCTTTTGACTGGGAAACTATTAAATGTCTCGATACATCACAGTTTTTCCACTTGTATAGTAGATCTTTTGTTCAGGTGATTTTTGGCTGCTATTGCTCGATTTTTGTTCAGCTCCTAGTAAGAAATGAAGCAGCAGTCATGTCAGGTGCTTGTTCTCAGGTGCAGACATATAAGAGGACAGTCAGTTCTCAAAGCATTTAAACTACAATATGGAAATTTTTCTTAGAGGAACTTCATAAAATGTGTGCTTAACTCTTGTTTGTGATCTAAGGAACCTCTGGAGGATAAGACGGCTTCAGGTTTCTTTTAAAAGGGCTTTTTTTGCAGATGTGTGTTTCAACATTGCTCTGCTTTCTTAGGGACTGTATGAAAGGAGATGAAACAGAAAACAAGAAAATTGGCTGCACTGTTAACCTGATGGTAAAGACATTTCTTTTATCTCTTCATGATACTGTGCCATGTTGTCAGAGCTGGGATGGGAACAGCTGGGATAGGAATCTGTGTCAGGTAGCTTCAGCATCCAAGCTCTGGAATGATGGAACAGAATGACAGGGATTGAGAGGATCCCCTCGAGGTCTCTGGTCCAACTCTCTGCTTAAAGCAGGGCCAAACAGGTCAGGTTCCTCAGGGCCTTGTCCAGCTGAGTTCTGAGTATTCCTGTGACTGGGGTTCTACAACCTCTCTCATCATTTCTTTCAACTTTTGTCTACTCTTACATTGAAAAAAATATTCAGTGGGTTAAATCAGTGTGAATGTGAAAAGAATCTCTGTTATACCAATTATGTATTCACTTTTCCAAACCTTTATACATACATGGATGCCGCTGATTGTTTTGAATGAAGAGTCTCAATAACAACTGTCTTTGATTTCACAGAATTTCTATAAGTCTGAAATCAACAAGGAAGAGATGTACATCCGCTATATTCACAAGCTGTGTGACATGCACTTACAGGCTGAGAACTACACAGGTTAGCAGGATGTCCTGGGGGCTCTGTTGGGAAACCCTGGTGATAGGTTTTGACTCTCCCAGTGTTATACTCTTAACACTTGATTCATTCTTATAGAAGAAAAAAAAATGTATGAAGTAGTTCTGACTGTTGGGAAGATCAGAATCTGAGGTCCAGCCCATTCCCTCAAGTGAGATAAAGTCTGGCTGTGCCCACACAACCATACACCCCAAATTTTATATGTGTTCTACATGGAACACTGGTTCAAAAATAATCACAAAATTAGAGGGAGATTAAAATCATAAAACCACTGTTCTATTATCATTTGTCATATTTCTGTGGTAGTACTCAGGGAGCACTTACAAAGTGTATAGGCTTGTTCTGTGTTGTCCAAGCTATTTACAGCTGCAGGCCCCAAATCTATTTAGGATGTGAATGTCTGACTGGGCATTTGAATTGAGTAGCTAGCAAAGATAAACTTGACAGATTTGTGCCCAAAAGTCAGGTTCACAAGAAACAGGTTTGTGCTGCCATTTCAAGTAATTGAATAATTGTCTGATCATTTGGGGCTTCAGAATTTTTTTCTCCAATCGTAAATCAGAGCTCCCAGGCTGCTGAAGTAGCAGATCTAGTGACATTTCAGCTTATTGGCTCTGTTTATCTGTTGTCACTGATGCACTGTTTAATAATTGCATTTCCAACAGAGGCTGCATTTACTTTGCTTTTGTACTGTGAGTTGCTCCAGTGGGAGGACAGACCTCTGAGAGAGTTCCTGCATTATCCATCTCAGTCAGAGTGGCAACGTAAGGAAGGTCTGTGCCGTAAGATTATCCATTACTTCAACAAAGGGAAGGTATGCCAACTTCTTCTCTCTTCCAGCAGCTTCCTTCCCTTTTCCTGACTTACTTAGGGCTTGCAAGCCTGTCATCCCAGTTCAGTAGTCTGGAAGTAAATTTGTATCAGGTTTTATCATCTGACAAATTGCTCCTTGGCTCTCTGGACAAAAAAAATAGATGTGGGTGTTTCATTGTGCATAACATTTGGGGTCAGTTCAGATTGGGCAACAAGAAAAACACCAAAGTGTTTCTGTACCTGGAAGCCAACTTTTGGACAGCCTGTTACAGCAGAAAGCTCAATGAACTCCAGCTTTTTAACTTTTTCAGGGCAGGATTGCGTTTTGCAGTTGTTTGTGCAAACTGCTGTTTTATGACTCACTTCAGGACTTGTTTTGCTTCTAACCTATAGCAGTAAATGGCAGACAGTGCATCGTAGGAGGCTCTTTATTAGAAAAGATTTAAAATTTGTCAGTGTCACTGTTATATTTGAAGTGGCTTTCAATTAAAATGCAGTCCTGGCCATTCACCAGAAGAAAATCAGTGCATTTCAGTTTCACAGATTTGTTATGTTCTTCCCCCAGTAAATATTTTGAGTTTTTAATTGCTTGCAGACATAGGTGTTACTGTCCCTTGTGACATGGCATTTTGGGAACATTTCAGAGGTGAATCTTAAAAGTGATATCATCTGTCAGAGCGTTTTCAGATTTTTCTCTTCTCTAGAAGAACTGCTACAGCTTTACATTAGTGGAAGATAATGTCTGCCTGTGCCTCAGGGCTGGTTTTGCCTGTGATGGCAATGACAGTGGCATTAAATACAAATGTGATTTGGCTCACGTAGGGTTCCTGTTCAGGATAATTCTTTCCTGGCTCTGGTAATAGAAAGTTGCATATGGCAGAGACATTTCTGTTTGTAGGAGGAAATGGCCTATTTCTGAGGAAGTGATTCATTAAGAAGGGCTTTTCTTCTTTGCCAGAATTGTCCTTTTGCAATAATACTGCACATGGGTCTCTTTTTAGTTTCAGAGACGTTCAGAGGTTGTCAGACTTCAAAAAAATTAATTGCTGTCTGGTGCAGATGTTGCAGTACTGTACTGTCTGACTAGACAAAGATGACAGACTATGTAAAACAAGGGAGCCTGTGTTTTCTGACAGAAACAGACAATCCATAGATGCACTGAAGAGGAGTAAAAACTTGATGGATGTAATTTTGCTATAAAACTCCTAACAGATTATGGAGTATAAACCTCTCGAGGTTTTTTCCCTACTGGATGTTTTTGGAATTACTTGACTTTGTGCTTAATCCCCCTATATTATAAATGGTAGCTGAATGACTAAATAATCCACTTAAGCAGTGGGTCTGTCACTCAAAGTGTGGAAGTGAAAGAGGCTCCGAATCCCCCCCGCTGCTGCTTTTCAGCGCTCTCTGTTGCTGTGGAACAGGGAGCAGCTCAGGGAATGGAAGAAACGTGCTTCCCTCAACTTGTGTCTTGATAGTTTCTTTTTACTCTACCCTAAAATGGTCCCTTTGAGGTCCTGAAGAGAGGAATTTGTTGTTCTATATCCTTCAGTTGTGTTTATCATGCTGCTTCTGACATCTTCTACTAAGTAAAGCAGTCAAAGAGGCACGAATAGAGGATGAATATTCTCTATTTGTTAATGGGGACTTTTTCTCAGTACTGAATTGGGGGAAAGCTATGGCCACAAATCAGTATGTGAATATCTGACATGAAAGGCATGCCAGTGATGGCATGGCCTGTAGTAGGCCTGGAGCTCTGCAGTGGGGTGCAGAACTGAGGGAATCCCCAGTACAGTCTGTAGCTATAGTCTGTGCTGGGAGGGAACAAGGTGTTGCAGGGACCAGCAGCCTTCACTCTGGTCATCTGCTTCTCCCTACTGCTCTGCTGTCCCTTGCATTGATTTGGATCTCAGCTGGCAGTAAGTGCAAGTGTGTAGCTTTAACTGAAGGCTGTTTTATTTCTACAGTTACAATTTTGTCTGTTAAAAGTCAAACTTTTCTAGTTTCAGTGGACTGTGAATAGAACAGTTGGAACCCAACTGATCATGCTTCTGGACAGCAATCACTTGAAAACCTCACAACACTTTTCTGTCCAGTTCACTGATAAATTTTATTAACTGAAAATTCTGACCAGCTCCCATTACAGCATCACAGCTTGTGTTCTCCTTAGTGCCAGCCAAGTGCTGTGAGAGACCTAATGCTGTGTTTCCAAAGCAGCTCATTTTTTGATCATGTGCCCCATACCCAACATTTGAAGTAATTTCTCTCGTGCATCCTCATATGAATCATATCTCCAAAACAAATCTGCACATTGGGATGTGAGTAAATAAAGGTTGCTGTTCATAAACGTTGATTGTCTCTATCTGTGCCTCTGTGTGCAGTCAGTAGCTCAGCTGAGAGTTGGTGGTGCCATAGGAGAAAGTTGCAATAAATGTCCTATGAATGTGCTTTTCAAGTGAAGGGCATAAAACAGAACATCCTGCAAGCAGGATCAGACATCAGCAACAGAAAGCAGTAATGAGGGGAATTAACAGCAGAGACATTAGGGAATTGTTTGAAGGGGGGAAGAATGATGCTTTAGAGGGAAGTGACATTTGTATAGCACATGGCACTGCATATTAAATTTCTACACTGTGAAGACTCATTAACATCACAGATTTTCAGGCTGAGGATCCCAGTGAGTCAAATATCCATTCACTCTCTTTCCCTTTCTAGTATTTGCAAACTCTCTTTTCTCTCTAAGAAGTTACCTCTATATTGTGTTTCTTCATTTCTTTATCTCAGCTTGTATCTACAGAATGTTCAGCTAGCACAGTGGAATTTCTCTGTGTGGAAATCTAGCTGAAACAAAGAGAGAAAGCCAGAGTTAGGATGACAGGAATAGTAGCAAGCTACATTTGGAAGAGCTGATTGATGTAAAAAGAAATAAGATGTGGTTACATGTTGTTAATTTAATTGACAGAAGGAGCATGAAAAGGTGACATCTTTAGGATCACCTCAAGGAATGACAGCCAGCGAGCTTTCTGCTTTTGTCCGGAAAGGGAGTTGGACTGGATGATCTCTAAAGGTCCCTTCCAACCCCTACTATTCCATGATTGTATGATTTTATGATTCAACACATCTGTTTGTATGTCATAGGTCTTGAGAACCGACAGCAAAAGTGTTGAGTTAACTTGTTAACAGAAACCTAAGTAATAGAGAGTAGTCAAGAAACTGATCTCAGTTTAGTTCCTATTGTATGTATTATATTTATCAGAGTAAATCCTGGGCTTCCTGTCATCACAAATTACTGATACTATAAGTATAGGCAAATTGATTCTGAAATAATCCTTTATTTAACAAGTTCTTGTGTAAATGTTTGTTATCAACTGAGATCAAGATACGTAGGATCCTTATTGTTGTGTTTTTACTTCTTACAGCTATCTTTTCAGTAAAAAAGTTCTTAAAGTTACTAGTTTTGCCATTCAGAGCAAAAAAAAAAATCTTTGCTGGTGTTAAGGACAAGGGAACAGATACTATAAATGTATGTGCATGAAGGGGCACATTGTAAAGTACCAAATACACTAAATCAAACAATGTAGAGATTGACTTTTTAAAATACAGGTAACCAGAAATACTATTTCCATATTAAGTGTTCATATTTTACTTAATTGCTGTTAAGTACTACTAATAATTTACAACATCATTATTAATACTCTTAAAACTTGATTTTGTTTTCACTACAACAGGGTCCCAGTTAAAGGAAGTGGCAGGTTAGCACAGTAATGCATAACAGTTAATCCAGGAAAGATACAGCTGAGACCTTGATGCTCTAGATCCTTTACATAAGTATGGTAAGAAACAGGCATTCCCCTAAAAGGCTTCCAATCTATGCAAGTAAAAGATGGTGGGAGAGAAGATTTCAGTTCAGGAGTGTAAAGTGAGCACTCTAAAAAAGCTGAGTTGAGGTAATGGGAATCTCTGTCAACATGACTGTGCCCAGACTCAGTCTCTTCTTCCTTACCTCTGTGGGCTATGAGTATGGTGTGCTAGAAAAGACGTATTATTGTATCCAGCCTGTAAGTTGAAGAAGTGAGTTTTGCTTTCAGTTCTGAATATGGATATTGCATACTCACTGCAATAACACAGGTCAATTCTGAGGATGTTTATCTCTGTATTTGAGTGTTTCCCATCACTTGACAGTTCCACGCTTCCAGTAGGAAGTAGCAGCCCTGGGAAGGGGAATACTTTGCTGGGAGCTGAGACATAACACTTCAGGTAGTTTTAGTGCAAAAAGCAAATTAGATATTGAGAATGGGCTGAAGAGGTTTCTAACAAGAAGAACAATTCTTCTCCAAATAAGTTCCCAGTCTCATGGGTGAACTGTCAGTAACAAGCAGTACGTGTGTGTAATTTCAATGGAATATATTGCTTCCATTACCGTCTCGAAGAAAGAATTAATGTGGTACTTAATGGAAACGGTTTCATCACATTGCATTTTCACATCTAATCGCTGGTATTTCTTACTAAATGAATTCCCAGCATTGAGTTTCTGTGTTGCTCTCAGCTGAGTTGGCAATACCACTCTGTTTGCTGTGAGTGTGATTTGCTTTGCCTCCGCAGAGCTGGGAGTTTGGAATCCCGCTGTGCAGAGAACTGGCCATACAGTACGAAAGTCTCTATGATTACCAGAGCCTCAGCTGGATTCGGGTAAGTAACTGCAGTTCCTCTCCTTCCAAACTCTCACATTGCTTACGTTGCTCCCCAGGGAATTTTACTCTCCTATCAGAACATTCTGAATTTAAAAAAAACCTCAATCAATTCTCTATGCAGCTCCACGCATTTGCAGTGACTCCTTTGCCATTGATTTGTTTTGATGACTTTGTAGGTCCATGGAATTCCTAAGTCCACTAGCAGTAAACTCCCAGGAATATATGGAGACAGCACACACAGAGGAGCTGGGCTTTGCTGTTAGTTTTGCATAAAACAGCCCCTTCTTTTCTTTTTAAAAAGATAGGTTGATATTTAATTTACATTCTAAAAATACCAAGGACAGCACATGCCTCAGGTGACATAAGAAAAACAAGAGAGGAAGAATGGAGAAGGCAAAATTTTATGGCATTCTTGTCAATTTGCAGGAATCTGGTCCTCTGGTAGAGCCAAACACTTGATGAAATCAGGACACACAGCATTGTGCTTTAATTAGAAAAAAGTCCAAGTTCTGATTGTTATTAAAAACCTCTGTGAATATGGAAATGGTTCATGTGCTTTCATCCCCTGCAGTAGCATGCATATATCCAAATCTAAGACTTAAGCTTTGTGGATTAAATTATCTTTAAAAGTCAAATTTATCCTCATCTGAAGCTGTCTGTCTAACTAAGGCTCATGAAGGACACTTGTGAACAACCTGTTTTCTTCAGAGTGGCCCCAAAGAGGGTATGGGTGACCACCTCGGTTGTGCACTTGTTTATTGTAGACGTCTGAAATAGAGCAGTATGAAAATTGATGCTGGTGTACAGGAGATCTCATGTCAGTAAACTGATCAGGAACGATGAGCAAACAAACTTATTAAAGGCTTAGTCAAGTCACGCATCAAGACTTTCTTTCCTAAACCATTAAGTATCTATTCTTGCTGCCTCTTTATTACTTGGATTTAATCAGCTGGCAGGTGAGGAACATTTCAGCTCATAATACAACCAGTTCTCCTCATCCTTTCCCTCATCCATGTGTGATCTGTTTGCAGTTCAGGTTTCCTAAATCTGTGTTGATCTGAACTGACTTGGATATGTCCCCACTCTAAATTCTCTATGCTAGTCACACCATTCAATACATTCCTTTATTCATCCTGCAATGACTTTGGGACCTTCTTCATTTTAGAAAAGAAGTTAATATGTGTGGGAACCAAGAACAAAACCTTAATGCAATACCCCGTAAGCCAAAGCTGCTGTGAGGGTTCCCTGCAGTGGAAGCAATGATGTCAAACTGATTCTTCCCTTCAAAAAGCTTTCTTTTTGCTGTAGTGAAATTCCTGTGAGCCTTTCAAGTGAGATTCAGTTTGGCAAGAGGTTCTTGAAATCCCGCTCTTGATATAAATGCTAGCACAGAGGCACAAAACTAATAATCGGAACTAGAAAAAAAGTCCTTTTACTTTTTCCAAACCCCTTTTTTCTTCCATCTTAAACCTACTGGTGCACGGAGCTGCACAAGATTTCATTTTCTTTCATCCTTTTTCATGCCTCTCGACTCAGTTAAGGCAAACCCAATTGAATTGATGTAATTTTCGAGACAGTGGTGTGGATTTTGAGCTCTAGGAGAGACGAGGACACGGTGAGCCAGGCAACATAGATCTTAATCTCAGCTCTGCCATTAATTCTGCAATGCAAAGAAAATTACATGCAGGACCTATTTCATTTAGAACACGATACAGCAGCAAAGTTTTTCTTCTGTCACCTCCAAAAGTGTAAAACGAGCATGATGATACTGCAGCCTGTTCCACCATGTGGGCTGTTCAATTAAGAAGTTCTATCTTTTAAAGAATTAAATGCCTTTTCATTAAAAAATGTGAGGGCAAAAGAGTAACGTGATATTTAAATGTGTCTTGAGAGTCTAACGTTTCAAGTGCAGCTTTAAGGGTCTGATAGCAGCTCTCTTTTTTTCCTCTCCAGAAAATGGAAGCTACCTATTACGATAACATCATGGAACAGCAGCGCTTGGAACCTGAGTTTTTCCGAGTTGGTTTTTATGGTCGGAAATTCCCTTTTTTCCTGCGGGTAAGCCGGACTTAGACCAAATATGAAAGTGACCAGGCTCAGAGTAGCACTTAAGGCTTTGTGTTTCTGTCATGGAGATCTAATGTCCGCCATTCAGCTTATTTTTACCACCTGCTTTCTGGCTGGACTGGAGGATGTGGCCCATTGAGAATGTTCTTAGGAACAGAGATCAGAAACATGACTTATGCTTCTGTGTATTTTTGACGATCTGCGGATGCAGCACAAATTGCCTCTATATTAAGCAAAATGCTGTATTGCAGCAGTGTTGGGTCATTACTCAACTGATCTTCATCATCTCAAATTATCATGCTTTAAAAAGTCTCACATGACAGAACGATTCTAATACCAGACTGATGACTCTCTAGAAGCAAATACTTTCTCTCCAGCAAAAAGCCTAGCAGCTTCTCTGGACACATCCTCACACATCCTCACTTGGAGCTCGTTGTCTGCTGCTGTATACAGGATCAGCACGGTGTGCAGTCCATTTAAAAAGGGAAATTATCTTCTTTTCCTAATCAAACTGAAAATGGATATTTGTTCATATGATATCTTGTTGCTAGTTCAGTGCATGGAAAGAATATAATCTTACAACTGCTGTGAGAACTGTCTGGAAATTGAAGGTAGATGCCATCTAGCTTGACAGGACAAGTTAACTTGAAGCATGCTTTCAAGGACTTGGAGGTGCATGTTTTGTCTTCTCTTTAAAGAAGTGGTTTGAAAAGAGATATCACCACTCGACTTATATACTATGGAGCTACAAAAAGCCAAGCTGTGCACCATTTTGAAAACTGCACTCATAAATTTCCCTGGTTACAAAGGTTGTGGAATGTTTTTAACTAGGATTTAAACATTGGTGTTTAATTACATTCTTTTAATGGAAACACAGCCAGGAGAAGCTAAGGCAAATTGGTATTAATGAAGGAAAAAAACACCATTAGGTAAAGGGTCTTATTCAATGCTGAAGTACAGCAGTGCCGTGATGTAGCAGAGGGACCTGTGGAGGTGACTAGTGTTGCTGTGTGAAGTGACAGTTACTCTTCCACAAAGATCTCCAGAGAAAACCAACAGTTTCTCTATGTCTAACAACAGACATTTCAGCAAGTGAATGACACCGAAGTCATTATGGCACATAGGTGTCTGTACGTTTGAAGTAGTGTCAGTGAATCTGGCTGATCTCTCTGTGTTATGGACCCTACAGTTTTCTCTCAGGCTTGCTCGGGTGGGTTTAGGGCCCAGAAGGTTTTGGGGCTCAGCAAAGCGAAGCAGCCTAACAATATGGAGACTGGGCTGGAGACGTTACCAGCGAACATGAGCGTACATAATTATAATCCTTGTTAATTCTGCAATTATATTTGGTAGCAGTGCTTCTGATAGCAGATTACTAGTGTAGCAATCTCATTAAAAGTCGTCCTCCTCCTTTCTCTCCCTAATGATCCATAGAGCATACACATTGCGAAGCGCAGACTAAGCCCATTAGCAGTCACATCAGCGTGGATCACACTGTAAAGAGATTGGAAGCAGCTATTCTGGAAAAGAAAAAGATTTACATGGATTTAAAATTTTCAAATGGATATAGGAGTGATTTGGAGTGATCAAATAACTCCATGCCCCTTTCTCATTTATGTTTTTTTGTTGCTGTATAGCTTAAGACAGAAAATAACCACTTCTTTCTACATCTTTGATTTTTAAGACCTTTTGTCTGGAAAAGTAGTTGTTCACGTTTCTGGGCATTCTGCATCTAGTTCTAGTTCTCCTACATAAGTAAATTAAAACTATCCATGTCTTCCACCTACCAGAAGTTCAAGTAAGGCTTGACAAGCCTGAGATCTTGTGTTGGCACCTGCCTGAAAAGTCTATTAAATTTAGCTCTGAGGTGCTTCCAGGGCATTATTTTTAGCATCACAATAACTTTATTTTTAGGCTTACAGTTTTCTGAATTGCTGCAATCAAAAGCTAAAATAGAGAATGCAGGAAGAGTCACGAAAAGATTCACCTTCAAACATGGATTCACTCCAAATTTAATAATAGCTGCAAAGTTTGGACATTACAGACCAAACTGTCCAGACTTATTACACGTTTCTTCTCCCAGTTCATTGGCTGCTGTGACTGATGCATGCAAAGTGACATCTGTCACGGCTGGAACGTGAGCTCTGTTCCATCAAGTTGAAATGCAAAGCCAAAGATATCTGCCCTCCTCGGCCATGCCTTAGCATCAGATTTTGCTGCTTTCTCTTGAATTTTGCTACAAGATCAAGAACTGCTGGGCCAGAACCCTTTCCCAGAGCAATTAGCATTGCATATATGCAATCACTGAAGAGACTGCAGGTTCTAAATGCAAGTAGAAACGAGGGGACTGTTCCTGTTTGCTGGGATTCTATCTTTGTTTTATGAAGGTGGTAAATCTCCCTGTACTCACAGTTATTGCTCTGTGTATGAGAGTTAAAACTACCAGAAGTAGAGGATTTGCCTGCTTTGACTGGTCTTGCATCAGGAGACATTAACATTGTGATTTGTGGTAATACAGTTAAGATACTGGAATACAATCCTTACAACACTGAGGACTTCAAAAATGCTTTGTCTTGCTGTTCAAAGTTTGAGATGGCTCAAAAAGCATCCAAGAATGCTGCACAAGTGGTTCAGTGCCCCAGGAGACATATCTAAAGGCAAGCTTTCCATTACTGGCAGAAATGAGATTTTGTTCATCAGGAGGAAAGTGCTTTTAGAGCTGAAGGGGAATTTGCTAAGTGGCCACTGAGAATTCTTGTTTAAGGCTTTTCTGTACTACTCCACTGTAGACAGGGGAGTTCCTGAGGATTCATTGTTCAGCATGATCAGAGGTGGATTGTATGGCTGTGACGTTACAGCAATGATTAAACAGTGATTTTTGTGAACAGTTTGCTATGACTTCCTTTAAAGAATAACTGATAAATTGATAAACTTATATCTCCTTCTATTCTAGGAATTCCTCAGGACTTTTCTACATCTGGTGTAGATTGTGTTTGACAGCAGCTTCACTAGTGTAGAACAGCCAAGCTGGTGATGTAGTGATAGGTTTTGTTTGGGATCTTTCGGTATAGTCCAATTAATACACAAGCCTTTTTCAGTCATCTGAAAAGCAAATAAGAAAAGACAATAGGACTGAATTCCATACATGTATGGATCAGATTTAATTAGATGCTGAGAGATATATAGATTGGTCTATTTATTCATCGCTGCTTGATGAAATACATTGTAAAGAAAAAGGAAGGAATACATCAGCTGTGCTAAATGCACATTTTACTTTCACATTAGTTTATTGTCATTATCATTTGTTTTTGTTTTTGAAGCAGTAAAATTTAAAGTGAGATAAAAGCCAATAGAATTTAACTTGCTTTCAAGGAGACTGACTTCTGCTTGTCCTTCTTGCAGAACAAAGAGTATGTGTGTCGGGGCCATGACTACGAGCGGCTGGAAGCCTTCCAGCAGAGGATGTTAAGCGAGTTCCCTCAAGCCATTGCAATGCAGCATCCAAACCACCCAGATGATTCTATATTGCAGTGTGATGCCCAGTGTATCCTTCAGTGAAAGGGCAAACCGTGATTAGAGCTGTAGTAGAGCACAGAGGAGAGGAAGATACTGAATAGCTCATCAGCTTAGGTGGATATGGACAAAACTCTACACCCATCCCTAGCAGACATTAACTGGTTTATTGCAAGGGGTACTGCTGGAGACAACTATCACTTTTTATTCAAGGAGTTTGTATTTGATGTGTAAGGGAAGGGGCTGTGTTGGTCACATTCATGTTTATACTATGACCAGCGGCATTGCCATAGGGCACCGTTTGTGTCATTACAAGTGTTCCCGAGACCTTCTCTTGGAGAAGATTTTGTTGGGAACAGATCTTTATTCCAAAGTGGTGTTCTCTGTTTATTTTTCACATCAGCATTATCAGCCTTTTTTGCAGTCTCCCTGTGTTTTTTATACTGCCAAACCCTCTTTATACCTAAGGCTTTGAGTCTCGTTCTTCTCAGTGGTAAACTGTGCTGTGATTTGATGCAACCAGTACAGAGCTATAAACATCTACAGACTGGACCATGTAACGTTTGATGAGTCTGCAGAGACTTCTGGAGATTCTAGTCATGAGCACACTGCTGTTTGGCTTGTGTGACAGCACCAAGGACATAGCACAGGACTTCAACCCTAAGGATACTGTCAACAAGTGAATCCTCCTGAAATGAGTTGCTGCTTTCACTTGTCTTCCACGACACGTGCTTTTCACTCTTCTGTGCCATGTAACACTGACGCTCTCATAGGCAGAGGGGTTGTTGGTATGTGTGTTTTGGTTGGTTTGTTTATGCCTGCAGAGATCTTGTCTGTGACACTGAGGTTAAATTAGTTTCAGTAGGCTGGACTGTTAATGGATGAAATTAGGACGACTTTGGTTTGTAGACAAAGCTGAAGTATCCAAAGCAGAATCTAACAAAGGGAAATATTTATTAGGTACCTAAATACATCAGTTAATATTAGGTACCTAAATACATCAAGATCTACTAAAGTTCCTGCAGAAATGAGGCACCCAGCTCTAACTAAAATAATAAGAACTGGGTATTTTGCCTGCTGTAGGTATTCTGGATGTCTTACTACATGTCTCCATCCTGGGGTATCTTTGCTTAATCTGGCTGTGAGGTACTATAGCTCGTAGATTCTCCTGGTAGCTCTAATCCAGCGTTCAGTTGTTTCACTTGGAAGAGTGCTTGAAAACAACGAGGAGTTCCTGAATTCACCGTCTTGTTTCTTTCCACAGAAAGAAACATCCTGTTTGATGTCCTGTGGCTTTCTTTGACCATGTAATTTACAGATTTACAGATCTATGCAGTGACTCCCATCCCAGACAATATAGATGTGTTGCAGATGGACCGTGTCCCTGACCGCATAAAGAGCTTCTACCGAGTCAACAACATCCGCAAGTTCCGCTATGACAGACCCTTCCACAAAGGCCCAAAGGACAAGGAGAATGAATTCAAGGTAGAAGTAGTGAATAAGCAGTGTTTAAGTGTTAATCTCTTCAAGGCAAATACTGTCTTGCTGGTTTATGCTGCTGTAGCCTTTTGAGTAATCCCGATTTGATGGCCAAAGGTACTGTAGTAACTCCAATAACAAGTAGTTGTGGAGTCCATTGGTAACACCTGACTTGACTAAAGCATTGCCCAGTTTGAAGGTGAGTTGTTTTGGTGCCAGGAGAAAGGCATCCTGAAACAAGGCTTGGTTTCTTTTTTTTTGTTTGTTTGACTGGAATGTTTTTGCCATATACATCCACAGTGTCTTCTTGGTTCCCATGGCAGAACTGGTGGCCAACCTTTCAAAATGAATAGAAATATTGAATGTGTTGCTTTAGAGAATACTGAATTCTGGGTTCATTGTTCAATGATGTTCTGCAAAGTAAGTTAAGACTTAGGAGATTAATATAGTCTTTTCTGAACTTGAGCCCCTTAGCAGTTCTAGTAAGCTTACAGGTGATGTGACTGTGATTCACTGTGTGCCTCACATCCTCAATTACTCTTTGCAGAGCTTGTGGATTGAACGTACCACTCTGACCTTGACTCACAGTTTGCCTGGGATCTCTCGTTGGTTTGAAGTGGAGAGAAGAGAACTGGTAACATTCATAGTTCCTGTAATTGGGGCTCAATATGATGAGTTACTGAGGACACGGGATAGGCAACTCCAAAGTTCTTTGGCTGAAATCTTGCACTTTAAAATGATGAAGCTTAGCAATGATTCAGTATGTCCCTTTTCCACCACTGCGTCTAAATAATTACTGAATGTAACCAAGGGAGTTATGTGAGGGAACATGACAGTATGATGGAGACAGTGGGAAGAGGTGGAATAACGGCATTGGTGCTGTGTCTCCCATATACACAAAGAAGTTACACAACTCAGTGACCTGAAATACAGCGCTGCCAACAGTGAAGTTTGTTAATGGTGCTGATTTTTTTTACAAAGCAGTGAAAACTAAGATCACTGAGCAGTCCTAGAGTGATAATTTCATTACAAGGAAGAGAATAAATCTCAGTGAAGGTGTCCATGAAATTACAGTATATTTTATTGCCTTTGAGGTTGAAGTAAGTCCTTTGGAAAACGCCATTCAAGTGGTTGAGAACAAAAACCAGGAGCTGAGAACGCTGATAAGCCAGTACCAGCATAAACAAATGCATGGTAACATTAATCTTCTCAGCATGTGTCTGAATGGAGTGATTGATGCAGCAGTTAATGGGGGAATTGCACGGTACCAGGAGGTAAGCCAGGCTCTGCGCCTGCATTTTCTATCACCTTTTTTTCAATTTCATTTCTGTTGCAAAGAGAGTGTGACTTAATAAGATAAGAATTTTTCACGCACATTATCTAAATATGAGGTTTAAACCTCCTGCTTGGTTGTTCTGCATCAGTGCTTGCATAGCCACACGTCAGCAGGAGGATCCAAAGGCGCAGGTGGGATGTTGTGCTGAAGTAGATACAGTTGACAGTGGGGTTTCTCAGGAATGAAACTTGGCTTACCTGGAAATCCTCATTTGCAGGTGAAAGAGTGAAGCAGATTTTCTTATACTGCTTACATTATAAATCCATGATGCAGTGTAGTCAATGGGGCTCTTGGTAGTTGAGAGTGATTGAGCCTGCAATCAGGAAAGCTGCCAATTTGTGCTACTCGACCATTACCTTTGTTAGCCTGATTTCAGACTCACTGGAACCCTAAACCGATCTTACATGCAATGTGTTATTGGTGGGATCTTTGGCAAGCTGTTACTTAAACTCTTGTGTTGCAAAAGCTGAGTCTGGAGTGAAATACTCACAAATGGCAGCAGTGGAGCAGGGCTGTGGGATGTGTCTTCCCAGCAGAGCCGGGAAGCAAATGCTCTTCGCGCTTGACGTTACTTACCACTTTGTTCACTTCATTCCTTTAACTTTTGGCAGTTGTGTGAAGGAAAGGAAACGATACAAAATTCAGATATGATGATGCAAGGCTTAGTGGTGTTGCTCATGACTATCACATGGGGAAACTTGGTCAGATTCATGATTGAACAGAATCATCTAGGTTGCTAAAACCATACTGTAGGTTTGCCTGGATCCCAGAGTGCTGAAAGCAACACAATCGAGCTGCTGCTGTTAGCTTAATATATTTCATTTGCTTTTTTTGACCTTTTCCTCTCATCCTTTGACACCAAGTGATGATGAAATATCTTCCAGTAGAGCAGAAGGCTTTTTTTTTTTTGCCTTTCTTTCTTTTCCAACAGGCCTTTTTTGATAAGGATTATATCACAAAGCACCCTGGAGATGCAGAGAAGATCACACAGCTCAAGGAACTCATGCAGGAACAGGTACTGGTTTGCAGATGCAAACAAAACGTTGTTATAGTGTCTGGATTCCTTGGTGGTCAGTCTGACCGTATCAAATCCAACTGATTCACTCAGAAGCAAATGTTTTTGATACAGGAGATCTAAAGTACATATAAACAAAAACCGGGAGGGGGGGGAGATGGCCAAGGAGTTTATGAGCAAACCATTCACTTTGAGACATGAGGTGAAGCTCAGCTAAAAGTACATTAATTCTTTTGTCTCCATTTACTAGCCAATAGACATCTTGCCACATTTCAAGCCTGCCATTCAGTTTGGGCATTTTGAATTATGTCTTCCCAGTAAACTTCAAACACGGGCAGAGACAGGACAGTTCAGGTTTGAGATTAAACTGGCAGAGGTAGCTGGGGAAATGTAATGCACATTTATATTATCTTCAGCTTTATTTTTTCCTTAATGTCTCCATTGAAACATCTCGGTAGATAAAGTTAACTGGATGCTTTGATGGAAGTGAAATCAGAAAATCACATCCCCCTTCCCTGGCAGTTTGGCAAGATATACCCAATTAAACAGTGTGTCCATGTCTCAGCAGAGCTGGCAAGGCCTGTTCCTTCAACAAATCACTTAATAGCATTTCAGATTTCCCATCTGTAAAATAAAGATAATGCTTATCTCCTTCTAATCCTCAAGAGAATGTTGGAAGATTAATTAGCTGTTGTTTGTGCAGACTTTGGATCATGTAGAGAATTCTGTGCATCTGAAGCCTGCTATCATTACTATTTTCTGTAATCTGAGATCTTATATAATCTCATTCAATCTCTAATATTTTATGTTTGCCCTTTGAAAAAGTGACCTTTCAAAAGAAATAATGAGCAACAGAAAGAGTGACTGTGCATGCCACACTGCCACTGTGCTGCTCAATTACCAGCAACTCCTTTTAGAAATCTCTGTTGGCAACTTTGACCCCTTCTCTGACACCGAGTGGAAGGGATTTTCTCTGTCACAATGCATTATCTGTGTGAGGACATGATGCTGTTTGCTCTGGAGAGAGAATCAATCTGATAACTTTTTACAGTTATCTCTCAACAGAAGTAATCCAACGTGACATAAATGTATTTGTCTCTTGTTGTAGTAATGTGAACTTGCCAGGTCTCCTGCACTTGCTTAATTATCCACAGCCTTGTAAATGAAGAGACGTATTTTATGGTATGGTCTTGCACCCCAGCAGAGCTGCAGGACAGGCTTCTGTTCCACCTCTTAGACACCATTCATTTAATTTTATGATGTTACCTTTGGTTTTTTTTACACAGGTACATGTCTTAGGAGTGGGTCTGGCAGTCCACGAGAAATTCGTACACCCAGAAATGCGTCCCCTGCACAAGAAGCTGATCGACCAGTTCCAGATGATGCGATCCAGCCTGTACCATGTAAGCTCACAGCCATTTTCCCCATTTTGAATGATTCAGAGTTAGCATTAAGCATCTATTAGTTGCAGTAAGGTTCACAAAAGAACTGAGCTGAGACAGCATTGATGGCACGTACTGGACTGTCAAATTACCAAAAGATTTCTTGGGTGTTGTGCAAGAGGGAAATGTGAGGAAGTGTGGTAGCTTCGCCTTTCATTTCAATTGGATATTTGTGTGTTCTTTGCATCACAAAACAATTGTAAAGGTGAATTTTCAGTTACTGCCTTAGAAAGCAGAAAATGATGTAGAACAGAAGAAGAGAGATTAACAGAAAGTGTTAGACGTTGGGCTCTTGGAAAGAACTGCCATGATTTGGAGTAGCATGTCATGGGTTAGACACCCCAGAAGTGTTTGTTTATACAGACAGTGACAGAAATTCCTGTGGGTTACTTAAGGGCATCCAGCTAGTGGGGAGGACATGAACTACTGTGGGTCTGTAATTCCTATATAATCAATAGAAATCCTCCAGAGCATGATTCAAACCACCTGTCAAAGATTGGAAGCACAAATAACCTCTGGGAATAATAATACTTTGTCTGCTGTGCTGTACATTAGTATCCTGAGACAACTATACTTGATGAGACATCTTTCCCAGGTGGGTCTCAGAGCTCTGCAGTGCATTTTCCTCTTCCTGGTATAGTGAAATCTTTATGGATACCCAGACACCATCTTGAACATTACCACAACCAAACTAAAGGATATGTTTCTATAATGTGAAAGGATTACATGACATATGCATGTTAGCACTTTACTTTCCAACTGGAGTATGTATTTTCTAAGGTAGCTTTTATCTTGGAGGCTTTTTCCTCTGTTCTTAAGAGTGATCACTATGCAAGGATGGCCAGAAATAACAGCACCAGGAATTTAAAATGCAGCCTTTCTCTTTCTCAGCAGATGAGAGCTGTCAGTTTGAGTTCACTACCTTTCTTGAGAGTTTGGACTGGTATTTTTTGAGTCCACATTACTTCTTTGAAAAATGTAGGTGGCTGTAATTTGGGCCTCTATTTTCCTCCCAAATTCCCAAAAGAGTGACTCAAAAGTGTTACTGGAAATAAGCAGCGAATGGGGCTGTAAAACGCTCAAGCTCTTTATGCTGTGGAAACTCAGGATAACTCTAGAGAACGTGGATACAAATCAAGATTTTTCCTGAGAAGAAAACTTTAAACTTTCCATGACCAACTTAACTAAAGGATGTTTCCTTGGCAGGAGTTGCCTGGTTTGGATAAGCTGAGCCCAGCCTGTTCTGGCAGTAGTACACCACGCAGCAACGTCCTGGTTTCACACGGACCCATGAGCCCAGAGAGCATAAAGCTGGTGCATCGACACAGGTAGCCTGGTGGTTTGTTTCTACTGAAATACCTCAGATCTCTGCACGTTATTGCATTAAGATTGAAGGATCTAAGAAGTGTTTAACAGTACTGCAAGCCGAGCAGGATGAGTTTTGGCAGATGTGCCTTTTGTCTTCATTCAGTGCTAATTGCTAAAGTTTGAGGACTGGAATCAGAAAGTTGAGAAATCCAGTTTGCAGCAAAAGCTGAGCACCTCCAGGTGTTGCTCCATCACTCTGCTTACTGTAGAGGCAGAAACATACATCCGCCACTCAGATCTCCACGTTCAATCTGACTTTGGAGATGCCAACTTCTCCTACTTCTGTTACACAAATGGGAAATACAAGGTCCTCATCTACCTTAAAAGGAAAAAGGTATTGCTTGGTTTAGAACCAGACTCAACATGGACTCATGTTTAAGGATCAAAAAATGTTCACATCAAATAGTTCTCATCAAATCAGAACCCAAATATAAGAAAGGCTGCCAAGGTGTTTGATCAGAACACCAGAAAGTGGCTCAGCCTTCACAGAAACATCTGAAAATGTGGATGTTTATTCAAACTGCCCATCCAGAAACTCTGGCATAAGGGGTGAGGATAAAAATTGGAATTTTCAAGACAAAATGGTGGATTTATGTGCAGACAAAATTGCTTATTTGAGAATGTGCATAGCCATGCCAGCGTGAAAAACAGTGACAGGAATGTCACTGACGTTACAAAGCTGAGATTGTTCTTCCACGTTTCTTTCTCTTGCTGAGTCTGCAAAGCTTAGCTGGTTTTCACAGCCTGATTTGTGTGGAAACACAAATCAAGGATGGTGACATTCTTTTTTAGTAAGCTCTTGTACTACTTCAGTGCTTGGCAATTAGTGTCTAGGTGATAATTTTATTTCCCCTCAAATTTCCTTACTTTGTAGAGACTTTTTCAGTTTTTAGGGCAAGCCAGGGAGAGTCTGTAGCATACAAAAGATGTGTTTGTGATTCAGAGTGACACAGAAAAAATTGATTTGATGAGTGAGATCAGGGTGCAGCCTGCACACCAGCTGGGCTGTGTCTTCAGCTCTAGTACTAAGGCCCAACAGATGCAGTAAGGAAAACTGTATTTTGACCTGTGTGTCTCATGCTTGGCTTCCTTTGGAATGTTTTTTTTTTTTTAAGCTGCTCCCACTCATCATAATTGAGTGTTCCAAATGAGAGTGGTTTCAGAACGTGCTGTTATCAACAAAACAAATATGCACCCAGCTTCCTGACGTGGTGGTGACCTGGCTTTGGATTCTCGGGTCGTACATCCTGTGTACTCTGCTGTCTTACACGTACCCTTGTTGTCCCTCCTTTCGTATTTACTCACAGTTGTGGGTATGTTTTTATTCAGCTTGATCTTTCAAAGGTGTTTGACATCTAGAGGTGCCCTACCTAAAGCAGAAGGTGACTGTAGGTACTTACTAGATGGAAAAAGTCAGGCTTCTCATGTTAAAACACAGGTTCAAAAGGTAATTTATGCCCTTGTTCTGTCTGTTTCTTATTCCAGCCCACTGAACTTGCTGGGTTCAGTCCGACACTCGTCATCCTCTCTGTCATCACACACCTCCAGTGAGACAGGAAACCTGGTTATCCTGACAGACAGCTCCATGGGGGAGACTGCTGAGGATATGTACCACATGCAGGTACAGCCCCAGCACGGCCAGGAGCTCTCAGTGTGCTTAGGAGGAGCACGTTTTACCTGTGCACATGCCAGGATCTGTCCTCTGGTATTTTTCACCAAGACCTGAACAGGTAGAAGCTGACATTGTTCAGGAAAGGTGACAGAGTCATTCACTGAGGTTCACTTTGGGAAGAAATCTTCTGTATTTGTACAGGGAAAGTTGATAACTGTGGTCCAAGATTTTGCTTTCCAAAAGTGAGATGTTAGTTATTATCTTACCTTCAGTTAGTATTGCTCTGCTTTGTGGGAGGGTGAAGCGAGTCCCATGCTTGCCCTGACTCCACGTACCAGGGCTCAGTCACCAACATCTCTGTTTTGTCCCCATCGCAGGCTAGCCCTTCCACCTCAAGCCTGAGCTCTACTCACTCGGCACCATCCCAGATGATTAACTCTGCCCCTTCCAGTGCTCGAGGTAAGAATGGATGGGCCCCAATGAAGGATTAACTGGACTTGCAGGCATCCTCTAAACCCGGCAGCTCTCTGGTGAAAGGTCACCTATGCAGAAATACACCACTGCTCCTCTTTTGAAGCTGTAAATGCCTCTTCATAAATAATTTCTTAAGAAGTGCTTTTCATTCTCCAGAAATGGATTTAATATGGATTGGGGTTTGTTTTTCAGCAGTGTTTGGAATGTGTCTCTAATACATGCTGGTTTCAGGCAGTTGAATTTCATAACAGTTTCCATTGTTCCACCACAAAGCTGTGGCAGGCAATCTAGAGGAAAACAAGAACAGCCTTTGGTTCAGTGCTTGAAAGAGAGAGATCATGAAGACAAAGAGGAGGGGGGGAAATACCGTTTTACACCTTTAATGAAATTATGGCACAAAAAAAGTCTTAAAGCTGTTGAGCAGAAATGTGTGTATACAAAAGCATTTGTGCACAATGAACGTTGAAAGAGAGGAATTTTAAGTCCTGGTGTTAAAGAAGGGCTTCCCTGATGGGAAATCCCTGAAGAAAGGAAAAATCATAACTCCAAGGGTACTCATATTGCCTTCTTTGTTATAGTAGCTGCTCTTGATATTGCTATTCATTTTCTCCCTAAGCCTCAGAGATGAAGCAAAACCACCCTGTGCAACCTCCTGACCTCAGTAACTTCTCTTCATTCTTTTTTCTTTTCTTTTTTTTTCTTCCTCTCATTTTGGATTCTCAGTTGCAGGTTGACAAATCTCTCACCTCTTTTTACAGGCATCTGAAGAAGGTCTCCAGGATCTAGTCATAGGGAGAGGCTGATAACGAAATCTTAGCCCCTTTTTTTCCACGCAGGGGAACTGTCTGTCTACTTGTGGATAGAGAGGGGCCTTTTCTCTTGGGCCAGCTTGAGGCTTTTTTGCTCAATATTGCGCTGAAATCTTAATTGTGACTGGCTGTTGTTACAACACAGGTGCATCAAAGTGATTTAATTGAAGCATCAGATGGAGTAGAGAGGTGAAAAGTGGACATCTTCAAATAAAGGCTAATAGCTTCACTAATTACCAAGGGCTGGAAGGAAAATAATGACGATTCCAGTAGTGATGTCACCAGATTAAACTGGCAGGGAAAGAAGGCCAGGACCGAGTACAGAGACTGTCATGTCAGGACGATGACCTTACATGGATGTACCTCAGCTGGCATGGGAGGTCTGAATCTTTGGGGGGATCTGAGGGCTTTGGTCCTCACAGTGTTTCCAGTGATTTTCCACTTTAAGAGCCCAGTGCTCACAGTGACAGGCTGTGACAGTCTTTCTGGGCTTGATGATTTCACAGCATCACCAACTTCCCTCTTTACTGCATTCTTTGCTGTTGCTTAGAAACCAAAGTGATGAATGCTACACGGGGTATGGTGCTGATGGATGAGCCAACAGCACCTCCCTGAGATGAGAACTAGACAGTGTGAATGGCCCCGAATGAGGACACAAACAGTAAGAGGAGCAATTGTTGTGAAAAATGCTTATATATATATATATATATATATATATATATCTCGTTCTATTTTATTCTTCACTCTTAATAATGTGGTTTGACAGCCTAGGATACAACATTTCTTCTCTGCTAGTTTTGTTCACTTCAAGTTAGGTGAGCAGAGCATTCAGATGTCACCTGCTGATGGTGGGATATTCACTTCCAGTAAAGTCCCAGGTGCTCTCTGTGTTTCACAGCGTACAAGTCACTGCTCTGGTTATTCTGACACCACTGTCTGCAATGGAGTTGTCCATAACAAGAGAAAACAACCCAACACTTCAGTTCCACTGTAATAATACAGCTTTGTTTTTTTTCTCCTTGGTGATTTTTCCTTTTGATTTGTTGTTTTTTTTTTCATTTGGGTGAATTTGATGCTTGTGAAAATGACAGACCAGTATGACTGGCTGGAGCAAAGGTACTTCCCAGCCCTGACACGTGCAGCTCTGCCAATGCACCTCTACCCTTCCTTTTTTTATTTCTTTTATCTTTTTTTTTTTTTGGTATTTATTTATATTCTTTTTAATTTAGTGCTGGTGAAAGGTGCTGGATTGACAACACTGGAGGCTGAAGCCCTCTATTTATCCACAGAACAGATACAGCATGGGCGGCAGCCGTGCAAGCTTCCCCACGCTGCCCCCACCAATGTGCCTCATCTCTGTCCTGGAGGGACCACCTCTAGAGGTGAGAGGATAGTTCAGTCACCATGACCCATCCAACCCTTGGCCTTTCTGCTGAGACTGCCAACAAAGCTACGATAGTCACGATGCTGCAGTTAACCACCCTTCAGGGCGGGGAGAAGTGTACCCAGGCCAACAATTCCTGTCATGCAGGCCACCTCAATTTATCAACTCGGCAGCTTTGTCACCTGAGCCTGGTTATCGAGGGTTTCTAGGGGTTTGTCAGATGTTTAAATGCTTCTCTCCTGAGGCAAATTTTAATGTGGAGATGGAAAAAACACTATGCCATTATCCAGATACTTGTACCACCTTCTGTTTAACTGCCAAGTCCTTTCTGGAGCTCAGATACTGGCACCGTTCTGAGGAGTCGAGTGTCTGTGTGATATAAATTAGTTCTGTTAGGGAACCCAAAGGAAGCCATGGCCACATGTATTCAAAACTCAGCAAGGATTTCAGTTGGACTTCCAAGAAAATGACCCTTGCATTGATGTTTAAAACAGCAACACAAACACATTATTTGGCTTGTCCAAAAAAAAAAGCCGATAAATCCATTAATCCAAAAGGATAGTGATCAAGGCAGTAGACGAATCATTTTATTATATCATTAAACAGCAGCTTACAGCAGCAAACCTTACACCAGCTGTAACAGACACAGGTGACAGCAGAAGCCCTAAATAGAACTGTAATCAGAATACAGGAAGGGTTTTCTAATTCTGTGATAATGATCAAGACATTAATAGTCACTCAGTTTGTTCAGATTAACAAGTGTGTATCTCTCAGTTTTCACCTGGCTTGAGTGGAGAAAGCAACACTTTTGTCTGGAGGATCACTAAGAAATTCAGAGTTTGTTTTGGCTTCATGTGAATTGACTCATGAGGCACTGCTCTAACCTTGCTGGAGTTAAAGATTGTGTAAGCCCACGTTCCTTAAGCATTCAATGTAATGCTAAAAGGCCTGGAAAGGGGTTTTTTTTCAGTAATTTAATTTAAAATATGGTTAGGGCTCCTCCGATGCACCCAGAAAGCAGCATCCCACTCCACACTTGGCTCACCTCTACAGGCACCCCTGCTGCTTCCTCAGCACAGCCTCCTCCTGTGAAGGTGTAGAAAATGAGTCGTGGTGCTTGTTCAGCACTTTGCAGGAACCCTCGAGAATCAAGAATCATAACCCCAAAGTTCAGGTTTGGTGCAGCAGTGAGCTGTTCTCGTAACAGTGATGAGAATGATGAATCAGGAGAAAAGATCCACTGAGTCTGGAGTTGAACTACGTACATTTTCAGCTTCATTCCTTAAAACTAACAACTTGTCACCAGTGGGTGAACATTTTCATAATTAAAGAACTGCCTCTGGCTTCAGCACAGGTTTTCCTTTCTCATTATCAAGTGTACCCAGCTACAAGCTAAAAGGAGTAAGCCCTGCTTAACTCCTGCAGCATTTTACATGGCCACTGGCTGCTCTGGAAGCTTTTACAAGCTTTTCTTGACTTAAAATACAAAGTTTTGCCAGTCCCTGAAGGGAGCCAGATGCTTGTGCTCTCTCTCTGTCCAAAGAAGCAGGCCTGATCAGTAATAAAAGTTTCAGTTACAGCCACATCCCTCGTGGCCCGCAGTACAGAGGGATCAGTACTCAGTTTTGTTTGCAGACTGGATACTTGGCATAATCTGTTACAACCTTTTATGGCTATTCACAAACATGGGGTCCCAAACAGCAGAGCTGTTTTGTAAACTAGACCCTGCCACCATATTCAGCACGTGTGGGAATCTTTCAGGTCAGGAGATCAAGGAATCATAGAATGGCAGGGTTGGAAGGGACCTTTAGAGATCAGCTAGTCCAACCCCCCTGCAGAAGCAGGTTCAGGTCTGTGGGAACTGTAATCCCATCTAAACTGGTGGCACACAGAGGTGGTTTGCATCTTGGCTATAAAAGAACACGGATGACAACAGAATTAAAAGGGAAAAAGTTTACAGTGCAGGTTGTGCCCTGCAGTTCTGGGCACACCTGAAAGTTCAGCATCCTTCCATTTGTCATGCAGAAACAGGACTATCTGTGACGTGTGAGTAAAAGAGACTCAGCATAAAGTGTTAACACAGTGTTCTCCAAGCTGATGTTGTATATGAGAGCAAACAATGTTGTCTGATTATGTTTCTGTTTTATGTCTGGGGCAAAAAAAATGAGTTTGGAACTAGAATGCAGCTACTGTGCGGCTGTCCATGTTGGGGTGAGGGTGCAGATTGATCTGGGATCTGACACCCCTGATGGAATTGTGGCAATTGTAGGGCCTTATCCTGCATTCTGCTGGACACATTGTTCCTTCCACTGTGTGCTGAATATCGTCCCCCCCTGCCGCCCACCCCAAAAAAAAACCCTGCATGTTTGCTTTTGCTGGGGTAAAAGCTGCATTAACCAGCACCAATGCCTTTGCTCATGTGTCGGAGTGCCGTTCAGGTAATGTGTGTGGTCGTGGAAAGTTTGCAAAAGGGGGCATGTCTTCCCCAAAAGCCAGCATGGCTCTGTAATGCGCTCTGTGCTGCCATCTGTTCAGTGCGTGTCTGTGACGCAACGAGGCGATCAGTGCAAATGAAAGCTCACTCCAGCAGCTCCAGAACGTCAGTTCCTGCCTAACTGTCCTGCACCCCAAGGGATGCGTGGATCAGGACTGTCAGACTTGAGGAAGTGACTAATGAGAGTCATTCTGCTGGCAAATCCAGTCAGCTGTTGGGGATCAGAAGGCATTTTGTTACGTGGCACTCAGCTTACAGGACGTGAGTCCCGAGTAGTTCCACACCCCAGGAAGCTGTTTACATGACATAGCCACTATCTGAAATGACAACTGTGCCCATAACCAATGGTTAATCTGAGCATATTCCTACCATAAACTCTGAGCACTGGCAAACCTCCTGTTGTCATCAAATGGCTCAGCATACCAACACACATTTAGCAGCAATCACACATTACCCAGTGGCATTATAAGCCAAGTGCCCCCCCACATTTGTAGAAAATTCTGTTTATTGGTGGGTTTTGGTTTGCTTTAACAAAGACAAAGCTAACCGAGTTATCACCAGCTAAATGACAACACCTCAGGCTGTCTCTACCAGAACTGAGGAACGAAGTATTTTCCCACAGCTCCCTGCTTTAACTGAATGGCGTCTCTCAAGCTTTTCTCCCTTTCTTCCACATTCAGTCCCCAAAAATGCACCATTTGGTGGCGTTTCTGTAACTCCACAATACTGTACAGGGCAAGGGAGCCTTGGGCACAGCACACTGCCAGCCCATTCCACACAGCTGTTTGTTTTAAGAAGCAGCACTTTGCAACATCCAGCTAGGGAGGCACACATCTTAGACACCCTACCTGCCGTGTCCTTAATTGTATCTATAACAAGCCAGTTCTTTCTTCATCCTCGTGCTACGCACCCCAGCAACCAGTTAGCTGCTTAGTGGGCTCGGCACCGTGTTTCCTTGAGTCCCGTAAGCTCATCCGTCTGAACAAACTGCACAGGAGGCCTCAGAGCCCTGGGCATGCGGAGACGTGGCTGTTGTTTGTCACGTGTACGTGATTGCTCTCACTTGTTTACAGGCTCTCCCTCTCTACCAGATAAGTACCGCCACTCTCGGGAGATGATGATGTTGCTGCCAGCCCATCGGGACCGGCCCAGCAGCGCCATGTATCCCGCAGCCATCATGGAGAACGGACAGGTACCGCTCCAGAGTTCTTGTCTAAGTCACTTCAACCACCTGAAACTGGGACTTTATCTTTTGCTGCTTTTTATCACCTTAAAGCTTCTGGTTTTTTTCGTGGGAAGCACAGTTTACTTGGGGTCATTTGCAGTGGGTGTGAGGAGGCTGGAGCCAGGCTGTGCTCAGTGATGGCCAATGACAGGACAAGGGGCAGTGGGCACAAGCTGGAACAGAAGAGGTTCCAAAGAAACACAGGGAAAAACTTCTTCCCTGTTGAGGTGAGGGAGCCCTGGCAGGGGCTGCCCAGATGGGCTGTGGAGGCTCCTTCTCTGGGGACATTCCAACCCAGCTGGATGAGTCCCTGTGTGCCCTGCTCTAGGTGCTGCTGCTCTGGCAGGGGGGTTGCACTGGATGAGCTTTCAAGGTCCCTCCCAACCCTTGAGATTCTATGATGTATGTAACTTTTCATCTTAATTACCCCCTAAAGCCACCCACTTTGGTAGTGAAGCAATACAAAGTGTAATGACTGTTAAAGTTGCAGAGGCACCCTGTGAAAAGGGACTCTCTTGCTTCCCAGCTGTGTCCTATGAGTCCTGCTCCACTGCAGGTAGTCATACCTTTTTGTACTTATTCACTTTATAAAACCATGACCATCCTGCAGTCTAGCCTCAAAGCTGATTCCAAAGAGCTTTATGGTGACTTCTAGAGGTATCAAAACCCATGAGAGGCTGAAATAATGTCATGAGACGGACTCTCCAAACAACCTGTGATCGTAGGTGCTGCTTTCTTTGGAAAAATTCAGAGTGTGCCCCTCTGTAAGCATTTTAGCCTGGCCCTGGCATTCACTTTTGAAGGGAATCTCCTGCTTAATGCTCACTTAATCACAGTGCAGTTCACGTCAGAGAGCTGTCTCAGCGTGTGCAAACTCAGTTCTTCCCAGTGAAACCAAGCAAGAGATAAGCTCTGGAAGGGCACGTGATGCATTTGAGCTGATAATGGGCAGAAGATCAGGCCTAGTTTGGAATAACTCCTCCAGAGAACACAAGCAGCATGAGCTGTGGGTTCCTCAGTGCTGTCACACTCCAGAGACCCACTGGAATGTTACTGCACTACTTGCTGAGGTAGACACAGCCTGGAGTTCCCATGATTTTTCTTTAATGCAAAAACCTTCTGTGCTTTAAAAAACCAACAAACAAACAAACAAACACACAGGGCTCTGCACCAGCTGGTCTGTAACTTTTTTGCCTACTTTCCTGTGCTAACTTTCTTCTCTCTTAGCCTCCAAATTTCCAGCGCGCCTTGATGCAGCAAATGATTGGACCATGCAAACCCTGCAGTGACCCCAACCTGTCTGTGGCTGAGAAAGGTACTCTGTCTGCTAGTTAGCATGCATGCCTCCTAAAATATTACTGCTCTGGTCACGCTACAGCAAGTAGCAAATGGGCTTCTACATTTCCTGGCGGAATGCATTCTCTCACATTTCTTTAATTAACAGTGTAATTAACTGGGCCCTCGGCCAGCCTGTAATCACTTCAGATCATTCACTGAAGGGTGGAGATGCCCAAACCTCTTTATTTCAGAAAGCTTTCTGAGTTCTAACGTTTTGTTACTGAAACAAATCCTGCAAAACCTTCGCCAAGCAAAAACCTGCAAAGTGGCAGGTGAGAAGGGACCCGAAAGAAGAGGGCAAGACTGGAGCTGTGTTTTAAAACAATGGGCTGTCCTGCTTTTATTTTAACATGCGTTTGTTGTTCACAATATTAACATTTCTTGCAGTGCCCCTCTGAGGTAGTTTGATATTTATCATCAGGAGAGTATGCTTTTTTAACTAATTGCTTTGAAATAATAGGCAGAGTCCCTACAGAAACAAAAGAAACATTGAAGAAGAGAAAGAGTGAGTTTGTTTGATGTAAGAGAAAAGGTAGAGCTTGTGAAAGGGGTGCTGTGGACAAAGCCATAGGCTCAAGAATTTCCCTGACAGGCAAACATCCTGGAAACACAGGGGAGGGTAACATCTGTGGAGCAAAATCTGAGACAAGGATGGGGGTTTTTTTGCCTAAACAAGCAAGTCACCTGCATGGCTGGAAAAAAAAACAGTATCTTCAAATATTTTTAAAGCCAGGAAAGACACTGGCAGGTCTCTAGTCTGACCTACATAATGCACTGTGTTAGACTCGTGTCAGTGTTGTTTCAGGGGCAGTGCTTGAACTGAATTGTATCTTTTTGGGGGAAAAAAAAAAGCACCAGATTTTGGGTTAGGATTTCTAATAAATCAGAATCCCCCCACTTGACCAATGTGACAGCCTTGCAGAGCAGGCTGGATTGAAACCAAAAGCCAAGGTACAGTCCTGAATAGATGGCAGAATGATGACTTGATGACAATAATGAAGGATGACAAGAGAGAGTAAGACTAGGGGGTGAGGGACTGAGAGCTCCATCTCCAGCACTCCGAACAGGTGACAGAGGAGATGAGAGCTTTGTACTGGGCAGATCTGGAAAAGGAAAGCAGATAAATATGTACCACCTGCCTAGGAGTAATACTTGAATTTGTATTTGTGGAGAATATTATGCAAGAGTGTAGTATACAGTGCAAAGAGAGGGGGATCAAAGCCAGAATCTCCTCTAGAGGCCCAAAGAAGCCATGAAAGATGCAGAGGATGATCAGTAACTGTTCTGAGGGATGGTGGGACAGGAATCCCAGCCCTTCAGCCAGCTTGGTAGCACAAATTCAGTTACAGGCATTTTTTTGCAGCCCTTGAACCTTCATCATTCTTTTTGACTCAGGGTGCCATCTGCCTTGGTTTTTGTTAGCAGCCATGCCCTGTGAATTTACCCACCCCCTTCCTTGCCGTGTCAGTAGCTGTGCTCAGTAATTCTCACTGACAGCAGGGTGACATCAGCTGCCCAGAGCAGAATGGTTCCAGTGCAGCTTCCCTGCTTATCAAACATGGCCACTGAAAACGCAGAGAGAGATGGACTAGGACAGAGCAATAGGAGCTCCCTGGTCAGGCTTCTCCCTGCAGCATTTTGGGTAAAACACTGGTTTTAACAGCCACTCTCTGAAATCATCTGACCTTAGGGTGCTCTCCAGTGCTGCTAAATACTCAAAAGATCATTAATGAAGGAACACTGAGGAAGTATAAATGGGATGTGCGCTGTGGAACCACGTTCTGTTCTTCCCCTTCTCCAATGGGAAAAACCCATCCTTCAGTGGGTTAATAAAAAACAAAAAAGCAACACAACAGGCATTTTACAGGCCAAGCAAGTCAGGTTTTGTTCCTTCCTTTTCACTTGATGCTGGTGTCTTGCAGGAGAGACTGGCATGAATTGCTTGCATTGCTATGCATCTTGTCCCTCTTGTTCAGCCTTTCAGCAGCAGTTGCAGTAGGTATAAATTAGAGCACTCTGACATGTGCTGTGGGAGTCTCAGAAAATTCATCTGAAGCATCATTACTGGTGTTGAGATGTAGCCCTTGCTTTGAACCTCTTCCTCTGGCAAGATTCTTATAGCCGGTGCTCTCTGTGTGCTTTTCTCAGTTCCAGTGTCTCTCTTTAAAAGCAACCTTGCTGTTTTTCTGGGGTTTGTTCTGTCTCAGGAAGCTGTCGTGCTGTGGTCTTTCTTTACTGTAGGGGATTTTAGGTCTTGGTGAGCCGAAGCTCATGCTAAGCTCATGAACCAAACAAAAAAAGCCCCACAAAACTTTGAAAGTCCTTGTAGAAAACAAATGTGCCAAAATTGGCTGCAGGCATTTTAATGAAGGAGAAATCCTCTTTGGATGTCAAACTCCATGTTTATTTCTCCAGGCTTCCGTTTTCCAAACTGAAGATGGGACTAGCTCTCTTTAGCTCAGCTTTCTTTGGTAGGCTCACCAAATTACTTTGTTTTCCTTTTTTTGTTTTCCTTTTCTTTGCCTAATCTGAAGAAATTGCTTATTTGCTTTTAAATAAGCATACAATTGCTGCATATCTGTCTTCTCAGAATGCACCGACTCTTGCGGTGTGTTTGGAAGAAAGGAAGGTGCATTTTAATAACGTTTGAGGTCGACAGAATTCTCAAGACCTTGAAAAATGCTCATGTTAGAAAGAAACAACTTCCATTTCTGTGCATAGTCAAAATTCACAGAGATCATGCCCAGTATCTGATATAAAAGGAAAGCCTTCCTCTGTCTGCTTCCTGAGACTTGATCTGTTCAGGTGACTTTGTCACACAAGGAGTCCAAACTACTGTCTTTATATATTTTTGTGATTAGAATGCCTGATCGACTCTTTAGCTTAGTAAATAGAGACTGTAAAGT
This sequence comes from Urocolius indicus, assembly GCA_013401255.1. Classification (NCBI taxonomy): domain Eukaryota; kingdom Metazoa; phylum Chordata; class Aves; order Coliiformes; family Coliidae; genus Urocolius; species Urocolius indicus. The sequence continues at coordinate 78,405 of WBNH01010552.1, read as the reverse complement.
CACAGCTGCCGGTTGAGGTGTGGTTGCCCTCACGTCCTTTATTCAGCCTTTGCTTGGCCCCTGTACTGCAGCACGAGGCCTCCCTGTGTTGATGAGGGTTCTGCCGCATGCCTCCTCCTGCTCTGTCCCCGTTCACCGCCAAGCAGAGCAGCTCACACCTGAGATGCACCCGCTGTTCCATCAGGGAGAGTTCTGCTGCTCTTCAGATTTGGTACAAATGAGCCAAAGGGATATCAGAGAGGAGATGGGCAGACTAACATTCCAATCACCTAACTCTCGCTTCCTTAACAAAGCAACCTCCAAGCTTAACACGCTGTAGACTAGCCCGTGTCTTTGTATGCCTTCAGTCCCTCCCCTTCATCAAGTCCCCAGCATCTGTCTCTTTACTAAAGAGCCCACGGGAAAGCCAGACCTCTGGACTCCCTGTTTGTTACCCAAGTTGAATCTGTTTCAATCCTTCAGCTGTGCCAGCAGCGCCCAGTAGCTGGAGCCTAGACAGCGGAACCCGCGAGGCCCTGCCATTCCTGTCTGCCCACGTTGGGAGCATCTTGGCCCCACCAGTGCCTCCCCGAAGCCTGCCCCATGGTAAGGAAAGGCCCAGGCGCCTGCTGCCTGCAGTCACACACAGACATCTAGACCACTTGAAAGCTGACCTTAGCCTTTCTATCCCCACCCTGTAAAATCAAATCAGGAGCAAAACCCCAATGTCTTTCCTGGTCTGCTAGGTTGGCACTGGACAAAGTTTGCAGGTTTATTTTTTTTTTCTTGAAAAGTTTCACCTTTTTTTTGCAGCCCTTGTCACACTGTGGGCTCGGGGTGGATTTTGGGACTAGAATTAGGTGTGTGAGTGTCGGAGCTTGGCCTGGCTTCTTGCCAACGACCATCTTCAGCAGCCATTCAAGGTTACAAAGCTACTGAATGAGTCTTCCATTGTGTACAAGCCTGTTGCCACGAGATCCTGGATAACAGGGACAGGTGGAAATCTATCACTTGCCTCTTGTGTGTGTGAGAGATGCACTCCACAGGGTCTGTCAGAAAGGAAGCCCTACGTTGGAGTGGAGTTACCAGTGTTTGGAGCCGTTACCTGGCATTAGAGGGTCTAAAATTCCAGCTCTTTTTGCTGCAGTGAGGCAGCACAAGTCTGTGTTTCTGACCCTTGTCTCGTTCCAGGACACTACTCGCTGCACTTTGATGCCTTCCATCACCAGCTCAGCGATGCTCCCCCGGCACTGCCTGCACGGACGTTGCGCAAGGTAAAAAGGAACTGGCAGGAGAGCAGAGAGGGAAGCAGAAGGAAAAGAATAGGCTCCTGAAGGAATCCCCCTCCTCCACTCCCACCAGGCAGCTTTTGAATGCAGAAGCACTATTCATAACCATGCTAGTAACTTACACATGAGAAAACCTTGAAAGCTCATAAGGTATTGCAGAGTTGACTTCTGTAGAAGTAACTTGGGTGTGTTGTTGGCCCTTCCACTTTTCTTCTCTGCATCATGTGCAGTGGTTCCAGGCACCCAAACTATCACCTCCACCACTGTTTCTCTCACAGCTCTGGTGGTGTCAGGTGCACTAGTCTGCCCAGGAGAGCTGCTTCCATACAAGTCAGGGGAGTGCACACACAAACCGGTAACACTGACGTTTTGAACAGAAGTGGAACTGCACCGTTGTTAACATCACTGTCAAAAGCTGAAATGGGGAACGGCACACAGGGTGCGGCGTCGTCTCCTTTGTCAGTTGTAACCTGGCTTTGTTTCTCTCCAAACAGTCCCCTCTTCATCCTATCCCCGCGTCACCCACCAGTCCGCAGTCAGGCCTGGACGGCAGTAACTCCACTCTATCCGGCAGCGCCAGCAGTGGCGTCTCTTCCTTGAGCGAGAGCAACTTCGGACATTCTTCTGAACCACCTCCTCGCACAGACACCATGGATTCTGTCCCCAGCCAGGCCTGGAACACTGATGAAGATCTAGAGACACCCTACCTCCCTGTCAGGTACAGTCTCTCTGAGCCTGATGTCCTAGAGTCGCTCAAATCGCAGCCGTGCCGAAGTCACTCCGCTCCGTCTGGAGTCATTCCTCAGGACACCATGGACCCTCCTGCTCTGCCCCCTAAACCTTACCACTCCCGCCTGCCCAACCTGGAGAACGAGGAGGGGATGATCATCGAGGACGACGACAAGCACCGTCCCTTGCATCGCAAAGTGTCCCAGCCGGTGAGCGGTGGGAAGGAGGAGCAGGCGCGGGTAGCGTGGGAGCATGGCATCGGTGAGCAGTAGGGACAGCCCCTGGGAGGGAAGCAGCTTGGCATCGTCATTCCAGGGCTGACCAACTAAGCGGAGAGAGATCGGGACTGAGAGCACAGCCGTCCGACTTTCTACTGCCGCAAGCTGACGTCTGTGGAGCCCACGGGAGCAGCTGGGCCAGCACGGGAGGTTGCTGCTTTCCTTTGTAATTTGTTTTTACGCCTTTCCGTTAAGGTTTTTAACTCTCTGTGCAGTGGACAGTTGATTCCCTCTGCGCTTTCTCGGCCACCCCGTGCGGCGCACAGGCCCCAGAGACTCGCAGAGGCTGGAAAACACAACTGTAAGAGGAATGGGGAGGGGGGGAGGGGGGAAAAAGTTGGGGGGAAGGTGGCAAGTTGCTTTTGAAACTGCTTTCCTCCCAGTTCCGAGACGCACATGAGCAGAAGCAGTTGCACTAGGAACATATTTCTTTTCTGTACAGAAGTGAAAGCTCATTGCTGAAATCAGGGATTCTATGAACTGTCAGGCTGGAAGGTGCATGAGCTGCAGGCAGTGGAAAGGTGGCAATTCTAAGAAGAAATTGGCTCTTTTGAGAGCAGGATTGTACATATCTGTGCAGTGATCTCCCTGCATTGGTTCATAGGTGCTGAGGCAATCTAACCAGTGCTGATGCACTGATTTCCAAGATATCATTTCCGAAACAACTCTGCCTCCTTTGTTTTTTATGTACTGTTTGATTTCTTAACGTTTGCTTTCACTGGCTAAACGAACCTGCTTTCTCATGGGAATCACACGCAGTTCATCAGTGCTACAGGACGAGAGGAGGTTAGTAGCCACTGCAGCTACAACCTGATTGTAGGCCTTTCCCGTGCCCAGCCTTGGGCAGGCTGTTGACACCAGCATTTCTATTCCCATTTAAAAACAACAACAAAAAAACCCAACACAAAACCAACCAAATTGAGTTTCTCGTGCCACAGCTGGTTGATGACCCAGCCAGCAGAGAAAAGTTAGCTTTTAAATACATCCCATCCCACGATCCTTGCCTCAGGGCTGAACATCACCATTCTCGCCAACTTCCATCACCCCAGGAGCTGAGATCATTCCCTGTTAACACACTGTCCTCAAGTCCCTCCCAAAAACTCACTGTAGCTGGTGTGCAGAAAGAATCTCCATCTCTCACGGTAGACAGAAGACACCAAGGTTCAAGAGATGCCCAGTGTATAGTGTACACCCTAGAGTCAGGGATATTAAAGGCAACCTGTAAAGAAGAAACGTTTGTTTCCTCTTTTGCTTCTTTGGAATGTATAAAGAAGCTTTAAGAGCTGCTGCTACTTCTCTCTTCTGGAAGGCTGGTTGCTTTTCTCCTCAGGCAGCAGTACAGCCTTTATCCCCCCACCACCACCACCACTTTTTTTTTTTTATTGACAGGCTCCAGAAAGAGCTGAAGAATGTTTAAAAACAAACCCAAGAAACAGAACTATGCAGAGGTGCAAAGACGGTAGAAATCTGTAACAAGTCTTTTAATCGGTGTTTGCTCAATTCAGTACCTGACAAACCAGGGAAATATTCTGTGGGTAATAGAGCCAAGATCTGCTCTTTGAAAAGAACACTAAGAAATATTTTACTCCCGTTTTCATGTTTTTCAAGGAACTTTCAATTGAGAGGGTCAAATATTTAACGCGTTTAGATAAACAGCCAAGGTTCCTTCCCTCTCCCATGCCCACACATGTTTTAGCCTTCCCTGTAACCCTTTCCACCTGCAGATTGCCAAGCACACTCCAGAGCGTAGGAGCAGTCCACCCTCTTTCTTACCACTGAAAAATCTGAAGCACACTCAAACAGGAGACTTCCTTCCACCATAGAAATGAGTGTCACTCAACCTTCCTGGTGAATTCTTGCCCCAGCCACTCAGTTTCTCATGCTACAAACAGCATAAAGAAGCAAAAAAGGATGTTACAAATCTTTTACAGGTCACCTTTAGCACTACCTCCAAATACAGGGACTGGGCAGAGTACATTGCCTCTGAACGCTCCTGAAGATGGTCTGTCTGGATGTCTGGACTCAGCAGTCACGTGAAGGGGATTTTAAGAGGATTTGTTTCTTTTCCTTTCTCAAGCTCTATCCCATGCAAAACTAATAAGTTATGGATTTGTTTCTTAAATGGCCTATTTGGCTGGAACAAAATCTCTCTTGCTTCCTCGATTTTGTTACTAAAACAGGCTGCTTGTAATCATTATATCCTTCACAGTTAACACAATGGTAATAACCCCTGTCCTGTAGTGGATGTTTCAGCTGGAGCAGGAAGGAGAGTTTTAGGACAGTCCTAAAAGTTAATGATGGGTCTCTGGTGTAGAACTCACGTATGAAAACTCAACTCAAAGTTACGTTTTCAGTCAAGGTAAGTCAAGGTAATTCCTTAGAAATGAGCAAAATGTTTTCACATATGCTGTTCTCTTCAAGTTGTTAAGAGAACCAAGTATTCAATTCCAGCCTCCCTGCCTGGTTGGTTGGTTTTTTGGCAGGAAGATTAGAAGTAGTAAATCTAGTGACTTACTGAGCTTCCTTATTGAGAAAAAAAAAAAAACCACACAACAGCAAAGTCTTGCAAAGTAAACTTTGCAAAACCAGGAATGCAACCAACATGGGACTAAGTCCCAGATAGCTGGAAAACCTGCCCACTAGAGCTCTAATCAGTCTCTGAAAACATATCCTCCTGCTCTGATTAGAGAGACACTGTATGACAGCAGTGAGCCCATTGCTGTGTATTTGTAATGATCTGAAGATCAACGGGATGAGGTGTACAAGTACCTAGTTTATGTCAGGGCCACACAGAGAAGGACAGAATATATAAATGAATTTGCCAAATTTAAGCTTCTCTGGAGTTAAATTTCTGTTACTGTTCTGATATCTACCAAGCGTTCTGTCTCCCTTTTCAGTTCTTGCCTTAAAGAGGGCAGAAGATAGAAAGACTATTACTAAGATGAAGCTTTTGTGAATGTTGGAACTAATACTTCTCTGGGGGGTGAGGTGTCTTATAGCATAGTACAACTCCACCACCAGGCTCAGTCCTGGAGTAGGTGGAAGCAACAGCAGTCATTGCCCAGCAGGATCTGGAAGATTCCTTGTATAAACCACAGCAACAGGATGTTTTGAACAGGACTTTTGTCATTCTATACTTAAACTCTTCAGTCAAGCTTAATACACTTTGCCTTCATTGGGTTTTCTTGGCGTAACAAAACAGCACGTGCATTCCTGAGAAGAGTGGTGGGATTCTGCTACGAAGCTCTCCATCGTCACTCTACCTGCTGGCCCCATCTGAAACAAAACTGAGAAGGAACTACAGTAGTAGAAGAAAAGCAAAGCAGTTTCTCTGAACCCTACAGGGTTGTTTTTTGTCAGCGGTTGGGCTGGTTTTATTCCTGTGTGCAAGACCCAAGATCCTTTTCCGTCTTTCCCTCTGTTTGGTTTTTAGCTTCCTTACCTGTTTGGTTTTTCTTTTTAGGTCAGGGGTATTGCACATCCCTTCTGTGGGGGAATCAGCCAAAACTGGGGAGGCTGGAGAGAGCAAGAGCCTTTGGGAAACAAATTATGTGATATTTAAAACTTTCCTCTGATCATGCTTCTTTGTAAATACCCTCATTTGAATGCTGTGTATTTGTACAGGAAATCGAGCAAAAAATGTATAGATTGTGACGTCTGACTGGTATTCTGCCCTGTAAATGTGTTTTTAACCTCTGGCATTCTGTGCTTCTTTAAAAAAAAAAAAAAACAAACCAAGGCAAAAACCTCTAACCACTTCTCTTTTGTGTATTCATGTTTCAAATACAATGAAAACAGCTATCTTATCTATAATGGAAATCGAATTTAAAAGGAGAAAAAACAAAAAAAGGCAATTTGTACAAGTGTCCTAAAGGTACTTCATTGTATATATTGTGATAGCATGTTTCCAGAGCCAACAAGTAAGTGGTGTGAATTTTAGATGTAAATATCTGCCGTTTGTTTGGGGTTTCTTTCCCTTGCCCATTCACTCGACTGCTGTGATGTGGAATTAAAGATTAAACACCTGATATCGAAGCGGTACGGTTTAATGGTCATTGCTGTCCTCCAGACAGGGTTATCCTCAGGCTGCTCCAGACACACCCAAGGGATGTGGAAACGGCCAGCACTTCACGTTTTAGTGGGTTATGGGGAAAAGGGAGAGCAACCAAAAGGATCTTGTGGCTATTACGTGTGGGGAGGGAACCGCTTCCACCTTACTCCCTTAGCTCTTTCCTTTAATACCAACGTAAAGGAAGCATCAGGCACATCCACATGTGAGTCTAATCAGGTAGGTGGCTTTACAGGACACATGCAGCAGCTCAAGACACAGTTTTGAGGTGATACTTTCAGAGATCAACAAATCGGGGATTAGTTCTCCGATATGGGCCTCACGGTGTAGGTTGTTACTGATGCCACGTTTGGTTTATTGCAGTAGCAAGACATTTTGGCAGCAATTTCACTTCCCAGTTTTAAGTACTTTAATTCCTTTTCTTTTAAACAGAATAGGTGTGAAAGAATAGCAATTATGTAGGAACATGGGGCTTGGGAATTCAGAGTTATGGTGACATCTACACATGAATAATCTTGGAGGTGGGCATTTCCTTCCATTACCACTAACACACGGGGTCAAAATGCAGGAGGCAGAAGAACAAACCCATTTCTCCATCCCATGTTGAACCAACAAAATGAAGCTTGTCCCAAAAGACATGCAGCAGTAAAAAAATCTATTCATTCAGCTACAAAACCCCACATTTTATTAATGAAACATAAGAAATAAAAAGTGTATTTGACGTAACAAAATGTGCGAAGCTCTCAGCTTTAAACAAGAGTTAAAATATTCTAGTTGCTGTTAAAACTAACAACGGTTGGTCCCAGTGCAAGTGAAATACTTGATTTAAGCTAATACTTTATTTAAGCAATACTAGCCAGATTGAGATTTAAATACCACCTTCAAATACCACTCCTTATGTAAATAAGAAAGCTTGAGCACAGTTTCAATACAGGACTTGGGCTACTCACTGTGAATTTCATTATAAAGCTGGTAAGAGGAGGAGGAAAATGTCTAGAAAGGACTGTAACCTAGATGGTGAAGATTCAGCCCTTCACAGCTCTGCATAAATGTGCTTTCATTTTCAGCCTCCTCGTTACTATTAAGAGACAATTCACATACCACATCTCTCTTTTCACAGGCTTTGCTATCCATCCCCCAGAAGTTAAAACCAAATTGGGAACAGTAGTTCTACACCTCAGCTTCCACTCAGCATTTGTTCACAGCAGTGGTGCATTGTATTTTTGCTCCATACTAACCACCCAGAACACGCCTCGTTGTCCTCACAGACTCACACCTGCCCCTTCCATCCCCTCCAACAGCTGCACACAGGTTGGCATTATCAGACAAGCCAGCAAAGGTACACCACCGACTCTCACATCTACCGAGCCCAGTTAGCCTGGAGTGATGAGTGGATTAGCTCAGGGAAGAGAAGGCTCTGGGGAGCAGCTTTGTGGTACCTAAAGACCTACAGGAAAGATGGGGAGGGATAATATTATAATCATTACTAATCTTAATAAATACATTTTGAGAGATAACAAGATCTAGAAAGGTAAAAAGTCACCTCTTCTGATAAATACGTGATGTGCTCAGGCTGGCAAGATAATGTCCTAATTACAACTCACCTGCTACGTGACCTTTGCTGAAACAGTTTACTGTTCCTGCTCACCCTGCCTCTCTCACCTCGTCAGGATTATAATTGGCAGATAATGGCCTGCAACAAAATTCAGGCTTAGAAGCTGAAAATATCTCCACAGCTCCTACCATGGCTTTGCTTGGGGCAGGCACAGCTTAGCTGCCTCATTAGTCCTTCCTGTACCAAGGGAAACCACCAAGCTAAGATGTGCGCTCCCATATAGCCAAGGGCTAGATGACTTTGCCTTCACCTTCTTATACCAGAAGGATATCCTAGGACAAGTACAGTTAAACGTATAGCCCCTCAAGTCAAGAAATTACCACAGGTGTGTATTCCTCCCCAAACGGCCTGTAACTTCAAAGGGATTTAATTGATAGGTTCATTGGGTCAGAGATGACTCAAGATAGTTACAGCACACCCTGTGATGGCTTTGGGAACAAAAGGCGAGAGGCCTGGTCACTGGAATATAAAAACAATCTTTATCTCCTTGACTCTGAAAAGCCAACCACACATGGTGGCAGAAACAAGCTGTACGTTGGTCGTTATTTTAACCACTCAGCTTTCAGCTCTCCCACCACAAAGGACTCGGGCCACGGGGTGTACGGGCACAGCCAACGGCCACGTGTGCAGAGCTGTATCGGCACTGGTATTGAGGCTGAGGAGAAGCCTGGCCCTCCTGCACCTGCGCTGGCCTGGGGGTGCTGTGAGCAGCAGGACGAGCATGAGCCAGCAACGTGCCCTCATGGCCAAGGAGGCCAATGGCATCCTGGGGTGTAGCAGAAGGGCTGTGGGCAGTAGGTGGCGAGAGGTTCTTCTTCCCCTCTACTCTGCCCTCTTGAGATCTTGTGAATCTTGTGTCCAGTTCTGGGCCCCTCAGTTCCAGAAGGACAGGGAGCTGCTGGAGAGAGATCAGTGCAAGGCAACAAAGATGATGGAGTGGAGCATCTGCCTTGTGATGAAAGGCTGAGGGAGCTGAGGCTCTGCAGCTTGGAGGAGACTGAGGGGTGACTTCATTTATGTTTACAAATACATAAAGGGTGGGTGTGAGGAGGCTGGAGCCAGGCTGTGCTCAGTGATGGACAATGACAGGACAAGGGGCAGTGGGCACAGGCTGGGACAGAAGAGGTTCCAAAGCAACACAGGGAAAAACTTCTTCCCTGTTGAGGTGAGGGAGCCCTGGCAGGGGCTGCCCAGATGGGCTGTGGAGGCTCCTTCTCTGGAGACATCCCAAACCCAGCTGGATGAGTCCCTGTGTGCCCTGCTCTAGGTGCTGCTGCTCTGGCAGGGGGGTTGCACTGGATGAGCTTTCCAGGTCCCTCCCAACCCTTGAGACTCTGTGATGTAACTTTTCATCTTAATTACCCCCTAAAGCCACCCACTTTGGTGGTGAAGCAATACAAAGCGTAACGACTGTTAAAGCTGCTGAAGCATCCTGTGATAAAGGGACTCTCTTGCTTCCCAGCTGTGTCCGATGAGCCCTGCTCCCCTGCAGGCTGTCACACCGTTTTGTACTGATTCCCTTTCAGTGCGGGGGGGAGGGGGGTGGTTTGCACTGAGTGAGCTTTGGAGGTGCCAGCCCTTGAGATCCTGTGATGTACGGAACAAACGTGCTTTTAATTCCTCCGTGTGCACGCCAAGAGGAGCTCCCCGGGCACGCGTCAGCTCGTAACGCCGAGCCGCTCAGCCGCCCTCGCGCTCCTGGGTGAGCAGTTTCCAGTAACCACCGCCGCGGAGCTGCGTGTGAGCTTCTGCCCGTTCCCAGCACGGCAGCGCCCGGCGCACGGAGCTCGGCGCCTTTCCCCCACTCCCCAAACGTGGCGGCCCCCGGGGAGGCGGAGCCGCGCCGCCCTCCGCGCGCCGCCGTTCGGCCGCTCCCCCCAATCCCCGGCCGCCAGCTCTGCCGTGAGCGGCGCGGCGCGGCCAATGGCGGCGGGCAGCGTGGCAGGAGTGCGCGGAGCCGGCCAAT
>WBNH01010552.1:11513-62900 GCA_013401255.1 Urocolius indicus | reverse complement strand
TCCCATCCCTTCCCGTCCCATCCCGTCCCTTCCCATCTCTTCCCGTCCCATCCCGTCCCGTCCCGTCCCCTCCCCGCGCAGCGCGCTCCCGGCTCCTCCCTCCCCTCCCTCCCGCCACCACCTGCCCTCGCTCGGCGGCGGTGGGCGTGGCCTGGCGGGGCGCGCTCCGCCGCGATTGGCCGGGCGCGGTCACGTGCTCCCCCACCCCTCCCTGCCGCCGCCATGCGGCGCGACGCAGCCCGATGACGTGTGTCCCGCGCGGCGCGGCGCGGCGCGGCGGCCGGAGCCGCCTTCGTTCCCCTTTTGTCCAAGATGGCGGCGGCCGCCGGAGGCGTCTCCTGAGCCGCGGGCCCCGGCGCCATGAAGCGCGGCAGCGAGCGGGACTCCAGCCCTCCGGGAGCCGCGGGAGGCCGCTCCTCCGCCTCCAGCGCTTCCACCGCCGCCGCTTCCACCGCCAAGCGGCCCCGCGANAACGCGCCGGAGGCACCGACTCCAACCACCGCCCGGCCGGGAGCGGCTCGGGCTCGGGCGCCCGCGGCGGCAGCCAGGCCGCCCCTTCCGCCTCCTCTTCCTCCTCTTCCTCGTCGTCGTCGTCCCGGGCCCTCGGCGTACCCAAAGCCAAGGCTCTGCCGGGCGCCGTGGTGGCCCCGTCGCTGCTGCTGGCCGGGCCGCCGCCGGGCGCCGCGCCCTCGCTGCTGCTGGCGCCGCTGGGGGGGTCGGCGGGGCTGGCCGGGGAGCCGCCCGGCGCCTGTGAGTACAAAACGCTGCTGGTGAGCGGGCTGAGCGCGGCCCTGCCCGACCAGCTCCTGGAGGACGGGCTGTTCCGTCTGTTCCAGCGTTTCGCCGGCGGGGGAGCCGGGGATATCAGCGTCAAACTGTCCCACACGCCCGAGCTCGGCCGAGTCGCCTACGTCAACTTCCGACACCCCGGAGACGCCCGCGACGCCCGCCGGCACGCGCGAGCCCGGCAGCTGCTGCTCTACGATCGGCCCCTCAAAGTGGAGCCGGTGTACCTGCGCGGGGGCAGACGGAGCCGCACGCCGCCGCCCGCCCCCTCGCCCGAGCCGCTGGGCTACCTGCCGCCCATCCACGGCGCCTACCAGTACAAGCAGCGCTCGCTGTCTCCCGTCACCAGCCCGCTGCTGCGGGAGCCGCGGCCCCGGCACGCTCACGCCGCCGCCGCCGCCTTCGCCTTGGAGGCGGCCGCCATCGGGCTGTCCCGGGAGCGGGAGAGGGCTCTGGATTACTACGGGCTGTACGACGAGCGCGGCCGCCCGTACGGTTACCCCATCGTGGCCGAGGAAGACCTGATGCCGGAGGATGACCAGAGGGCCACCCGCAACCTCTTCATCGGCAACCTGGACCACAACGTGTCGGAGGTGGAGCTGAGACGGGCCTTCGAGAAGTACGGCATCATCGAGGAGGTGGTGATCAAGCGCCCGGCGCGCGGCCAGGGCGGCGCCTACGCCTTCCTCAAGTTCCAGAACTTGGACATGGCGCACCGGGCCAAGGTGGCCATGTCGGGCCGCGTCGTCGGCAGGAACCCTATCAAAATCGGCTACGGGAAAGCCAACCCCACCACCAGGCTGTGGGTGGGCGGCCTCGGCCCCAGCACCTCCCTGGCGGCCCTGGCCAGGGAGTTCGACCGCTTCGGCAGCATCAGGACTATTGACTACGTGAAGGGCGACAGCTTCGCCTACATCCAGTACGAGAGCCTGGACGCTGCCCAGGCCGCCTGCGCCCAGATGAGGGGCTTCCCCTTGGGCGGCCCCGAGAGGAGGCTCCGAGTGGATTTTGCCAAAGCAGAAGAGACGAGATACCCGCAGCAGTACCAGCCCGCGCCGCTGCCCGTGCACTACGAGCTGCTGGCCGACGGCTACAGCAGGCACAGGAGCCTCGAGCAAGACTTGAGGGTGCGGGATAGGACTCCCCCGCATCTCCTGTACTCGGACAGAGACAGGAGCTTTGCCGAGGCCGACTGGGCCAGCCCTGCCAAAACTGCCGAGCGCAGGAACAACTTGGAGAGCTACGGCCGGTCGGTGCGCAGCCGCAGCGGGGAGCGCTGGGGCGAAGGCGGCGAGCGCGGCGCGCCCAAGCCCTGGGAGGAGAGGCGGAAGCGCCGCAGCCTCTCCAGCGACCGCGGCAGGACCGCTCACTCGCCTTACGAGGACAGAAGCAGGACGAAGGCCGGCGGGACAGCCCCGGACCGCAGCCCCGACAGGGCTCGCAAGGAGAACCACACTACAGAACCCGGAGCCGACAAGGAGCAGAGCAACTCCCTGCAGAACAATCGTCACGCGGCCGAGGAGAAGCCGCACCGGGAGGCTCCCGACCCTCCCCAGCCCAAGAAAAGGGACAGCGAACGCAATCACCGAACCGGCGAGTCGGAGCCCAAAGCCCACGAGGAGCCCAAACCCGAGACCAAAAAGCTAAAGAATTTGTCCGAGTACGCTCAGACGCTGCAGCTGGCTTGGAACGGGCTCCTCGTGCTGAAAAACAGCTGCTTCCCCACCTCTATGCACATCCTGGAGGGAGACCTGGGCGTCATCAACGGGCTCCTCAAAGACCACTCGTCCGGAGGGAAGTTGACGCAGCTCAAAATCGCTCAGAGACTTCGGCTGGACCAGCCCAAGCTGGACGAAGTGACTCGCCGCATCAAGCAAGGCAGCCCCAACGGCTACGCCGTGCTCCTGGCCACGCAGTCCGCCCCGGCCGCCGCCGGGCCCGAGGCCGCCTTCCCCGGCGCGGAGCCCGGCCTGCAGCGACGGCTTCTCAGGAATCTGGTCTCCTACTTGAAACAGAAGCAGGCTGCTGGGGTTATCAGCCTGCCCGTGGGAGGGGCGAAGGGCAGAGACAGCACGGGCATGCTTTACGCGTTCCCTCCTTGTGAATTCTCTCAGCAGTACCTCCAGTCAGCACTAAGGACATTGGGGAAGTTAGAGGAAGAACATATGGTGATAGTTATAGTCAGAGACACTGCCTAGCCCACGCCGTCTCCTCCGATCCCACGTTTTCTTTGTGTGTCACAGACCCAGCTGTTTTTCAGGCCGATCATTTTGGCGGAGGGCTCGGAAGCGCCTCGGCCAAAGTGGTGAGCTTTTTAGTTCCCCGTTAATTTGAATGCCATTGGAGTAGAGCCCATCTTCTTCGGTTTTAATCCGTGACACTGTCCCGCTGTTGTTCTGTATTTTTTGTTTTTTAACTGTATGAAAAGTTGTCAGTAAAGCCTTGTTCACTGATGGATTTCTAAACTCGTGCAGTATCCTGGTGTTTCTGCCCGGCAGGGGCCGGTGCCCCGTGCTGTCAGGTCCCAGCGCCCTTGGGCTGCTCAGCCCCGGCCTCTGTCTCTAGGTGCCTCCCGCAAGCTGGGAGGGGGAAGGGAGGGGGGAGTGGGCTGCTTTGTGCTGACACTCAGAGGTTGGCTCTCTGTCCTTCTTTTTTCTTCTGTTTCTCTTTTTGCTTTCTATTTCGTCAGTTTGAGTCTGGGTTGCATTGCTGGCGACTCTCTGATGGAAGAGAGAAGCTTCCCAGGAAGCCAGGGAACATCATCCTGACCGAGAACAGGGTCACAACAAAAACCTTACACTTGATCCTCGATGAAAAGTTTGCCACCAGACTCTGGATTCAGTTCTGGGAGGTCTGAGAGCGCCTGACACCTGTCCCAGAAGTGCTTGGGTAAAACAACAGCGAGGATCTTACAGAAGAAATAAGCAAGGGGGAGGGTGGCGGGGGGAAGGTGTTTTTAAGGGAGAACCCTCTGGTGCCTGTGTTACATGTAGCCAGGGAAAGGGCACAGTGGGCTCTGGGGAGGTCGCAGGTGCCCCCGTGGCACTCTCTGAAATCCTTTGTGGAAACTCAAACAGGAAACTTTCTGCTACCCTTGAAACTTGTTTGCAGAATGTACGAGAGAGAAAAAAAACACACGTCTGGCTGGCTGAAAAGGTTTTTGCCGCAAGAAACCTGCCCGTGACTGCAGCAAACTCCAGAGACCGAGCTTTGGCAGCACCGAGGATGGGATGGCTCTGGAGCAGCCGTGAGCCGGGCGCTGCTGAGGCCGTGCTGGCTTCCAGCTGCAGTTGGCGGCCACACGCAGCACTTGGGGGATGTGCCCATTGGTTTAAAACGATGCCTGGGGATTTTGGGAGGCTTACAGACAGCTGTGTGGGGTTGAAAACGCTGCGTTTTTAAGGTTTGTCTTTACACTTGCAGGTGGTGGCTCATGTTGGTGTTAAGCAAGTGAACAAAAGCGGGAGAGCCAGAGTCTCTGACCCAAACAGACTCACTGATGGCTGCCCGAGGCCCCTTAAAACCTGCTCTCAGGTGTGACCGGCACCCCGACCTGCACAGCAGGGCGAATCACTCACCCTAACGGTGCTTTTATCCTTCTGCTTCCCGCTTTTCTAACCCTACAATTCCACACGGGGCCATCAGCAGCTGCGGATGTGTGAGCGGGTGCTGCTGTCAGGGACTAAGGGGGTTGGCTTCTTGGTTGCTTTGGGTCTTTTAACACTCAATGCTGCCATCACATGAAATCCGGTGAGTCGGGGTGATCCTGAGGGGCTTCGTATTTCTCTTCATCGTGCATCTTCTGTCCCCTGGAAGTAATGCTGTCTGTAAGGTGCAGCTGCGAGGGGCTGCGCCCGCGGCTCCGGGCACGGAGGACGGATTGCCGGGGCTCAGCGAGGCTCCGCGGGGCCACCGGAGCAGAGCCGGAGCAGCCCCCGAACGCTCCCGCAGCCACCCCCGGAGCTGCCCCCGCAGTCAACCCCCGGAGCCGCCCCCGCAGCCTCCCCCGGAGAAGCCCCCGAGCGCTCCCGCAGCCGCCCGGCCGTGCCTTTCCCGACCCGGCGCGGGGTCGCGGGGCCGCCCCGGGGTTTTTACGCGTTGACAGGGACCCCTGACTTTTAAGCTCGCTGTTGTAAACGCAGACGGTGCCGAACGGCAGCAGCTGCAGCCGTTGTGATCTGAAACCAAGCGCTACCGAGTGCGCCGTGTGGGCAGAGCCACGGAGCCACCAGAGACCCTGCGGCAGGGCGAGGAGGGGCGGGGGGGGCAGCGCCAACCAAACTCCTGCACACGAGGCTTGTGCTGTGTCTGTGTGGGTGTGATGATGGGGTGTGAACGGGAGGAATCGGGAGGGAAAGAAAGAAGTGAAAGCGATGGCTGAGAGAGGCTGCAGCTGCTTAATGGCAAAGGCTGGGAACCACCAGAAAAAAAACTACACCGCACCCCAGTCTCTCACTTTCCCTTTGAGACAAGTCGATGATAACGTGGGGGGGGGGGGTTTAGAAGCCAAACTCTGTCGTGCTTTGGGTTGCACAAGATTTTCAACGAGGGGATTTCTTTTCCCAGCCGAGTGGCTGATGGTTGCAGCAGGTGTGTGTGTGAGAGAAGGGCCAACACAGCTCCCTCCTACAAACAAATTAACAGGTGTAAATGAGGAGTTAGAGAGTAAGGGAAAAACACCTGGGAGACAAACAGCATCAGGACTCTAAGCTGCTGACCTGAGCTGTCTCTGAGCTCCCCAGAGTGGGAGCCACAGCCATTGCTGGAGCAGTCAGGCTGTGCTGTAGGTCTGCCCCACTCTCACACACACACACACACACATATCCAGGCTGGCTCCAGGTGAAACAGGTCTGAAAAGAGGCAGATCCTTAACAGCAAAGTTTACACCACACCTGTGTCCTGCAGCTTGCAAGACTTGGCCCTTAAATTGGAGTGGGACTGAGTTCTGGGGAGAAGATACGGAGTCGAGGTGATGGAAGGTGGAGGTCGGAGCCCCTCGGTGGAAGATGGTGAGTTGAACAGTGCTGGAGGGGGGGTTGAGGTGTCAGCAGTGGCAGGGGGGTAATTGCAGCAGGGCTCTGGCTCTTTGAAGGGGAGATAAAACTACTCCAAGTGGGATCAAAGTGAGAGAGTGTGGATTGAGTGGTCTGAGAACATTAATATCTAGACTGAAGTGCTCCATCACTTTTTCTTCATGCACCCATCATTTAGTGATTATTCCATCATACAAAGCCCTTATTAACATCAGTTGCTGCCCATCTTTCCTACACCAGAAGCCTGCACCAGAGGGTGAGCCCTGGGCAGGCCCAAAGCCTAGTGAGGGCTGGTGACCAGTGCTGAGGAGCCCATCATACCTTGGTTACTACCTGCAGTTAACATACAGGTTAAAGTACTGACGAGCCCTGAGGTCTCTATCCTGCTCTCCAAGCCAGAGCCTATACGAGATGGTTGTTTTGACCCCCTGTGCTGTAGGGATGCGTGTGCAGTCTCGCCAGGTGCTGGCACAATGGTTACCCAGCCTGTGGTCCGTGGGGCTGTGTTGCAGGGTACCAAACAGGCTGAGCAGACGCTCGTGGTCCAGTCACAGAGCGGAGAAGGCTGTGCTGGGCTCGTCTCTACTCGCATCACCAGGGGAAATGCAGCATCCTTCCTGCACAGGCTGCCCTGCCTTGCAGAGGAAGGGATGTCTGAATCAGCTGGCAGGACATTCGAACGTCCCTTCCACCCCCTAAAGCCAAGGTCTGCAATGTCTGCGTGGGAGAGATGCTGCATGGCATCCCAGCAGCAGCAGCATGCTGCCTGTGTTCAGGAAGATTACTGGACTCTTTCCAAACACCCCGCTTTTAAATAGATTAAATCATGATGCCAGGGAGAGTGATTTTTTCCAAACGCTGAGATTTCTCCCTATCTCAAGGCACTGCAGAGTCACAGCCTGACAAAAACCAACCAAATCCCTGCAAGCCCTCAACTCCGAATCCCCCTTTTGCAGCCCCTTCCAGTCGCCCTCTGCCCTGACACCCCAAATAACCTGTGAGGTTGTGTCGGTGCAGACACCTCCCCGACGGCTGCGTGTGGAACCGCAGCAGCTCTGCAGGACCAACAGGGCCTGGGAGGCTGCCCTGGACATGCAGAGGCAGCTGCTTTGGCAGGGCTTGGTGGACTGAGGGCCCAGCACACTCACTTGGGCTCTAATACAGTTGCAATAAGGGAATGATGGTGGTGGTGGGTTGTGCGGGGGGGAGAAAACACACTTAGAGGGACCCACTTTCAAGTCAAACTTACAGGTAAGAGCTCCAGCTTAGATGGTTTGGTTGAACCTCACAAAACGAGTTGGTAATTATGGAGAGAGCCAGGGCCTAAACAGCAACAGATGCAGCTGGTTGTAGCTGGGGTGTAACACCAGAACATGACAGGGACACCTGGCACTGGACCTCCCGCTGTAGCCGAGGACGTGCTTTGTGTTTCCTTTGCCTCCCCCTGAGCAGCACGTTTGCCAAGGTAAAGCTGTGTAAGATGGTTTTTGCTAAGGCAGAAGCTGCCTTCCCCAGCTGTGGGATGTCATCTCTGATTTTTTTCCAGTCCCATCCAGTAAATGCTGGTCTTAAATGCTGTGGTAATCACAACTTGTTTGTCTTTATCAACTCTGTAGGGTAAAAATCATCCGTTGTAAGTTGCAGCAGAACCTTCCTTTTCAATTATTAACAAGCAGCCCTGGGTAGGTGCATTAAGTAGATGTGATGCTGGAGGAGAGAGAAGCTACCCTTTCTCTTGCTTAACAACAAAGTCCTTCCTCTTCAAGCAGGTAAAAGCTTGAGCTTTAGTTGAAATGAGCACAGTCCTTGGTGGAAAACTTGCTGTAGTGCCAAGGAGTGAGAAGCCTCACACCCTACTCTGGAAGTGGCCAAAACAGAGGAAGGGGAAAAGCTGAGTGTCTGTTATCTGAACGCCTGGGAGTAAGCAGCACCTTTAGTGGCCTTGTCCAAGCCTTGTGCCCTCCCCGTGCTGACTCACAGAGCCGAGCAGTTGGGTGCCACACAGCGAAATCAAACACTCAGCTGCAGGCTTTTTTCATCCTCCTGCTAAGGGCAGGGCCTCTTGTCATGTACAAACAGGAGCACCCACGTTGCCTTCTGCCAGCGTAGCCACAAGGCTGCCAGGCTCATGCCAAACCCCCCAGGGCTGAGGAGGCCCAGCACCAAGGCTGCCTGGGTCACCCCAAAGCCCCCAGGGCTGGAGGCCCAGGGCCGAGGCTGCTTGGACTCACTCCAAACCCCAGATGGCCCCGTGCCAAGGGCACCTGGGTTCCCCCCAAACCCCAGAGGGCTGAGGAGGCCCAGCACTCCTCTTCCTTTCTGACCCCGAGTTGAAGCGAGAGGTTCCCTGCAGCTCAGGGCCCTTCCTTGTGCCTGATCTGGGGCATCTGGACACGTAGCAGAGGCTGACGTTGGCAGCAGCTTCAGCTCCCACCCAGGCAGCCAGGACAGAGCACGCTGCCCACAAACCCCCCTGAGAACACTGGGCTGTCAAACAAATTAACAGCGTGGATGTGGGAGCAGCTGTGGGTGCAGCTTGCAGCAATCTCTACCCCATTCCCCACCCCGTGTTTACTTTGCCCTTCCTGGCTGCAGAGCTGCTCCCTGCGTGCACAGAGCACCACCCTCAGCCCGTGGGAGAAGAACACAGAGCTGCCATTCACAGGCAGCAGCAGAGGCAGGATTTGTATTTAATTTTTTAATAAATACACTTTACATTAAAGAAAAAGGCCTTCAAGTTGCAGTTTCCACACCGAGGGCAAGAGGGAGAAAGAAAGAAAAACAAAACAAAACAAAACAAAGGTTTAAAAACTGGAACCACAAAGGGCAGAGGGGAAGAAAGGGGGCTCAAACTTCCATCCCACAGCTCCTGCCTTCAGGAACACCAAGCTCTGAGCAGCCCAAGCCCTCAGGATTTCAGCCTCCCACTGCAGCTGGTTTCCCAGTGAGAAGTCTCTGCTTCCACAGCCTGGACTCGGGTAGCAAAGCGCCGGGGGCTGCTCGCTGGAGGGCAGCAGCCCCTGGCAGCCTCCTGGTAGCTGCTCACACCTGGAGCTTCTTGGCTTTTACAAAATAAAATCATATCTAAAATAAAAATACCCTCACTTGGCAATCTCAGCAACCATGATCCCCTGCCTGAGCACAGGCACCCAAACGCCGCTTCTCCCCATTTGAAACGTGTTTTTTCCCTCCCCCGACGCTCCCCCCTGGCCCTACAGGAACAGAGTCCATCCTCTCTGGGCTCCAGCACCTGCCTTTCTTTTCTTTTTTTGTGGTGTTTTTGTGGTGTTTTTTGTGGTTTTTTTTTTTTTTTTGTTGGCTTTTTAAAAAATTTTTTATATAAAACTATTTCTGTTCTTTAGGAAAGAACTTTATACAAAGAAAATAGATTGTGAAATATCTTCAGGAGGTTTCCCGGGAGAGGAAGAGTCATCTCAGCCTAACATAAAAAAAAAAAACAAATTAAAACAAAACCAAAACCAAACCAAAGGCAGAGAGAGGCCAGAGGCCAGGGCTGCCCACCGCCGAGCCTCAGCCGGAGCCACGAGCCTCCAGCTCTCACAAGGCAGCGATGGGCTGCAGCTCCTCAGCTCTGGCCGGCACAAGGGCTGGGGCGCTCAGAAGCCGTTTCCAGTTTGGTCTCCGGTCTTTTGCTGGGAAGGGAGCGCCTCCTCCTGCCCACAGCCCGCCCGGCAGCCGCTCCTCACTCGTTCAGGGACAGGATGATGTCGTCCTCCAAGTCCGAGTTATCCGAGCTGTCGGCTGGAAAGGAGAGGCTGGTGAAGGCACGGTGCCAGGGCAGCTCTCTGCCAGCCACGCTGGTGCCAAACACAGGCCTGGCAGCCCTAACCCTCCCGTGCATCGGCAGACGAGATTAAATCCCTCCCTCAGCTCTCACATTAATCTTCTATCACTCCAACACCTTGCACACTGGAGTAGTTACTCATCCTTAGCAACCTTTTACCTTAAGGTAACCACATTATCTGCATTTTATGGCTTAGAACTAGGTGGCTTGACCACACACACACACTCCAAAACTGTGCTGCAAGAAAAGGGGACAGAATCTGGTGTCATAAGTCCCAAGCCTGATGCCATAAATCCCAAGGCTGATGCCATCCCTACTCACTTCCTTGTGAAGCCTTTTTCCATATTGAATTACTACACAAGAAGTTCAGATCTTTCCTTCCTGTGCACACACACACACACACACACACACACAGAGTGAAACTTTTCAAATCTCTGTATCCATGGAATGCCTGAAAAAAAGAGAACAACTTAAAATTTATCCCAAATGTTCTGTTAGCTTCAGAACAGTCTAAAAAAAGGCAGTGAAGTCAGAAATGCTGCGTTGGTTTGGCACTTTAAGCAATCACAAAGGAGAAAGAATAGCACCAAGGACCAAAAATGCTTGTCTGTCCTTACAAATAAAGCAGAGAAGGCAAGTGAGGTAACGGTTGAACCAGCATCCCCTTGAATGGCAGGACAGGCAAGCAACCAGCCAAGGCTTCTCCCAAGCTCTCACACAAACCCCTGGGAGCACTTGAAGGAAGGAGATACCTTCCTTTCCAGAACTGTCAGTTCTCTCAGATAAGAGCTGTTTTTACCAACAGATTACTCTGAGAGGCTGCAGCTGCATAAGCACGCACACATGTGCTTTTCACACCAGCAAGGGGGGTTGAAGTCAGCTCAAGTCATTCCAGGGAACACTTAGATGTTGCATATTTGTCAGGACATTAAACAGAGGACAAGATCACCTGTGGTTACCAAGCTGGGCACACACTTACTGTCTCCAAGAATCAGTTCGACTTCCTCATCAGCATCAGAATCTTCATCTTCACCCTCATCTCCCTCTTCCAGGAGGTTGGCAAGCTCCTCATCATCAGAGGGAGAAAAGTCATTTTCTCCATCCTCACCAGCATTCTCATTGTTCTCATCCTCCTCCAGCTCAGCCTCCAGCAGCTGGTCTGTATCTAGCTCATCAAGGTCATCCGTATCATCATCATCTTCATCATCATCTTCTTCCTCTTGCTCTTCTTCCTCCTATAAAGACAGGAAAAACAGTTCATTGCAGACATTAAAAAGAACATCAAATAGAGTAAGACTAGATGACGAAACCAAACCCTACAGCTTTCACTTCTCCCCATACCCACACATCACACATTATAAACACTTTCTCTTCACATCTTCAGACCATGACACATGCCAGATCATTTGCAGGCCTGTCCAGTCTTGTCTGCAAAAGGCTGGTGCAACACAGGTACCATTGGCTCAAGCTCCTCTGCACCGTGGCCATCACCACATGTCCCTGTGATGAACCCAAGATGTTCAACAAGACCCATTAAAGCAGGGCTTTGTTTCTAGTCTTGTACAAGGTGCTTTAGTTTCAGCTGGGCCACCAAACAAGCATGTATGTTCAGTCTCCCCAGTCAGCCCCCATTCAGAGGAGATGTAAAATGTAGGGAAAGATCCCCTCAATCCAATCCCTGAATCACCCAGGCTCAGACCATAGAAGTGCCTCAAGCAGTTCGGAAGCCTCACCTTTGGCATTTACCTGGGGATCAACATCTTCCTTTACCAAACCGTAAGAATTTGCGCTCAATAAAGCAACAAAATTCCACGTTGTACAGATCAAACCCAGCAATCTGTGTCTAAGTGGATAAAACTGAGTGGGAAGAAGCTGTGACAGCCCTGTTGTCCTTCCAGGCAAGCGAGGGGGCCAAGAAGAAGTGCCACAGTGAGCCAAGCTGCAGGAGGCTTTCCACGCTCACAGAGTGAGTTACACTATACCTGCACATGCCCTTTTTCCTCTAAGAGAAGGCTCTCCTGGGGCAGGAAGGCAGCTCTCAAGTTTAACTCAGTTTTAGTTGCCCCTTTGTTTCGAGAGGGAACACATTTTGCAAGATTACCAAGCAGTTTAGGTGGATATTTAACAACCCACTGCAAGTACTGGCTTGCTCCACACACTCACAATTGTGCTGTTCACACTGCTGCACTTTCAGATCTAAAAGGACTGAGGAAAAAGACCTTGGTGTCCTCTCTCCAACCTGATTTTTTTTTTTTCCAGTCAGTGCTATAAAGAAAATCCACCACACCGACACAAATCCAACATCTGCCACAGGCACAAGGAACAAGGAAAGCCAAAAAGCTTGGCAAAGTTTGGTTTCACTTGTAAAAGGCAGCCAAGTCTCCTCCTCTGGCCAGAAGTGCTGTGCTCTTTAAAATGGAGAACACGAAATAAAAGCATTGGGTTGCTGCATACAGTTTTCTTCCTGAAAGAGCTTACACTAAGTATGAAATTAAACCAAGCTCTAATTAAAGG
The DNA here is from genome assembly GCA_013401255.1 of Urocolius indicus. Taxonomy (NCBI): domain Eukaryota; kingdom Metazoa; phylum Chordata; class Aves; order Coliiformes; family Coliidae; genus Urocolius; species Urocolius indicus. Next base: position 50,762 of record WBNH01010552.1, on the reverse strand, counting down.
CTGTGCTTATTGGAGGCAATTACAAGCTTTTCTTTGGGTCAGTGAGTCCTCAAATAAATGGACGATGTTTTTTTGAATGATACGAACACTGGGAGAGGAATCCTCTCGCTTGCAGTTCGGTTTTGAACTGCAGTGCCACATTGCATGTCATTTTTCTAGGAAATATATTGAGTAGAAAACCCTTTTGCCTTAACTTTTGCTTCTGCTCTGTGCACTAACTGCAGAGACCAACGTCTGGAGGTTTATTCTCTATTCAGAATAGAGAAAAAAACCACATTAAAACCTGAAAAAGCAGGAGAGCTTATTGTCCCTTTTCACTCTCTAATCAACTCTGAAGCTGGAAAGGAGGAGACCAATCTATTTAAAGGGCTTGGTGAAAAATAAGCCAAGTTTTTCAGTGTCTAGAGAGAGAGAGAGAGAGAGAGAGAGAGAGATCAAACCACAGACATAAGGAAAAAGTGTGTTGTTCACAAGATTCCTTTAGAGTCTCTGCAGTTGAAACCCCCAGGATTCTGAAATGAGTTATGCACCCTCTTTGTTTCCACGTCTGTGGAATCTCTGAAAGCATTGTTTTCCTAAATATCTACAGTGACTTCATCAAATTCAGCAGTTTTGACACCTTCTTTATGTTTCACGTTTCATGGACTTGTTGGAAATTGCCTTATCAACATTTTCATTCAAGCTCAAGGCAAGGCATGTACAGCAAGATCATCCTTCAAACATAGGAGGAAATGAAATATAGCTGTAAAAAGCTAAAAACATCTTCTGGATAACAAGAGTAATTGCTAAATGACACTGAAAAGGGTACAGGTTTAGCTCCAAATTCACTTCAAATGATTCTACCAACCTGTGAGGAAAAAGCAAATTCCTCTGTGAAAACACAAATAGCAACAGAGGACCAGAGAGAGCTGAAGCGTTTCCACTTCTGCAGTTTGAATCTGATGTAGGCAATTAGAATCGGGCCACACTCACTTAAAACCCACCTGAGAACAGTAAGATGAGATCTAAATGACACCTCTCCTTGGTGAGCCAGAAAACGATGTGAAAACCACACTAGAGGAAGTCACGTGTGACAGAGAGAGCACGATGTGCACAGTGCACGTCGACAGGCAGCTCAAGGAGTGACACAGAACCCAGTTAAGAGTGATCTTAACGAGTGAGCAACCTTTACCTCATCGTGTTTTAGACAACACAAACTCAGAAATCGTGATGCTTCTGCTAAGTAACAGGCAAATCAGTTCTGCATTAGCTTCTGAAGCAGCTCCAAGCACAAACCTCAGCAGGAGCACGGCGATGTCCCAGGCTGGAAGCACGAGGCTTGCACATATGGGGAGATCTCTCTCAAGAAAGCACACAGAGCTTCTGCACCCAAACCCCATCTCTGAGCCACACAGCTTAGAGACTCCACCTGCCATTTCCTCACACCTAACGCCATCCTGTGTAAGTGAAATCCAGGCTGTTAATGGATAATCTGGGTTGTATCCTCATCACCTACCACACTGTCCTCATGTAAGGGATCCATATACAGACAGAAAATGGTGTGCCTGCCCCCACAACTCACACAGACACACTGAGTAAGAGCAGTGAAATAAATCCTTGTGCAATGTAGTAAGGGAAGACAGGCAGAACAGTTACCCAAACCATATCTGGGTTGTAAAGGGAAAACCTGCAAAAGCAAGCTCCTACCTACTCATCCCAAGAGCTTTGGGCAATGACACAGCTGCTGCTAGAAAACAGAACCAGCATGCAAATCTATGCAAAACAGCACACACCTATGCTTCCCTTCCTCAGTGGAGGAAACTGATCCCCAGAATCCACACATCAGCACACTCTATGGGACTTAAACAGCATCAAAGAATTGGTTTAGACATCACTAACTCCTTTAGATGTCTCAAATACTCTTCTGTTTGGTTTGTTCTCTGCAAAAGCTGCTCAGATCACAAGTGGAACTGTTCATGGAATCCTTACATTCCTCCTTCTCTTCCTGAGAGAATATTCTCTTCCCTCTCCAACAAAAAGCCACTTCACAGCTGCCAGTTATCTTTGCAGAAGGCACAAGGGTGGTATTATACAATCACAAACTGACCATCTCGAACCCTTCCCTCTGCAAAATGTTTTGCCTGGCAGCCAGCACCTCGACTCACTCACTGCCTGCTATTGCCACGTGCCTGCTCTGCAGCCAGGGGCACCAGCAGCACAACACAGCCAGACCAAAACCCTGCCTTCTCACCTAATTCACGTAAGATTACAAACAAAACAATCTCAGCCTCAGGCTATGATGGAATAGGCAACACTGAGGGACAGAGAGCCATGGCTGTGAGCATTGCAGTTGTACTGTGATTCAGGTACACTAGTTGCTTGTAGATCCCCAAATTTAGGATTAGCTAGAGGGACATTTGCCTTGGCAGATGCCAAGAGTGGAACAATTTAGAGTACCCATTGGTGACTAATGAGACTGAAATTAGCAATAATACATAAATAAATTATTTTTATTGTATAAAATGCCATGAATACAAACAGGAGGTGGCTTCCACGTTCTCTTCACACTGCTGCACCACTGTTACTCTTCTTCATCTTCAGCAGCGTAACTACTTGGCAGCTGCAATGCAGAGGGCATTATAGCATCAACATACCTGGATACCAACACTCTCTGCTCTTCAAAAACAACACAGTAGTACAACTATAACCAAGGAATCTCAGTCCAGGAAACACCCACCCTGTTTCATACACAGAATGTCTTCCTGGCCACACTTCTCTGCATACATACTTATAGTGCTGATTCGCTCCAGTCAAAGCAAAAAGGATACAAAAATAAGGCAGGGAATAGCAACTTCAGTGTGGAGTAGCTATCCACAGATCTAAGTGGGATGTCCACAGAGGGACAGGCTCTATTTTAACTCAGAAATTGTTTGACTCCATTAAAAGAGTTAATTTGACTCAATCAGTAAAGACTGGAAAAGAGCATCTAACATTGGGTTTGTATCAATTTCACTCAAAAAGCCCTAAGAAGGTAACTCAGTAAGTGTGTAGCATCCTCAGTTACACATTTTAGACAGGTATGAAGGATCTTCTAGTATAAGACTGCAAAATGGCAGCATTATTTGAAGAGAAATCTCTCCACAGTTACTAACTCACCAGAACTCACTAATTCACTGACACTGTAAGACACCAACAGCTTCAACACCCTGCCTGTGACCCTGGAGCTACTTTGGGGGTGATTAAGAGGGCAAAAGCAATTCATCTCAGCTTTTGAATGTGTCTGCATACAGGCAGATTTAGAGAGATGTGGTAGTACAAGAGAAGTTGGGACACGAGCTTACAGAATTAGAGAAGCAGATTACACAGCAAGGGATTATCTCGTGATCACCTCGAAGCAAATCACCGGTAACTTCACTCTGCCGCCAATTAGGGAAATTGTGCAAAGATTCAGAAAGCCCAGTGGATTTGGCTTAATGAATTCATCATTTATAGCTACAGAGAAGAAAACTAAACCCCATCCCCTAAAGGAATGGCATATGTAGGAGTGGCAGCACTGCAGCAGGGAAAAATGCTTGACCTAATTCCTCCTGCTGCCGGTGTTTACAGCCCGTCCCCAGCGCACTTACGACCTTTTGCTCTTGTTCAAGCCTTAAGTGTTTTCTCTCATCCTGCCCTTTGACACACATCTGTAAACACTTCATAGACCATCATCATCATCACCACAGACTTTCTCACCGCTCCCCTTCACCCACGGATTTTGCAGGCACAAAATTCACCAAGTGTGTCTTTTAGGGAAGTCCAGGCTGTCGGGACTTCACACCAACCTGTGTTCATCAAACATTCCAAGGCTCAGGAAAACCTCAGTCTTTCACTTGTTCAAACTCTGATGCAAGATACATGTCAGCTAGGCAGCACTTGGATTTTGTGGACATATTTCTGCACTGTATTTGGACATCAGATCAGTGTATGTACCACGTGCCTGCAGGAAGTACACTCACAGCACTGCAGATCTGCAGTATAGAAAAAGATACCAGCTTGCTTAATAAGCACTCTGAAGGCTTTTTGCAGAGTTTTCTTACATCTCTTCAGTCCAAGTTTTTCTTTTTATGACCAGACGAAGAGAATTTGAGACTTCTCAACTGCAGATTACATAATCTCTCAAATTTACACTAGGCTGGCTGTTAGCCACCAAGAGAGGATCCCACAGGTCTTTTTAGATTGTGCATATGAGGTTTGGGAGCCTTAACTCAGTTCTGAGCTTTACAGCTCACTGATTTTTTGCTTATTGGACATGGTTCCATCTGCTACAGAAAGCTTCACCTTTTCATCTGACACCTCATTCAGTTTGTCTTTCTCTCCTAGGAGTCGAGGCACAGTCCAAACCAAGTATTTACATCAATAGTTCTCTGCACAACTCGGGCCAAAAAAACTGTACTCATGGACTCGTGTGGATTATATACATGTATCTGTGCAGAAAGTCAAGACGTGAAGATACAGAAGCCACAGAGACTAATAGCTGCTCTAAAAATCTTGACTATTGACATACCAGATTGATGTTGATTCACATGGATTCCCCCCCGCCCCCAATCACTTTAATGAAAAAGGTCAAAAACTAACTAGGTAAGTAGTGAACACTTACATCTGTGTAAACATCTGCATACACAGAAAACAAATTACTCTTGGTGGCCTTAACTGACAAGTGTGCCAGAGAGAGTCTGTCTCTATTCTGGAAAACCTCTACTGATTCCAGCTCAGCGCTGGCTGCCTCTATGGACACAAAAGCTCTACTTCCTAAGCCTGAGACTAGAACAAACCTGGAGGAACAACGATGAAAAGCCACAGGACAGAGAGCAACACGTTTATGTTTTGCTAAATATTGAATTTGAGTTCTTAAGTGTTGCTTATATTAAAGCCATGTCTCTCACTAAAGAAACTCGATTGCAACCCTGCCTAAAAGCTACTGTCTCGGAAACATCTATACACCATAAAAACAGCCATCATACAGTATCAACTAGTCACTCTCAGCTGCAAACCAATCCTGAAGCAGCTTTGTTTGAACACTCCAGGAGCATCATACAAAAGCTTTCAGCATATTTCAATTCTGCCTGAGGCCACCTCCATTTGGGAGACAGGAAGCCTCCCCAGTCACATCTGACAGATGACTGATACCTTATCTCTGCTTGGTACTTAGTGTTACAGCCTGGAACCCACAGCATTCTGACTGCATGCTCTTATGCAAATACACATCTCTACTTAAGTCAACACTGCCCAGCAATATTGCAGAACAGAGGCTTGATAGCTGCTGGTTAATCATTGAACAATGCAAAAATCTATTTCTGCTACAATCTGGTTTTTGAATTTCATAAAGAAAATGTGAATAAGCTTCCTAAAATATCCTGAGTGTGAACAAAACCAGAGCAGACACAAAAATACAAACTATTGTCCAAGGCAAGCACTGGATACCTAGAAAGTAGAAACACTTTGGAAGCACCAGTAATTTCTCCCCCCCTTCATTGCTTCCCAAGGAATTGTATTATTCACCTATCCTAAAAGTTTCTAAACAGAATCCATCCAATCTAGGAATAGACAGAGTGAGCAATGATTCCCTAAGAATGCCAAGACTGCAACTGCAACCTTGCAGCACATTGAGAAGACAGGTCAGCAAACTGTACACCAACCAGAACTCTCCTCAGAATTACAGTGAAATTGAAGTAACAACAACTGACTGCAAAGAAAACAACTCTTTCTTGGGATCTGCTCTCCAGTCTCCTAAATCAAAAAGTTCTAACCTAGCAACAGGAAGATTCAGAGACAGAAAGAGCATCAGAAATCCAGCTTTCCACACAGTCTGGAAAAAACCCCACCAAAATATTACCTTCTGGCATTCTTTGGAAAAAGGTGAAGTCAGCTTTTCTCACAGCAGATACAAAGATATGATTTACTAGAGTGCAGACACCAAAGAGTAGAGAATAATGTATTTAAAATCTTTAGGGAATTGAAGCATAAAGGTCTTTGCCTGTTCAAAAAAAAAAAACAAAAACAAAACCAGAAACCCACAAAAACCACACCTGACACCCCAAAAAAGCTACAAATTTGTCTTGAACTCACATTGTACTGTAGTAAGCATTCTGTGCTAATGTGTACTCTACCAACTGCACCCTGAGGAGCACTTATTGCAGTTCTTAGCTCTTTTGTCAAGCTGACAGAGATGAAGTGGTTGATTTGAGAAGGAAAATGAACACATCCTAATGCAAACCTACACCTTTCTTTAAAATTCTTAAACCACTTTGCTGTGTGGAAGTAACTGGGCAGTTTCACTGCATCAGTCACAAGCTGTGCTTCATTCAGAAACTGGTGACAAGCTATGCCTAAATAGAAGACTTGGAAAACCTTAAACACTACTGTCTCTACTGGGTGTCAAAGCAGTTTTAAAAACCCAAACAGAACAAACAGCAAACTTTCTGATCAAAACTGAAACACTTAGAGAAATTAAGAAATCAACTAGAAATTAGCTTGTCTGGTTAGTGCACAAAGTTACTGTTAGTCAGGGTCTGCACAGACAGTCTTAGTTTACACTGACAGTAAAGTCATCTACTTCGCATCAGGTTAAATCAAATGAGGCATCTGTACTTTATGGGTAACAAATGAATACTTGTGGCCTCTGACATATAGACAGCTAATAGCTACTCTTGAACAATCAGGTTAATGCTACACTACTCACCTGATCTTCTTCTTCATCCTCTTCATCTTCTGCCAAACGCTGCCTGCCCACTTCGTACAGCCTGCAAACTGTATCCATGTTCATGGCATCCATGCTCCCTTGATTCTGAAGAGGAGATGCCCACACAGCAGTTAGCCTCAGCCATAAAGCTCAGCATTTGTATTCAATGCTGTGTCTAATCTCCATCAGAAAAACATTACCAAAATCCTTCCCTCCCATTTACTAACAGCAGAACAATTAGCACTAAACCCAAGTCTTTTTTTTTTTGTTTCAAGGACTAGCCCAAGAGTGATGTAAAAAGCTACTTTCTGCTTCTGTCATCCACAAGTTACACTTAACAAAACCTTTACTGGATCCTTAGTGTGCTCTGGGTTAGTTCTCACCCAATAACACCACTTCTGCTCCAGTTTGGCTCTCTAGTGTTTAATTGAACCACCTGCCTTGAGAAAATGCTAAAAGCTGACATGTGGCAAGAGTTCCAGAAGACAGCAGCCTGACGCCTCAGCAACCACTGCTGCTCCCTGAAGTAACACTTCCAATGACTCTTAGAAAAGAAAATGTTTATATCTTGGCCTCACAACCCTGACAGCTTTACTTTCAGTAAATGTGAAGCCTGCCCTGCTACAGACCCTTGACTTGTTTTTCTTCTATGTAAGGATCAAGGGTTCACAGAGTATTAAGTCAACAGGATTTAAAAATTATTCAGGTTCAAGGAATGGGGTACTGACAGCATCTTATTGGGCAAAGAACTGGAGCCTTCAGTGTAATTTTACTTCCCCTGTAATGAAACAGAATTTACATTCAGTAATATTTGCTCCAAATTCTCAGCTTCTGGGACTGTGCTAGGGAGAGAAGTGAAAGGGTGATTTCACAGAAAAGCTCCACAGGAAGCCCCAGGAAGATGACATTTCCCAGTTATTCAATACAGTGCAAATTCTAATAGGGAATTATTGCTATAAATGGGAAAAAGATGCATTTCTCTCTGTGGGTGTGAGAAGGAAGATCTGTGCACATTTTAAAGTAGGAAATATTTGGAGAGGCAAATGTGTTTAGAAGTTGGCTGAACTGGAAGCAGAAAAACAGTACTTCTGTGTGTGGACAGCAAAACTCTAACAGTACCTTTACCACCAACAAAACATCACCACTGCTTAGGACAAGGTTTTAATAGGAGGAACTCCAGAATTATCACTTCTGCAGGTTTCCAAAAGAAACAAAAAGCATCGCACTCAAACCACAGCTACAGAGACCAGAGTTTATTCTTAGCTCCTTTACCTCAATGACAGCCAGATAGCAGTCCTTGCTGTCTGTGCACAAGTCAAAGATATTCCTCTTTACGTCTATGGTAGCTGGAAAACATCACAAAAACCCTGTGGTTAACAGCATTAACTAAATGCTCACTAAAAGAAAAGACTTACAATACATGTCTAAAAGCAGATAACAAAACGTTAAGACACAAAACAACAGTTGAAATAAAATCAGAATGAACATTTTTTAACTAATTCAACCCACAATATGGAAAAGGAATGTTGGAGACTGTCAGAAAAAATAGCCAGATAAGTTATTAACCTGCTCTGCACAGTGCCTCCTCCCTTGATCACACATTTATTGGCTTCTCTAAACCCAGTAAACAACATATCTTCCAGGATAGGTGACAACCAAGGGACTGAGTTGTGACCATGTCTCCTCCTAATAGCAAAAGCCATATTCGTTTATGTCCATAGCAGCAATTAGCTCCAGGAGCTTTGCAAGCTGGAGGTCAAAGTGACAACACTTTCAACTATCAGCATGGGAAAATGATATTGGGAAGAGAAGAAAAAAACAAAAGAGAAAAGCAAAGAATAAAAAAAAAGACCTTCCTGAAATGAGAGCAATGGCATTTTGGCCAAAGGACCCACTATGTCAGATTATGCCCTACTTGGAAAGAGGAAAGGAAAAAAAAGCCAGGCTGGCTGAATGGTAGCAAGTAAGGCAATTGCACACTGAAGAGGATACAATACTTGGACCTATTTCAGTCTTACACTCAACTCTTGTGCTTCAACCAGAAGAGGTTGTAGCAGAGTTTGGTCATACATAGAAAGGAGAGGGGGAAGTGAATATTACAAAGCAGAACTTTCAATAAAACCTTCAAACCTCCAGACCAAGCTATTTGCTCTTTTCTTACTCTTACCTATAGGTTTATAGTCAGTTGCATTAAATGTTCTGAAAGAAGAGCCAAAGGGACTTCTCATTCTTTCCTCCAGAAGATCATCTTCATCATCTGCCTGCAACATAGCTGATACAGGGGAAAGATTATTCCATAAATGCACTGTCCATTTGTCACTATCATTAATCGATTTAAGATCAAAACAAGACTCTGAAATGAATTTGCCTTCTATTTAGTAGCTTTGCAAGACTTATTTAATATCTACTCATCCAGAGCTGCCTTTATTAATACTTCAGACCACCAAAACTTAATACAGAGAACAAGATTATTTTCTCAAGTATCATCAGATCTGCCATTATACACATTTTCTTCTTTGCTAGGTTGATTTTTAATCCCCAAATGGGTTGTGATATTGCTGATGTTACAGAAAACTATTTTTGTCAGCAATACACGTAGCATGAACATCCTGAACAACTTCCAGTTCACACATGCCAGTATGGCCTGGAGGCAGATAGACTCTGAAGCTTCTAGTTTCACTGAACAAGTATCTATTTATCTCAAACCAGAGATAATCAGGAAGAGTAATGTAAGACTCAGAAGTCTTACCTCCATACATAACTGTGCCGGTGTAGTTGAAGACCACACGACACTGATCCAGTGCAGGTACCGTGTGTAACAAATGGAAAGTTCGGAGGTCCCACTGAAAACATACAGGCTAAGGAGCAACAAACAGCTGAAAGCTTCAATTCCCTTTTCAACTCAACGGCAAAACCTGATTAATTGCATTCAAAAGAGCTCATTGCTACCCTCCTGCAAACAGGACAGAATCAGAGTGGGAGTCTAGCACCACAATCCCTTCCACGTGTTCAAACTGAAAGAGCTCTTACTGGCAATGAGAGGTTACTGCAGTAGCTTCAAGGTTGATGTTGGTAAGGAACTGGAAGAGAGCAGAGGTACCACAGAATATAGTGGAAAAGAAAATCTCTCTTGCTTTCTCAATGTGATAAGTATTTCCTCTAGGCCATATCACAGCAGAGTCTAGATTTAAATTGTCTGACAGTCTCTGCTTGCTGGATTCACAGATGGAATCTGTTGTTACCACACATAACCTGTAACACAGCTGACTACTAACACAACCTCTGCAAAACCAATGCAAACTCTTTAGATCCCAGCACATCAGTTACCACAGTGGCCAAAGGATACAATTTCTGTGTTGACTATGACTTCTAGCCCATTGGGATGGAAAACACCACTGATGGTCATATTGAATTTGTCAAACTTGTGGATGGCTTGTGCCGATCTGACATCCCAGAGGACACCATCGTTTAGAACAAGGTCATCAGTGGGGTTAAAGGTGGCACAGTTCTTCTTGTAGTTGTTGGCAAGATCTGGGTTAAACAGAGTCAACAGCTTGTTGCCAGTCTGAATATCGTAGATCTTTCAGATTAAAAAGAAAAAGAAAGATTAGTCACAATTTGCAGTATACCTGTGCCTAAGATCACCCGCCGTTCCCCCTTCCAGATTGCTTCTGGAATCACCCCATTTCCCATTTTGCTTTTCCATTTCACATGAGAGCATTCCAAAGACAACACTTCCTACCAGTCCGTTAATAGTTTTTCACAGCTGGAACAAGTCTCACAATGTGTTTTGGCCAGCCCTTAAGCTTCCTGCAGGTTCTACCAATACGTTTCAATAAGAGCAGGATTAGTTCCAAAGAAACTAACCCCATCATGAAAAGTGGGCTGTCATGCTGCAGTCACAAGGTACCACTCAGTCAGAAACCTTTTCAGAAATGGAGCTGCTTTCAGAGCAGATGGTATTTACAAAGATAAAAAAACCCCAAGGCACACAGTGAGAGGGGGGGAAAAAAAAAATCTAGAAACTAGAGAAAATGAGTTACAAGTCCTGGCATTTACATGGAAAGGCAACGTTCTGAGCTTTGCCCTAACAAACTGTTGGACAATAAAAAGGTAAGTAGTGCTTTAACTAGTCTGAAGGGTTTATTGACCATCTTCTGAGATAAATGTGTAACATCTCTCTAGCTCTTGTTCCAACTTAGAGGGGAAAAAAGTCCCTAGAACTGGAAAACAAACGTATTTACCAGATAAACACGGTCCAAATTCCATCTGATTTCCATATAAATCCAAATAAAAACTGGGCAGAAACAGATAGTTTGCTTAAACAAACCAGAGCAATTATTCAAATTATTGATGATTTTACCAAGTTGTGTTTCATGACCATTTTTTATGCAAATACTCTTTCTTTTGAAAGAGTACCTATAATGAATGCAAATTAGCACGGAGAAGCAGCAGCACTCTGAAGGCTGTGTCTGTCAGATCTGCAGGGGTTCATCCAAAACACCACCACAGCCTTCTCAGAAAATATTCTGGTAAAATTAAGTTACCCGGAAATCAAGCTGCAAATTTAGGGGCTCAAAATGAGGACACTTTGAACAGGCCATTTCCCACAACTCTTGGCTGAGCTACTGCTTACAATGGCATTTAAAAAGCATTATTGCTACTACTATTACTGAAAAAAGGCAAAGGAAGCAACTCCAGGTGAGAGAAAAAAGTCCTGGACAATCTCTCTCAAATGAGCAAAACACAGCAGATTCTATGATTGCCCAGAATACTGACCAGAGAGGCAACACATTGCACCTCAAGTGTGCTACACTTGGTTTGGAAGTTTATATCCTTAGACACAGGGAGAAGTTAATAACTTCCTAAGCTTTCCTCTAAAGTCTCTTAGCTCATGAGTTACATAGAGCATCATAGCAACCAGATTTGTTAATACATGTCCTGTGAAGAATTATATTCTTGGCACAGCCTCACAGCCATGATCTTCACTGGTACTTACATGGGCAATGTCTCCTTTTGTGCCAATGACCCTGTCCTGAGAGTGCTTGCTGAACTCCACATAGTGGTCATCAGGGAAGGAATGCCTGTAGGTAGAGTCAGTAAAGAAGTCAAGAAACTGCAGATTCCAACGTTCTGTGTGAAGCAAACACCACCCTAACACTGCAGAGCAGGTTTCAACAACACAGCAAACTAAAAATGTAGAGAACACTTGCCATTGACCATGGCATACCACAATGCTAAAATGCTCCACTAGTATTTGCAAGAAAATACCCATTACAGACCCAGCCAGCAGCCCAGTGGAAAACAAACACACGTCACAAACTCACAGGCTTATCATCAACAGGGTTTGCTGTAAACATTACACTGTTTAGAGGAGTGAGCAACAAATGGCCTCATGGATCTCCAAACACACATGCAGGCCTGAGGCACGTTAAGACAGATTGTCAAGATCACTCACAAACATCAGAATAAAAACGTAAACCTATTTATTTGTCTTAAGGGACAATTGTGATTTTGCTGACCTATCCTGCATTAAACAGGACCACGAGTAGTTAGAATGTAGCAAAGCTATCTGTACCAAATAAAACAGGGAAGATACTAAACATCAGAAAAGGAGCATATTTTATTTGTTCACAAGGGGCACTGTGGGAGCTGTGCTGTACTGTTCTTTTACAGAGTTTGTTCTTAGGGTTTCTGCCTGTACTGAAAGGTTCTTCTGACTGCAACCTACCCCCCAACTGGATCAGAGTATACCTACTTCATATCAAAGACAGACTTCATCCCCCACAATGCTGACAGAGGCTGGCTCCACGTAGCAGATGTCAACAACAAAGATCCATCCTATATTTCAAGATGGGAGTGGAGTGGGGAGGAAAGGAAAAAGAACAGCGGGAAAAGCAGAGGTTATCATTTTACCTGCACAATTTAACTTACAAGATGAATTTAGCAACCATAGCTGATTTGGTCTTACTAAACTAGGGATAAAGCCTAGGTACCTAGCACTATGTATAACATCAAGAGCTCTTGCAGAGAAAGAAGAATGCTACAAATAACAACGAGAATGATCTATGATGTTAACTGCAGACACCACCAGAATAATCCATGCCTGGATTTGATGTCCCGTGAGTGGAGTTTATTCTGCATATAAAGCTTTTATTTATTCCCAGAATCATTCCCTGAAATATTTCTTTCTCCAACAAAGGGAGGTTACATAAACTCTGATATCTTATCTCACATTTATTTCACATGATCAGTTTGAGCATTTTTCCACTTCCAGGCATATATATTCATTACTTACGAAGACACATGGCCACTGTGCATCTTCTCTATTATCATGGGAAGCAAAAAATAACTGTAGGACTCACCAGGGAGTGTGTAACTATTACAAGCACTTTAATGGCAGCCATTGTAGGCCAGCTGCATTTTAGATCTACCTACCCAGATGGGCCCAAAACATACCAGGGCTTAGGCTGTGAGAACTTCTAAAACTCAAAACAGGTCTTTGATTACTCACTCTGGATGGCTCAAGGTGCGTGATGGCAGAGTTATGGCAGTTGTAACTGGCCTCTTCTTGTCCACTGAACACGTTATAGAGTTTCAACTGCCCCGTGCAAGTACCCAGCATTAAGAATCGTTCTCTTGCAGAAAATGCACAGCAGGTGAAGCCACTCTCGTCCTCATTTGCTTCCCTGAACACAGAAATGGGACGGAACCTAGAGAGGGCAGAAATACAAGGATCACCCAAAAGAGAGAAAAGCAAAACTGAAACACTGTGTGATGATGTGAAATCCAGTCCTTAAAAGTCACATAGGTTCAAGTTACAGCTCTCTCCAGGACAATCTCAGTGTCAGTTTCAAGACAGGTGCTCAGGTGTGTAAGTTCAACAGTGTTTGCTATGTTTCAGCATTTGTTTTGTGCTATTAAGCATTTCTGCTAAAGCACAGTGTTAAGTTGAAGCACTTGGAGTCTGTCTCCAAAGCTGGATTGAAGGAAAACCGGTAACATCAACACCTGGATAAGTACAGAGAGGTAGCAAAATATTTTCTAACAGTTCTGAAACACTCAACACAAGAAGGCATGGCACATCAGCCAAATAACCTCGTCATCGAAATTCCCCAAGGCAATGCTGCTCTCACTCTGAAGGTGCTTTAATCTATGTGTCACCTGTATTTTTATAAGCTTTGCATCATATTCCAACTTAACAAAGAGAGGCCACATAAAAAGGCTGGCAACTTGCAGCGCTGTGGATTCAGCTGCAAGAGCAACAGAGATTCTTCTGTGCTGAGGGGGGGAGCCCTCCATCCTCCCTCCATCCTCAAGGCTATGCTATGCTTTCCTGTAACACTGGTGTTACATACTTCACCTTCCAAAGCATAACAAAGAGCTGTGAGCTTCATTAGTCATTGCTGCTAACGAATTAACATAATGCTCAAAGTCAAGAGTGGTTTATGTATTACTAAGGGTCAGTAGTAAGAAAAAGAGAAACAGAACAACTTCTAAAAATGCCTTCTGAGCCTTTCCCACTTGTCACTGTTGAATTAAAACCGTTCTAACTCTTCAAGGATACTCCACTGCGGGGCTGTGCAGCCTGAAGGCAGGTAAGGCTTTTCGGCACAGGGTACATCCTGAGAGGGATCAAGAAACCTTTTTCTTCCTTACCTGCTAAATATAAGGTGTCTATCAAAGCAGCCACCATCCACACCTCCGTACTTGGGGAAGGTTGCCCTGCGGGTCAGCCGTGAGGTAAAGTTAGTTGGCGCTTGGCGCCTCTGTTTTGGCTCAGGACACTGGTGGGGAGTAAAGAGAGAGAAAGGGGGACAGGTGGCAACAGGGTTCTTGCAGCGAGCATGCTGCTCCCTAAGGTACTCTGTGATTATACTGTCCAGCGTGGGTGGGGAAGGAAGATGTCTGTCCAACTGCTTTTTGATAGCTGGGCTCTGGCTGTAGGCGCCATGGTCCGACTTTTGTCGCAACACTCTGATTTTTCTGCCGTTGCAGGGAGACGGCCTCTCCCTGACAAAGCTGATCCTGCCAATCAGAGGAGAGATGCTGGCGTAAGAAGGGCCTGGAAGGGCAAGCGGACCTTGGGATGCAGATGGCCTCGCCTGAGCGTGGACAGAGGTGGCAGCGGAACCCACAGAAGTGTGGCTGCTCAGACGGGCCGAGATGCCGTTAGCGATGCGAGGAGTGCGAGGCAGGGTCACGGGAGAGGCCGCGGCTGCAACAGGGGTGAAGGCAGATGAGTGGGACGCCGCAGTCATGGGGAGGTCAGCCTCTTTCGTAAGGACAGACGCGGTTTCTCCTAGGCCCTTAGAGATGAGATGGTTCCGAATCAGGAGCAGGAGCTCCTTCTCGGGAAACGTGATCCTCGACTGGGCCACCACATCTGCCTTCTGCAGCCGAGCCAGGGACACGTCGGTGCCGATCAGCAGCGGCTTCCCCGAGACGCGCTCGATCAGCTCGGCGGCGTATTTGCAGAACTTGACGTGCTCGCTGCGCTTGTCCTGCAGCACCGGCTCCTTCATCAGCTGCTGGATCTGGCAGCTGCTGAAGAGGGGCAGCTTGCTGATGATCTGCCGGACAGTGCTGCTGCGCGACAGCCCCACCAAGGCCTTGCAGGCCAACGCTCGGATCTGATCCGCGTCTGTGATCGGCATCTTTATGGACAGCAGGGACAGCAGCACTTTGATGCCGTTGTTGGACTGTACCACGTTCCACATCTTAGCTAAGGTGTGCTCACTGCTCTTGAGGGCCTGAGGGAGTTTTCGCCGAGGAGTTCCAGAGATGAATTTACCAATGCTGGAGATCCGGTTATCTGGGCCACAGACACAGTTGATGATGATCTGAAGGGCTGATTTCTGAATCTCAGCATCATGAATGAAAAATTCACCCTCAGCAACTCCAAGGATGATACTAATACCTAGGGAGGGAAAGAAACACTTTCTTTATTACTCTAAAATGTATTTTACACAGCTCATCAGACAAGTACGTGAGTCTGCGACAAATCTGAGGAAAACAGGCAGTTCCTTTCATTCTGGGAATTTCTGAGGTACTGCCAAGTAGTTTAAGATGGATTCTTCTACTTCCCTGGCAAAACATTTTCCTATGCTTGTGCTCCTCAGTTCATCATCAGTAGGTAAGGAGCTAAACATTCCTTCAGACGTAGTGATCAGACATGGCTTGGGAATGCAAAATCTGAGATACTTGGCACAGAGCAAGATGCACAGGTACACCTCTGATTTTTACTGCAGAAAGCAACTCTCTCGTATAAACAGTAACGAGTCAGAAACGGAGAGGAAGGAACAGAAATGTGTTGTGAAGGGAAAAAGGACCCAAGTCCCATCTCAGCTTCCAAAAGAAGTTAGATGAAAATGACTCTTCAGGTTTGGGTTTTTCCCCCCTAGACAGAGCTTCTGCTAGCTTCGTGTCCACTTCAAGAACTTGTTTTTTGCCTCTATCTAGTACTCCATCCACATTTTATTTTCCTCTTCTTAAAAGTCAGGCCCAGTTACTGCACGTGCCTGGATCCGACCTAAGCCTTCTCTCATTCATGTGCAGGTAGCCAGTTAGAGCGTAAGTCCAACAGCAATAGTTGTTCTTCTCCCATATTCTCAAATGCCATATCCTCAGGAGATCTAAATTTCTGGGAAGTTGAGGGAACCTAATAGTCCCACTATAAAATTACTTTTGCCTCCATCTGTATTTAATGAGCTCTTAAACACAAGTGTCAGCCAAAGACCATGACTTCAACTTGTAATTCAACACAGTGCTAATCGTGACACAATTTTAACCAGAGTCTACTCTCACATCTATTTGCATGCTGGACAGTAATTATTTTAACCCTTGTCTCACTGTAGGTGAGAAACAGCCAGCTAAGAACCACCTAGCAGGAGACAGCTGTAAGTGTGTAAGTCATCAGGACAATATTCAGCTTACCCACAGTGGAGACAGTAGATCCAGCTTCATCTAACACATCCACAGGTTCTGCCAGCTGCAACTGGATTTTAGGAACCACAGTCAGGATGGCTAGTACATCCAAAGCATATCGTACTGTGTCATTCCTAGAAGACAACAACAGAAGAACTGCTCAGAGATGTACATACAGAGCTGTTGCAACAACATAAAACAGCATTCAGTTTATTTTACTCCAAAAAGTCAGAGTCAATCAGTCCCATCTGATGTATTTGATGATGCCTTTTGATTTGAGAAAGTTCCACTGTTAAAGGGCAGGTCCCCACAAAGGCAGTGCTCTCGTGCAGCCTGCAGTCTGCCATCTGTCTCACACTGCCCACAGGCTCCTAAAAGCGCTGCAAGTTTTCATTTATAAAAATAAGAATGTAATTCTAAATCACTCTTCTTCATCTAATCTAACTCTGCATCTTAGCTGGGGAACACTGCTGTCTAAAAAACACTCCTGTCACCAGTCAAGTAAGAAAGAAGTTTTTCCAGAAGTGAAGGGAAACGGTTCAGCAGTACAACAGACAAATTTGACAGGGAAAACGGCATCAACTCAGGCACCAGTTTAAGAGATACACTGATGGGTGCAAGATGAAAAGGGCTGTTAAGCAAGAGGTGGAAGACTAGAACAACACAGGAGAAGGGGGGAAGGTTTGTAAGCCTGTGTGGAAAGGTAGGAGTTAACCCAGGTAGCAATTAGGCTGCAGAGAGTAAGAAACAGGAGAAGTTACCCAGGAGAGTGTAACCTGAGAGAGAGAGAGAGAGAGAGAGAGAGAGAAAGAGAGGGGATGGTAAATGCAAAACAGATTTCAAAGGCTTTCAAGCTAAGTTAGGCAAGGAGCTCCTGCAGGGAGCAGAAATAAGAAGGAGGGAGTCCTGGTGACAAGAATAGCATTGATGACAACTAGTTACAGCCAACAGTGAGCATTTCTCTGCAGAGGGCTGGAAAGAAGAGACTTCACTCTGGGGAGAAGATGGTCATCAGCATCAACAGATGCTGGAAATTTGCACCCATCCTCCTTTTGAGCCAGGGACAGGATCCTAATGGTATTCTGTCAGATCATAGTGGTAGTTGCCTTTTTTTTTGCAACAGTAAGGATACTGCAGATATTTTTGGGGTTGGAAGGTGGAGGGAAGAGGTGCCAGAATAAAACAAGAGAATATCATCGTGGCCTCACAACTTGTCTGCAGCCAAGACAAGGGAGAAGCTTGAAGCGGCACTGTAAGATAAGCCCCTCTGCCAATATGCTGGAGTTCAAGGACCGTAGTAGATCATTGAGGGATATGAATCTGAGCCATGAACAGTAACAATTACCAACCTTTTCCCCCTCTCTCAAATGCTGCCTTGCTGCATGTTCACAGAACTCCTCTGAAAAGTTGTATCTGTTCAATGAACTTCAAATACCAACAAATCAAGTCAGCTTGATTTGAGCCAGCTAAACTTACTACACTCAAACAGACGTTTTACCTTTCTCTTGGATTAAGATATGTCTTAAATTCATCCTCTACTTAGAGAAAGGCTAGAAAAGCTTCAAACAAAAAGGTAAACAGGTTTTGAGACAGATAAAGTAGCCCAGGATTCTGATTGAGCTCTACCATGAAGCTGATTTCTCAGAAATCAAAGGCCCAAGGCACTTTGGGCTCTTCAGAAATCTCATGGCGACTCTCTCTACTCAAAATTTTAGTCCTGCTTTCCATGCTGTTACCTTTCATAAGAAGTGTATAGCCACAGCCTAGACCCTAACAGCACCAACCAGTATGTGCCTGCTTTTAAATGCTAACAGAGATAGAAAATCTAGAAATACGATGTCCCACCCATGAGTCACAGCCGACTGCACTAAAACACGGTACAACAGCAAACAGCTCACCTTGCATAGTATGTCTTCCAGTTGCAAGCTATTGAAATGAGCTGGAGCATGAGCTGGACACAAGACAATTTGAGAAAAACCTCTGCTGGCTCCCAGTAGAGCTGAGCTGGACCATACTCAATCAGAAACTCCATCATCTCTACGATCTGCTCGTGAGTGTATGAACAGGCCTGCAGGGAAGCCAGTGGAAGCATTAGAAAGAGATCACAAAGGTTATTAACTTGCACATCAAGTCCCCCACTGCTAGGATTTTACTGAGAACTAAATCCTCAAAGAGCAGACTACCACTGCCTCTTGCAGATTCAGTATTTGCTTTCTGGTTTATTCCCCAGTTATAGAAAACACAGCATCTGTCACTATAATATACATTAATAAGCTTACGAATAATATCCTGTAATTTTCTTTGCAGTCCTAGAAGGTTTAAGCCAATGTAGGGAGAAGAAAGGTTACATCAAGTTAAAATGCTACTCTGCTTTTTTAAGCTACCAGTCTAGTAGTTACTAGACTATCATTTTGCCCCTTGTCCTGTCATTGGCCTTCACTGAGCACAGTCTGGCTCCAGCCTCCTCACATCCACCCTTGATGGATTTGTAAACATGAATGAGGTCACCCCTCAGTCTCTTCTCCAAGATGAAGAGCCCCAGCTCCCTCAGCCTTTCATCACAAGGGAGATGCTCCACTCCCATCACCTTTGTGGCCCTGCACCGAACTCTTTCCAGTAGCTCCCTGTCCTTCTGGAACTGAGGGGCCCAGAACTGAACACAAGATTCCAGATGCAGTCTCAGGAGGGCAGAGCAGAGGGGAAGCAGAACCTCTCTCCACCTACTGCCCACAGCCCTTCTGGAAAAAGAGTACAAATCAAAAAACCCCTATCCCTACAACTTGCACACTGCCTAGTTATCCCACAGCTTGCAACATGCCACTCACCTTGTAGGGAGGCTGTGGATGGACCAGAATGCCACCTTCAGTGCGCTGCAGCGACTGCTTCACCTGCTCAAGTTTGATAGCAAGGTGAGCCTCAAAGTACCTGCGCAAGGCCATGCAGGTGTGCTTCCCAGTCTGGCGACTGGCAAAGATCTCATCGTCACTCAAGAGGGCTCCTTGGTCTTCCAGGTTTAAGATCTCTAGAGTGCTTATCTTCAGGAAGAGGTTAGGGGATGAGGGTAAAGAAAAAAGGGTTCATCAGTTGACTTTTTGGCAAAAGAAGCACCAACAATTCTCAGCTGCATTTGTGCAAAAGCCAAACTCACTCACTTTGCTACACAAGACATGCAAACGCTCTCTGAGAGCTCTCTGAGCAGTAAAGGCCACGGAGAAACAATAATTCTAAAGTGAACCATTTCCCCTCTGTCACCATCCATTACAAAACCCAGAAGGGACATCAGTGTAGGTCTGGTGGCAGCGTTGTGCCTAATGCTATTAGGCATTATGTTACACAACACAAAGTGTGCTGCCACCCTGCAGTGCTCATGACCCTGAGTCAGACACAACCCAAGCTATTAGGTGCACACACCATGCAGAGATTTATGGATATACAGATATATATATAGATATTTTTACAGATCCAGTATCATTTATGCTTATAAGGTACTGTGGACACTACAGAACAAACTCAGTTGTACCTCTCCTGGAACAAGGCTGGTTTTTTTCTGCATCCGAAAGGGTGCACTGCAATACCTCACATGTATTTGGAATGGTGAGAAACATTTAAACTACCACCAAGTCACCACTGTTTGAGTAAGTACTGCTTAACCCAGAAGCTGCACTAAAAAGCTCTGAAAAGACAGCGAGTCTCTGGACAATCACCATCATCAAAATAATAACAATAAAGGGATTCATGTGCACGTTGCCTAGAAACCTCATCCCACCTCTCCATCTCTTGGGAACTGAGGAGGAAGAGAAATGAAGCAAAACCAAACAGAAGAACAGAACTCTCCACATTTACACTGTAAAGGGTGCAAAACCTGACGCTAAAACCCTGTTCACCATCTGAAACTACAAGCCTTACCAGGTTAACCAGACGTCGAAGGCCATCGTGCCTGTCAAACAGCTCCAGGACAGCACGGAAGGAGAAGCAAATGGAGAAGAACATGGTTGCATGGCAGCAGCCTGAGGCATGGGAGCACTCCATTAGCCATAAGGTGTAGTTCACTACGTCTGAAAGCACATTATGAGGGTGCATGCACACCTGGAAAGCAAAAGAACATTCTTAAGAAGGAAATAGCTGAAGAGAATTTGTCTAAGGAGAATGAGGGTTCTTTGTGGGGCAAACAGACAGAGGACAAAACCAGTCCCAGCTTGACTTGGGACATCCAAGACATGAAATGAAAAGTCCCATTTCCAGACCAGCAGAAGAAAGCCCCTGTGAGACTACTAGAGATTTTGATGTGGCAATGTACGACTAGCAATTGGTCCATTCCCAGACCTAAACAAATCCAGCAGTCTTAGTGTAATACAACTCCAGGCAGCCCTTCTCTACAGCACTTCCAACTACCCAAAGAACGTTTCATTAGAGACAGAGAAGTTTCTACTGCAGAAAGAAAAATCCTTCTCAGAGGAACAGTATCACACACTATGTTGAAGTTCTAACAAACTCTGCTAGCACTGAAGTCAAGGAGAACTGCAAGGATCATCAAATGCAAACCTAAAGCCTGACTTTCTCTGCAAACAGACAATTGAGCTGCTCTTTGTTTACTCAGACCCTGATTCTGAGACGTGCAGACCACACACTCAAAACTACACTTCTGAGTACAGTTGTTAGCTTCTAATGAAGAGTAACTCAACCCCTGCCAGGGTCAGCACCAAGAGAAACAGCTGAGAGCTGAAGCACTGGCACCAGCTGCTATATGCCATGTTAGCAGAACTTTTGGTCTCTGATGGTGTTGGACATACTCAGAGAATACAGTGCTAACAGCTCCAGCCTTGCTTCCACCCCAAGACCTCAGACTTGGCATGGACTCAGTGACAAGAGATTGTTCCTTGAAACTGGCTTCCTCTGAAAGACAGGAAAGACAAATGAGAGGAGATTTTCCTTTCTTTCTTTTTTTTTTTTGAGGGAAAGAAAATAATAGGATAAAAAAGGTGATGAAAGTATTGAGACAATGCCAACAAGACAGAGGTCTTCAGTTAATTCCCTAGAAACTCCAATCCACAGTATTGAGACACAACACTCAAACACACCATTATTTATACACTTCCTACTGCCTCTGCACACACCCAAGTCTTCTACATAAATTTGCTTTTTAGCTTAAGAGATGTTTATTCACTGTTTGAACACAGGTAGAAACACTAGAAAATGATGGGAAACACTGCAGTTACTGAATACTACTTACCCTCTCCATGGCATCTTGATTGTAAGACAAGTAATACAAGCACATGGAGACCCCTGTTGCTGCCATGGAAGGACGAGGAATCTCCAGCAACTTTTGCACTCCTCCATGAGCAACAAACTCCGTTGCAAACTTGTTGTGCAGCAGCAGTGATGCCAAATGCTGAGGAAGGATAAAAGCAGATTAGTCTGGAACTCTTCAGACTGTCATCAATTAATTCCATCCCCTGCCCCATAGAAAAAGAGATTGCAGGGAAAAAAAAGCATGCTGTGCATTGTCCACCTTGTTTCCTCCTCCCAATAACAGCACAATGGAGTGTTTGTCCCAGTGACAAAAACAAGAGGCCCTATCACTTTGTTTCAAACATCTCACAGAAGAAATACAAGAAAATTAGAACAGCTCAGAAATTATCCAACAGGCCACCTTGTGTTCCTCTTCTTTTCATGTTAACTGTTATAACTAAGAAGTATCTACATTTGCATGCACACTTTGTATATACCATATTGACAGCAAGAAATATTTTACAACATGAAGTTTAAAGGCTTTTGTCAGACAGAAGTCTGCAGCTGTGCTGAAGTTTGTTACAGACTGCTTTTCTATATTACCAGCACCTTAAGAGGAAACAGTAAGAACCACTGTAAACCCCACATCACTCCCAGCTCAGGCAACCTCCACCTTTTGTAGGAACACTGCTTCCTGGAAACAACGTTCTTGGACAAACCACAATGAAACAGAGAGAAAGATGACACTAGAGGATCTGAAGCAGAGAAGTTATGTGAAAGAGGGAAAGAACTCACAGAAAAATATGACTTGTGCTGCCAGACTGAAGGTTTGGGTTGAATAAGGTTATTTTATGAGGTTTTGTACCTTGGGGAGGTAACCTTAAGGACAACTCACGCAAAACTATTGTATTCCAAACATTAAGCTCAGAGATGTCACGCTGGAACCTCTGGGAGTAAGGTGCTTATTATTTTTATTTTAAAAACTTGAGTTCTAACACCAAAAGTGCAATGCATTCAAGCTGAGGGAAAGCCAATCCCAGGGAACACTGCAAGACACACAGGCCTAAAGAAGATGAGCATTTACCTTCAACACGTGCAGCAATGATACTGGACATTTTTACATTGTTTATGATATGTTTTATGAATTATGAACAGAATTTACCTTCAGGGCTTCAAAAGTGAGCAGCACATCATTGGTTCGCTTCAAATCGATGTAGTACATCATTAGGTCCCTTGATCCCAGTTGCATAAAGATGGGTAGTAGCTGAGAAAAACAAAAGGGAGACGCTAGCTGAACGTTTCTTGAGAAATACAAGGTCTCTTCTGGTTTTTACTCTCTCAGACCCCCAATTTCCCCCTATTTGCAGATACCTGTTATGAGAGGTCAGTGGTAACCAGCTCCATCCATAGGAAGCTATAAAGGTTAACAGACCTCTTGTAATACATCTGCTGACTGCAGCAAGGTGTGTGACAGCTGCCACATGGAAATGTTAAGACTCTCCTTCAAGTGCGGCTGTGGCAAGTCCACACAGATGTACCCTGGTGATAGGTTCCACTTCCCATCTGTGCAAAGACAACTACCCAACAACTGAACAGAAAAAACAGGAGAGCAGGGCAACAAACCAAAACCCTTCGCGTAATTCTTTGCATAACAGCTTTACAGTATTAATTCCTACTTGCATATCCTGTTATTGCTGGCATACGAAGTGATGCAGTCAGCATGCAGGGTATTAGGGGGATAATGGTTTCTTTGGCTCTCACAGAAACAAGGCACACACGTGCACACACACGTAATATGTCACAAAGCAAAACTGTGTTGCTTTGCTCTGTTCCAAATTAAACTGCCTAAAAAGAAACTAGACAGAGATAAAGGTGGCCTGCAGACCTGTGCTAACTTGAGTTATATGCTTTAAAAAATAAATACAAATAGGAAACATTGGTAAATGTGCCCAACTACTTTGTCCATGTAAGTAACAATAGCTCTCAAAAGCATCTGTGTAACACAGGCACTGCTATTTCTCATCAAAACTACTGCAGAGGTTACCATTTCATTTAGCATTTCAAGTTCCTTAGTTCTTCAGACTTTCAACTGCAGGAGTCTACCAGAAGAAACAGGAAAAATGTCTCTGTTTCAAACAAAGTGATTGCCCTGTGTCATGCAAACAATCACCAAACCTAACAGGAAGCAGAAATGAAATTCCTAGTGCCATGCTCCAGCTACTAGACCACACACTTGCTATGTTCAGGTTTGGGCACTACCTATCAAGTAATACTCAAACTTCATGAATTTGAAAGTCATCAACAACTCAGGAAGAGTTATTGATCTTTAATCATATCAGGAAACATCACAGCATGACACAACAGTTCAGTAAATACTTCCCTACAATACTACTCATCGTTTTGTCAGGAGAATTCAAGCACAGAGTGCTTCCTCCCATCTTCATACACTCACCTCTTGGTACTCCCCTAAGGGAGTCAGGTACTGAAGAATTAGCCTCTGCTCTATGGCAGGAGTTAAAGGGTAAAGTGTATAATTAGTGCCAATCACCCAGGGAGACATTTCTGACCAGCTGCTGTTGGACAGTTCAACAAACATCCGCTCTGGCTCTGCAGCAGAGAAGCCCAGCTTCTGCTTGGCCTTCCGGAAGCCGTCTCTCTCGTGCTGTTTCCCTGACTTGCTTTTCCTCAGTCCCCCGTCATCTAGCTTTGTAGCAGAGTTTACTCTGCTACTGGTCTTGTGACTCGAATCAAGATGAAAGGAGATCTCCATATCACCAGACACTTCCTCTTGCTCTCCATCTACTGCCATCTCCCCATAATCCATATCCACAGCCTCTTCATCCAGAGGCAGCAGAGACTCTGAGGGCACTTTCCGAGGACTGGGGCGCTTGTTTTCCTGCTTTGTCGTCATTTCGGTGACCTGTAGCTCCCGAAGCCGGCGGAGCACCAAAGCCACCTGTTTCAGGAAAGAAGAACCATGAGAACACACTTCTTGCTTTGATCATGCAACTCACATCAGCTGTATTTTTTTGTTTGTATCATACAAGCAACTTCACAGCATGAAGTGCTGAGCACGCTGTGGTCTACGTTTGCTCAGAGAAATAATGGTTTCAATTCTTTTTGCTGCAGCTACTTGAATTTGAACACATCAGCACCCAGTCTCCTGAACGAGAAAAAAGTGGCTTCAAAGCCATTAAGAGCAGATGAGATGTACTAGTGCTAACAGAGCCACTTACCAGCTTGCAACCATCCTTCCATCACCTCTGCCCTGCTCAGAATAAAGGCAACATTCCCTTTTGAAGCAGTAGCTTTGACAAATTGCAATTCCACAAAACTTAAGGTCATGCTTTTACTTTCCAAGGCCTTATCTGTGCAAGGATTAGAATTCACCAACGTTTCAATACAGTGTACACTGTCCTTTGAGAAAAATTTGCCTACCCTACCTCCTTTTGACAGACATCTTGATCATTGTTAATAGCATACAGAATCCACACTGAACTGGTGAAAGATTTAGAAGTGAAGGCAATGTCATATTAAGTTGTCCCCATGTTGTCTGTCTCCTTTCGTCTTAGAATCCCTCCCCAGTACATGATGGTGTCACGGGATTATTTAGAGATGGAAATTTTCTGGAAAACTTTCTTTAAAGAAGCTGTGAAGATGAGTCCCACTAAAAAGCAGAGTATTTGCCTCCCCAGGTTTTCATTGGCATTTTTAACACAACTGCTGTAACAGAATAATCAGGCCACGTGCCCCAGCCTCAGCTAATGCACAGACAAGAAAGGATGGAAAGCAAGAGCTACTGACTCCCACAGATGCTATAAACCACCACTGTAAGACTACACTAACTCATGAATACAAGCTCAGCACCAATTAAAAAAAAAATGAAACAAGTATTTTCCCCTCTGAGAAAGTGCTGGAGAGGTGATTACCAGCTGTGAGTTCTCATCCCTGTAATTTGCAGCGATATCTTGGTTTTCCATAGCTCCTCCCAGGAGCCCCGTTGCGTACGTCCTTAGTGGCTGATCAGCCTCTCGTGCCCACTTAAAGAGATTTTCAACTATGCCTTCCTAGAATGAAGAAAATAAGAAAAGCAATTCCAACAGTTGTATTTCATTTGTGACTTCTCAGTCCCAGTTGGTAACAGTTCTCCCTGTCTTTAGTAAGGACCAGGGCAGATTGTCTACCAATCGTGTAAGGAGTAAAATATGTGGAACAAAACCAAAGAAATAAAACTAATATTTTAAGCTGCATAAAACTATTCTCAGAATCAGATATTTGAAATCAGGATTTGCACACCTACAAAAATCTTCTGAAGTGACCAGTCAATCTACTGCCCAGGAAGCAGCAAAACTAGCTGAAACGAACTCAAAGTTCCGGCCACTTTCATTAATATAAATCTCTGGCAATTCAGCAGATTACAAAGAAGCTGTGTTGAACTTACACCAAGTAGAATGGAAACTGTGCTAAATTTCTTGTTTTGCACTCAAAACTTATTAGGCCTAAACTGAAAAGCCACTTAAATAACCAAGCTACCTACTCTTCACTTATTGACTACTCATCAACCAAAACAGCAATTCTCGGCACAGACAGAAATTCATCATATTTGGAGAAGAAAGAATTGCATGTAAGCACACCAATCCATACACTGGAAAATCTTAATGCTAGTGATGATTAATCATAGATAGTATTATTAATCTTTTTAATAGTACCAAAACCAGCAACGTTTGAACACATCCTGCCAGGCAACCTTTCTTATAAAGGCTGGGTAAATCTTATCTAAAAATTAAACATAAATTAAAAAGATGGTGGTTTAGAATGAAAGATTTAATCTTGTCCTCTTAACCACTACTGGATTTTGAAACTTCATTATCATGAGAGGAATCTTGCACATCATCGGAATCACGTGTATAATACAATGAAAGATCAGTTAAAAGTAATTGCAAACAGACATTGTAATGAGAACTCTCAGCTTATAGGCTTTTAAAGAGTTGCCTGTTACATGTTTAAAGAAAAGTGCATTATTATTTGAATGCTCTTATGTAATTAGAAAAGAATACAGGGATGAGATGTGAACTCCCTCTGCCGCTAAAAGCCCTCTTGATGACCCCAACAGTATCCTCTTCGAGGCATTTGGGAGCAACCCGTAAGCTCCTGTGTGCAGACACACACTCTGCCGTAATGGAACTCTGAGTCAAAAGATAAAAATCCTTAAGTGCAAAATGTAACTGAAAACATTAATTTCAACTCACAGAGAGATTTAGTTTTCAATCAGACACTACCTCCTCCACAAACAGGAAACATTTGTCTTGTCTTTACTTGTTGTGGATCAAAGTCTCACAGCTTTAGCCTTCGCAAAGATCTCAAATACATTTCTTCACAAAGGAAGAACATTGTTCTATCTTTTATCATGCTTTAGAGTCCATAGCCATATTTCCAGTAGTAAAGAAATTAATTTAGAACCTTTACACAAATCACTCTGTGATTTCCAAACTTCAGAAAAACAATAATTTTTACAGATGAGGAGAGAAATCAACTCTGTCCTCACTTTCAACTCCCTGTACATTCCTTTAGAAAAAACACACTTGTCACCATACAGCAGTCTGATTCAGCTGCCCATCAGTCCCAGATAATCCCCACAAAGCATGTGGGTTTTAGACTGCTTAGTTAAAGTATGACTTGCTTATCACTTAGCTCCAATAATGCTATTGCTCTGCTGTAGCTGGAGATTACTGGGCAAGAGTCCTACAGTAAACCTTCACGTCTATACTGCCTGCTCCCTACACAGCCCTATAAACAATTCAAACTGTAACATTTGCCTAAACATTGTTTCAGCTCCATTGTTTGAATCAGTCCTGTTATACCTTAAAAGCTGCAAAATACCCAAGATTTCATCAGCTGAACAAGTCAAGACCAAAAAGCCCCAAACCACACAGAACAGACTGTCTCCCAGAGACATGATTTCAATATGGCTTTTTACTGGTTTCCTCCAATGGAATGACTGTTGAAGCACACAAAACACTAAGCTTAAAAACCAAGCCTTAGTACAGACAGATGATACCTTTTCCTGAAAGACAACGGCCGTTTCCAGTCCTGGCATGATATCCAGAAGAAGTCGGCAGGCAGCAGTGTTTAATGGAGGTTCTCTGCTTGTCATCACGTAAGCATTCACCAGCTAGAGAAGATCAAGAACAGCACTGGTTTGAAACTCAGCTCTGACCAAAAGCAGTGCTGCAGTGAAAGCCTTACAACTCCCACAGCAGCAAAACGATACAGAAATGTCAGTATGTAAGCCCTGGATCTCAAGATGACTGGCCTTTACCCTGCTCCCTCCAGTACCTCAGAAGCTAAAGGTACATTTCAGAGAAACAGAATTCTCCTCTGATCTGCTGTTCAGTGACTAAATATCTGTCTTGAACTGATTTGAAAAGACAAATGCCTAAAAAGAATTGCAGTTCAGCAATAATGTGAACTAATAGCTAAAAAAATGAACGCGAGCCCCAGCACATTTTCATGGCACGTACGCTTGCTAATCACCCGCAGCTTAGGACAGAGAGCAACGAGCAAGCAACCTGTCAGAATCCTTACAGCAGTGTGTACTGATACAGATACTTGCAGGGATGTGAGGGTAACAAAAATTCTCACTATTAACTCCTGTTACAGTGTAGTAATGCAAGAAGAAAGCCAGACTCTTGTCCCCTAATTCTCTGCCTGAATCTTCTAGAGAGCTGACATGCTTCTACAGGCAGACTGGCATGTCCAAGTATTCAGACACAAGGCACTGGAATTAGTGGTATTAACTCCCATTAAAAGTATAATTACTGTCAGTTTCTATAAAGTTGTTACAGGTATTTAAAGAGACTGATGGACCCTGACAAGAACTTACTCAATTGTTATTACACAAACATACTCCAGCACTTGTGAACAGCTCATGAAATGCCCTTTCCCGCAGTCACTTTAACAGTGGCAAACAAACTGCACTTAAATCTACTTTAAAAACCACTGCTATAGAAGAGATAGTTCTAACACCAGTAAAATAAATACTAAACAAGTACTGAGGTGAAGGAGCACAGAGTAAAATAAAACACGTAAGAAGGTGTCAGGAATTGACAGATACAGTTCCTAGAGCAAACCTACCGCATTCATGAAATCATCATTCTTGAAAAGTATCCTCAGCAAGTGACCAAGCATGCACTCTGGATCTGCTCGACCTGTGGGAGAAGCAGGAAGAGACTTACCTACCTACCCAAGATGTCAAGATTAATACTGAACTGCTCTCTTCAAATTGACTGGGGAATACCCCAGTTCACAGGAACCCTCTCAGATGAATTACAGAAGAAATCACAGGAATTATTCATCAACTTAACACTTTTTTTTCCAGTAGGCATCATCTCCCTAGAACACGTACTAGTCAAAGCACAATCCAGTTTAGTGGTGTAACAGTACTGAAATATTAGTTTGGTAGACAGTGAAGATACAGATGTCTGACAAACTACTGCAGTAACTTGGAAATAAGTTACCTCAAAAAAGCTTTCATCTAAGGATGACAAGATTAAAAGCCTCAGTGGCTGTATGTAACTATTCTAAAGCACTGCACTTATCAAGTTCAAGATAATCTGAGACATATCGTCTTCTCTATCCACATAACACCTACTACCTTCACATTAACTACAATTTGTTAACATGACCGTGCCCTTCAGTCACAAAAGAGCCTCTGAAACTCTTCCATAACTCTACCCAGGACCTCAAAATCTTGCAGCAAACATCAATGCTGGCCTGTATCAGTACTACAGAGCACAATTACCCAGTGCAAAAGCAGTGTCAGGCCTTGATCAGCAGTGGGCACACTCAGGCTAAGAATTGCTCTTACATATGAATTCCCAGGTATCCATTGTGACAGGACATCTTACCCGGGTGTCGGTCATCAAACGGGTCTGGGTCCCCTTTGCGGTACTCTTCAGTCTCCTTCTCAATCAGCTCAGACATCCTGCAGAAGGAATGACATCAAATGAGCAGAACTCACAGCCAGCCTTCTCCCAGTGCATAACTCCTCACAATCTCAGTACTGTAAACCAATTCTTTAGCTTTCATTTGAACAGTTAGAGTGTCACCAGAGGATGAGACCATCACAGAGCCCTTCTTTTTGCAGTAGAGCACATCCTGAACGGGTGACTCAGTCCTCCTTCCTATTCAGCCTGTGCAGGGGCAGTTGCTCAGGCTGTCTGCATGATTTGTTGTTTTTAGCATATTACATTTTCATAGCAGGTAATAATAAAAGCATTTAATATTTAATAAAGTGCTGGATAACCTCTACTTAGCATATCCTTTCAGCTCCATCACAGCTCAGCTTTTTAGCACGTGTCAGTTACCACAACGGATAAGACAAGGAGAAACTCTGCCCGTTCCCTATTCATAGACCTTTAAAATACATCAAACTGTAAGAACATTTTAAAACTATGAAAGGTTGTCTTGAAGCTACGTCTTCCCCTGAACTGAGAAACAGCCTCAGCAGAGACCAGAAATTCTATGCTCTAATTAATTCAGAATGAGCAATAAGGAAATGAATTATTGTTTCTGTTTAAGCAAAATCCAGAGGGGGGGAGATTATCTCATGGTTGAGTAATAAATAAGCCCATAGTAATCTACTGTCTTTCTCCATAAGCAAAATCCAGAGCAATATACGCTACTTGCTATATATGCTAGGTTGAGGTGAAACAAAGAGTAGTATTAAAAAAAAGTTAGCAAATTAAATCTTATTTCCTTGGTATGAAAACTCATTCCCTCCCCTCTACTGAGGTCTAGAGTGGGGTGCAGAATCTATGCACAGGAAGGCCTTTTAAAACAAGGTTTTAATACCTCAGGGTAGTGATCAGGGAAGAGTTCATTACAGAGGAGGGAAGACTGCTGCAAGGCTGCAGTAATCCCTGCAAAAATATTTGTCTTTCACAGGGGATTTCCCTCATAGCACAGCAGGGATTTCTGCTCTCTCACCATTCCTTTCCAGGAAATACCCTGTGTTCCCAGGGACAATTAAGAGGCAAAACCATACTTAGTCCTGCCTCTGTGACCTACAGTGACTTGTCAGTACAACAGAGGACGATGTTAGGAAGCCTGCTTGGATTGTAGGAACAATCAGCTCATCAGGAATAAGCAGAGATCTTTCCTGCTTTTCTCTGACCTGTCAATTATCTTTCTGCAAACTGTTTATCCTCTGAGGTTCTAATATTTACTTTCAGTGTGCCTGAATATGAAGTGATGCAAACAGTGCCCCTTGCTAACAGGTGGCACAGCTTGAGCTCTCCTGAATTTCTGGCAAAAGCAAGTTACTAAAATACTCCACTACCAGCTCCTCATTTTTTTCCACCCCCTGTGAGAACTACCAGCTTGAGGGGTGCCTGCTGACAGACAGCTGGGACAAATGGGGAGTTGAGAAGCTGCACCCTAGACAGGTCCTTTTAGGTGATAATCAGCATGTTGATTCCGTGCCAGAAAGGACAGATAAGCAGCATAAAAAGGGAGTGCAACATTCTCACTAGTCCATCCTGTTTAGGTAGGGAGCCAAACAGCATGCCAGCTGAAGCTGCCCAGTGGTTTCAGAGACAACAACGTTATCACAGTCTAGATTAAACAGGCACATGAATCACCAATTATGGGGAGTTGAGACAATTAGTGACAATTGTTTGACTGAAATAAGAAAAGCACTGCCTCCTTAAAACTGACTTACCAAAAGGGGAAAAAAAAAAGAGTCAAGCTTGGTCACAATACTCTTCTTTCAACTGACACACACAAAGGTGTTTTGTGAAGCAACCTGGATGAACCTATCTAGATCATCAGCTTTGTCGATTCTCAGTCGAAGAGACAGGAGAGTCAAATAACTAACAAACCTCATTTCTACCTCTTAACACAGGCATGTGGTTCTTTAACAAGACTCAGCTCACAAAACCACTGAACTGTTATTCAAGTTTCAAGACTTCCTTCCTTCCCCTGGCATTACATTGGTTCTCCAGCCACTTCAGAGTGTGCAGACAAGACCTAGGTTTCACCTGGGGGTTCTTTCCCTTCCCTTCTGGTCTGCAATCATCCTTGGAAAGTTAGTCAGATCCTCATTTTCACTTGTCACAAACTGAGCTCACCTTGTAAGTGGGGAAGGATGAGGCAGTGGTATACCCACAAGTATGTCAGTTTTGCAAGACCTCGCCAGTGATTTAGATGGCACAATATAAGCCATCTTAATATTGCTCTATGCCATTGCGGGGCATTAATGATCAACCTGAGCCTTTACAACAGATTGCAATGACATAAGATGCTCCAGGACCCCACAGTACAACATACTTGATTAGTGAAGTGTGATGTTAAGCTGCTGATTTACTCCCTTAACAAAAGAGGCTGTTGAGCTACAGTAAAGGATCTGACTCTCAGGATTTGCCAGGATGGTTGAACATGACTTGCATCCAGACTACAAACTAATGCTCTGGTAGAACCACAATATTTTTGAAGAGTCACATAGGTTAAATACCTGTTGTCTGCTGACCTGTTTTCCAAGCAATGGCTTCAGTTCCTTCTGACACTTCAGGATTTATAAATCCAGAGAACCAGCCTATTTGCAAGTGCCAGTTCAGCTGTGGCCTGTAAGCCACACTGTCACTCTTCTTGTCCCAGGACCACTGAAACCCTCACTGCTGCACTCTCATATATGTTGCCTTGGCCCTTACGTAAGGGACCCCCATCCACACGGGGAAGTTTCCTTCCATTTAGCTCAGAAGGCAGAAGGAAGCAGAAAACCACCACTCATCCACATGCATGACCACAGCTTCCTCTTGCCTGAAGTGTAAAACAATATTCAAGGGCACAACTCTGCCTGAGGACACCAGCTCCAGTTGGTGAGGATTCCTAGCATCTATTCCAGCAAATTCTTTTGAACCTCTGCTGTATTTAAACCCCTCTACTTCCACCAGATGTATAGTTTTCATTGATACCTGAAACACTCAAAATCCAGCTTCTGACAGAGCCAGCTGACTCCCTTGCTATCTACTTTAAATCTGTATTATCTCCAATATTAAATCTATATTAAAGCCAAAAACTACCCAAGCTTTCACCACGCATGCATAGAAACCTTGGGGAGGTACCAGACTTGTCTGGGCATAAATAACAGAGAATTCAAGGAGCTGAGGGGAAGCAAGAAGTGCCAGACTGCTATAAACACAAGAAAAGACACGTTTAATTCAAGTGCCTTTAAATTTCTTACAACGTAGTAAGTTTCTGCTGTTTATGCCTGCAAGAAAAAGCCTTGCAATAGAACATGTGTTTCTTTCAAGGCACAAATCAGACAATAAAGTTACACCAAAACATGTCTCCTTATTTTCAAGAGACCTACTCATTTTAAAGTGCTTAGGATTCGCTTTCTGCTGCTCATCTCCCTCTTCTGTGCTGTTGTTTTTGAAACATAGTAAGAACAGCAAAAGAGTTGTGCCCACTAGGTGAGCCATGGCACACACATGTGCTGAGAAGCTCTGCCAGATTCCTCTTACTTCCCCCCCAGTGCCAGCTCAGAACCAGTGCACTGACTTGTCTGACCCAGCAACAAGGAGCAGTGCAGTACAGAAACCTGACTTGCTCTTAGTGGACAAGTGCAGGAAGTCCCTCAGCACAGACAAGGCAGGCCAGCGTCTGCCAGCAGAGGCGTGGAGAGGAACTGGCTGGAATGTCTGTGAATCTCCAGTTGAATAATATCAGTTTACTCAACAGAGGCCTGGCAAACCACAACTGCAACTAATAACTCATTTTTTTCTTTTGTAATAGAAGAAGCCTTACAATTAATGGCATTACTAGCACCTACACATCTCCTAAAAACGATGTATTGGTCCAGGGACTATTTTCCTTACCCATGTAACACAATGCCACTCAATCAACATCCAGTTTAAAAAACAAACTTTCTAAAATTGTCCTTTAAATGTGCCCTGTGAGCTTCAGCAAACCCTTGTCCATGTAATCCACTTGATTCATCCAAGGAGTCGCTCTTACCCTTTTGTTTGATCTGACCAATGTTACTACAATCACACCCCATCCCCAGCCACTCTGATGGAACAACATTCCCCTTCGATCTTGATCAACGTTTTACAAGCTTTAGGCGAAGAGAAAAAAAAAGTTATTTCACCTATTTAAGGATTCTCCTGATTTCTGCTATTTCAGAGAACTAAATTCATGTTTCAGAGACAGTCTAAGATCTTTGCAATATAAATTTCTTACCAAAAACTGTGTGTATTTAAACATCCCAACAATACTCAGTTCAATTTCCAGACCACCAGGTAATTGGGTACAAAAAAGCCCTTGAGCAAAACCCATGATAAAAGTAACTGCAGATATTCAGATACAGGAATTTATTTAATAACTCTTACCTGGTTAGAATAGGGACCATGTCTTGCCCACTGCCATGTTCTTTCTCCCATTGCTCAAGCAAAGCAGTGAGCTCAGCCTTGGAGTCCACATGCCCAGATCCTGAAGTCATGGCTTAGCCTGAGGCAGATGGAACAAGCCAAAGGAAAAAAAAATAAAAGGTAGAAAAATGAGGAAGAAGTCACACACAGTTTCACTGTATTCATGAAAATAATCTAAACCAAGGACTAGAGGAGGCAATAAATACTCAGAAACAAGGAGTAAGAAAGAGATTAAGTGACAGAACACTGGCCCAACTTAACTTTCAGAGTTGGAAGCTTCTTTTTGGTCCTTTGCCTGAAGAATAAAGAACATGAACACACTTGGAACACAAGTCTTAACAGGTGTGTGACAGCCCTGACCACGATGGGAAGTACGCACACCTAACCACAAACCTGTTTGGTACTGAAGCTTTGCTAAACTCTACCTCAATTCCACCAGCAGACCTGAGCTAGTCCTTTGCTGTTGCTCAGGGATTTACTCAGTAAACAAAGCTAGGGCAGCAAGATTATTATCAGTGTCATTATTCCAGTTTAACACCCACCAGACAGCAGTGAAAGTGCCAAGAATCATATCAGCTTCCTGCTGCCAAGGAGGCAGAAGGCAGCAGCACCAAGCAGCTGTGGGCAGGGGAAGGAGCACCAAAAGAGCAGCAGTGGGAAACTGGAGCAGTGCATCGCATCACTACTTGTTGGAGGTTTCCCAGAACAGCCAGTGGCTCTAGTAAGAAGGAAGAATGATCACAGGAGGGAGCAAGGGAGCAATTACTTCAGGTTTATCAGCCTTTACTTGTCAGACAGCAGTTGACAGATGATTTATCTTCCCATCCTCAAAAACCAGACTCCCCCTACAGTACTGAGTGACTTGGTAAGGTACCATTTAATGAACTACCACTCTACGTTCTGTTTAAGCCTCTACATTTCCAGCTGTCAATTTTTGTCAGTCTGACAAAAACCTAACAGAAATATTAACATACCAAACTAGAACAAAATCCGTCTCAAAACACCGCCATGCCTTTAGTTTCCAACCTGATTGATTGCTGTGAAGAGTTGCAACTTCTGGAGGAAGGAACAACTAATCTTAATTTATAAACTGACCCTGTATTGGAGATGGGGAGAGAAATCAAAGCAAAAGAAATTCCTTCATAGCCAAAAATGCACAAAAACTTAGAGCATTTCATTAGCCATAACATGGTCAATATCCACCTGCCAGGAGATTAAATATCCACTTGTCACAGCCGACCCAGAGGATTTTCCAAAATGATGTTAAATTCAGGTACATTTAAGACAGTGACACACACATCAACCCCTGAAATACACAGCCATGAATCGGCCAAATGACAGACTAGAAAGGGAGCCACAGGTCAACATAGATTACAAGAGCATTTATATCTCAAGGTCATTCTGAGTAACATTATTAACGTTTAACTGAGTATGGGATACCTCTAATCAATTTAAAAGCTTTTCTCACTCAAGGAATGGATGAACAACCCTACAGCTCTAGCATCTCTCTCATAAGTGCTTCTGAATTGAATGCATTGTGACTGGGAAGGTAAATGGGAAGCAGGCAGGGAAGATCACCTGGCTGAAGATGAAACTGGCAGGGAATTGGACAAAAAAAACCCCAAACCTCACACCCAAGGACTACACAAAAAGAAACCTGTCACTGCAAGATATCAAAATGGTGTTGTCCAGACTGGGTAAGTACCATATGAAGTGAGCATATGCTTACAAAAAACCCACCTAAGCATAAAGATAGATGATGTTTTCTAAATGATAAGTAATTATGATCTTATCTAGAGCATCCATTATTCATTCATCACAGAACCAGACTGGCAAACGCAATGCAAATGCACATCACTTTGGAAAAGATGCTGCTTAAACGCAGGCAACGAACTGTAATGAGAGTGTACACGCACACCCTGAAACACCTTTGAGAAGGAAAACTGTTCCAAGCTCATAAAGCTCCATTCCTGTTTTCATTAACTGAACAACGCTTGCCAGCAGCACTTCTGAGCTTTTGAATATCACAGATAAACATCCAGAGAAATCTACTCTGAGCCTCAGAGGGCAGGTGCTGTAACGGTATCTGAATTCAACCATTTCAGCCGTCTCCACCTTCATTCTGCACCCAAAGGATGTACAGAAAAAAAGTGTCTTGTGACCCCAGAGCTTGTACAAAAGGCCTGCAACCTGAAAAATAGTTCACTTCCCCTAAGAACCCTTAATGATTCCAGCTAGAAAATAAGAAAGCTCCAGCAATACCTGCAACAGGTCAAAGTTCCAGTCAAGAAGACCCCAGGAAACATTTGTGCTGTTCTCTCAGACACTCAGTGCTGCACCATAACCAAGGGAAAACAGGAAAATCCCAGCTATCCCTAAAACCTGGAGTATTACCTCACTTCAAGCACACTATGGGTCTAAATAACTGATGTTGACACACAACTGTTTTCCTGATATAGAGTTAAAACATAGAAATGCCACCCTTTTTATAGGCACACAGCAACGAAAGCAAATGTCTCGCCAAGGATCTCATCTGTTCCGAAGGCTTATCCCTCTCAACCTACTCAAACCAATCTGACTATTCTAGACAGCACCACTAAGAGCAGCAACACCACAAACTACCTCAGAAGCATCTGCTTCCACAGTCATTTATGCACGTTAGCAGTAAAATATATATAGACAGGGTATTATGGTAAGCGAATGACTTTTTAAATACAAGAACCAAAGCAATTCCTACTGTGCTCACTATTCTTCAACAATTCCATCTTGAACCATAGTGAAGGACTCTGCAGAAAGGTGAGTCTTCCCCACTTCTAACCGTGGGAAATACACTCAGTCTGTCGGAGAGGAAGACCTGCGAGAGCAACTCTTACTTTCACTATTTCCCTTGGAGAAGCCAGTGAACAAATTCAAACTAAATTGCTCTCTAGGAACTGGCAAAACAGGGAGCAGCTTCCTCACTGTGAATTTAAATCCATGGGGGGGTGGGTTTCTTGTTTTTTTGTATTTAAATAAGTTTTGAAAGTCATGGCCTGTTAGAGTTTTCAATGAGACTATCTAATAAACTAAGGAATGGAGGGTTTGGGGTTTTTTGGTCCAACTGCCACTACTGTCAAAATATGACATTTAGAGTCAATAGAACTGATACTAACAAACCAGAAAGGCCTCAGTCAAAAAAAACTTGACTCTGAAAGACAAATATTTACAACCTTAACTATCACTCACTGTGAACACTCCCACTGAAAATCCACATACCCGTGTTTCACCCTCAGTGGTGCACACAGCATTGCTTTAACATTAAACATTACTTGTTATCTCAGCATCACATCAAAGGCTTTATGAGCACTTTACTCTTCTGAGCTTAGATGTAAATATTTGACAGAAAAGGGAAGTCCAGAGGAGCATTCAGACACCGATGCCTAGAAGTACTTACAGGTTTTTGAAATCTCACACACCTTAATGCTTGACTCACCTTAGTCAGACACCTCTGAGCAACGCAGACAGACAGGTCCCACTGACCTCTAACTGCAAGCCTGGCTGAGTGCTCGGTACAGTTCAGGCAGTTCAGCTTCACCCTTTCAGCCCTCGACACATTTGAGCAACACGCCGAGCGCAACACTACGACAGGTCATTCACTTATTGATTCTGTGCTCACGAGCAGGATTATGAGATGCCAAACACACCGACTTCAACAAAGGCATGTATTTTAAAGCATAAAATCTCTTAGGTGAAATAAACCTCTTCACCAAATCTGAATACCAGCAGCTTGGTTACTTGGGAAACACGTGCAAAATCCGTCCCTTAGCCATTTAGATGGAAAATGAAAGAGACACGTTAAAAGTCACACCTTAGGGGGAAAAAAAATAAATTAATCCATTTTAATCAACTTTTTAGAAAGAATGAACATTGAAACTATGTGGACAAAAAATACAAGAGGATTTGTACATCCACTCCTGGAGAGCCACCACAGATTCTAGTACCTACACTTGGACTGAGGCCAAGCAATCAAGTTTCCTGTTGTTCCTAAGTATGATTGTAAGCATAGCTAAAGACACGGTGTAGGTGAGAAGTCTCACGTTACAATATAACAACACAAGGGAAAAGCAAGCACTGGCAAGCTGGCATCTAGGTAAACACACAGCGAGCTGAGCGGTGTGTCAGTATGTGCTTCCATTGTACATTTTAACACCAAGAATGATGACGAACAGCCCTCTGATCACAGCTATTCTTTAAGTGGACGAGACACCGTGACAGCTATTTGCCTAAAGCTGTCGAGTCTGAAATAACCACGCCAACGTCAGCACCGAGGCGCTGCCGCCGCGGACGTTTCGCTTGTGAAAAGGAGGCGTTACCACAAACCAACAAAACCCACACAACCCATGAAGAATAAAAAGTCACGTTCCGGTGCCCTCCAGGAGCGAAGCTGCGAGGGCAGCCCCCGTTTATTCAACTTCTGACGTTAACCCCTATCGGAGCTCTCATTTGGCTGTTACCACAGAACACGTTCCTGATGCTTGTTTTAAATAGCTGTTTTGAAGTTGGGGGTTTTGGTTTGTTTTTTACAGTTAGTACAATTTTTTTTGAGGCTGGGGAAAACCACAGCGTCGTTTCGTGTCCTGGGATTTCTGCTTTTAACAAAAGCAACCTGGAACCACGAGCACAAAAACAAGCAAAGAGAAAAACAGGAACAGATTTTTGCTGTCTACAAAGGAAAGCGGAAA
This sequence comes from Urocolius indicus, assembly GCA_013401255.1. Taxonomy (NCBI): domain Eukaryota; kingdom Metazoa; phylum Chordata; class Aves; order Coliiformes; family Coliidae; genus Urocolius; species Urocolius indicus. Next base: position 11,754 of record WBNH01010552.1, on the reverse strand, counting down.
AAACAAACAAGGCTCCGTTTCTAACCCCCAATTCCTCTTTACACGGGCCGTGTCCTCCTCCAGCAGCGCCAAAGCTCGGGCCGGCCAGGGGCAGCTTGCGGCTGATGACAGCTCGTAGGGCGCCGGCTCCGCAGGGAGCAGGGACAAGGACGGGCTGTCCCACCCGCACCCAACGCGGAGAAGCGGCGCGGCTGCCCCTGGCAACCAACGGTGTAAAAGGGTCAACAAAGGGTGCGGGGGG
>WBNH01010552.1:0-10010 GCA_013401255.1 Urocolius indicus | reverse complement strand
CTGTCCTGCACAACGTATATCTGATCAAGGTGGTCCTTGAATATCATGTCTTGCCCAGTGCTTGGGTGCTTGTTCTTTTTCAATTAATTAAAACTGGTTAGGACTAGTGTTGTAGGTGTGGAAGGATGCCAGTACTGCCAGCTCAGCAAAATCGACTGAGGGGTGAAAAGTGCAACCTGAGGAAGACTCGCAGCCTTCCTCCAAAAGACCACCCACCGCCCAAGCCATAGAGACCCCTGCCCAGCTCTGATCTGACCCTCGGGGAGAGGGTGATCTGCTTGTGGGATAGTCATGATTTGGGGTGTATAAATATGAACATGTAACCTCTCAGGGCATGCACGTTTGGTGGAAGGATCCCCCGTGCATCCGGCGCCGCAATAAAGAATATCTTGCTACTGAAGAAATTATCACCCTCATTCTTTGAATCACCTCAAAGCCGAGCGTTCGCTTGTGCTTTGTTCACATCCTTAACGCTGCTTCCAGGTAGCCAGCGGGATGCATTGGTGAGCGCAGGGCGGGTGTGCTCCCCTTCGCTCCCTCGCCAGAGTGGTTTCTCTTCTTACCTGCAAGACTGGAACATCCACTTATTTCTATTCAGTTAAACGGAGACCGCTTTTGGCAGTGGAAGCTGAAGCCCACCACGCTGCCCAACACCCACCTGGACCCCTGCTCCGGGCCGTGCCCAGCCTCAGGAGGCACAGTGGACTGAAGCGCTTCGCAAGCTCTCCTGGCCTTTGGGTCAAGCTTCTCTTCCCACGTCCTCACCCTTCCCCCTGGCAGCAAGAGTTCTTTCCCCTCCCCAGTGCTTCCCTCTGATACCCCCCCAGGAGAAGCTGAGCACAGTCATGCAATGAGGGAGAACCTACAGGCAGAGAAGCCCTGCACTGCCTAGCCCCAGCCTCCATGTGCAAAGTGTTCCACCCCTCTGGGATTTGTTTTCCTTGTCGGTTGGCTTTGCTGTTTGGGCAGCACTTATTACAGTGATAATAAGTCACTATTCTGCACTGTCCCTTGTCCCTGGCATATGAAGTTACCCATGGAGAAGGTTACCATTTTTAAGAGGGAGAAAGACCTGGAAGGGTACACTTCTCACTTACGCCCTCGTGGCTGGTTGGAAGATCAAAGGTATCAGACCTGCCTCCAGCTCCTGCATTTCCAGGCTCTGGGAGTTATTTGGGAAGGACTCAATCTAACACTCTTGCTCCCCACAGGGCAGGTGAGAGTGCTAACTTAGTTGTCAGGGCCAAGAGCTCTCCTTTAATTTGGCTTCTCTTTAAAAGCACTGAAACCCCAGCTTGTGCTGCAGTTGACTGGTAACGGCCCAGATACTGGCAGCAGAAGCTCTTACCTTAACAACTCTTACTCTTAACAACAACAAAAAAAAGTAAATAAGAGGGAACAGGGTTCTCCCTCTCAGGGAGAGGCTTCGTAAGACCTGGCACCATACCCAGATGAGATGCATCTTGCCCTCCATCAACTCCCACTGCAGCTGTAAAAGCCCCTGCCCCAGGCAGTTTGGTTCAGACAGGTACAGATTCTGCTGCTGTACTTGCAATGTTTGACTGTGAAGTCTTGATTAACTACAGGGTAATAATTGCAGCAGTGAGAATCCTGCAGCAGAAATCCCCCTGAGCACAGCTGTAGCGAGTGAGCCTCCACCCTCACACCAACGCTTTTGGTTTAACAGTGCAGCTGAAGGAAAAATACCCAACATACCAAAATATTCCTGTGGATTGCAGAGTAATAAAAACAAGAGGCCAGCAGTAAGCTTGTACCTCTTATCTGATGGGAGCTTGTGGTTGAGAGGTGGCAAAGAGAGAGGGCTGTGGCACATGAGGAGGGGAAGGCTATCTCTGCATGTTCACCTCCATGGGGTCCCCAGCCAGAATGACACCAGGCTGGCACAGGGTAATCAACTCACAGTGACAGTGATTAAAGCTTGGGCTGTCTTGAACAAAATAACCACTTCCCTCCTTTGCTGACGTGTCCCAAATCACCTTGCAATACTGTGGGAAGAGCAGCAGTTTATAAGGATAAACCCACTTCACTGGGCTCCAATAAGCTTTTAGGCTTAAGACCAATTAATGGTAGAATCTGAGGAGGAAGAGCACTGGTAAGAGAAGCCGGGAAGACACAAACTGTTTCCAGAAGGTGCCTCAAATACAGCTAAGAAGCACGTGGCTGGGGTGCCTCATCCATTTATAGCTGCTGACAAAGGCAGAGAGCCCCAGACCCTGCCTCCAGGCATCGGCTTCACCTTCCTGCCTGATCAGATCTTTGCTCTGAGGACAGGAGAAAAAGTTTGTGATCAGAAAGCTCACAACGTTCAGAGAGATATCAGTCTGTGGCTGCTCTAGAAGGAGAGGAAGGACCTCTTAGGCTTTCAGGAGAGTGAATTGCTTAGCTTGACCTCCAACACAGATCTACACTGATTAAGTTTATTGACTTCCTACACTTCACCTTTTATGAATCGCCACATCTGCTTGTGGGAGTCAGTTTGCTCATCACCATGTTTCTACTTGCAATTGAGTTTCTGTTGTTGGGTAGCTGAGGCGGTAGTTACTGACTTAGCAGATGCCAGCCTCTGCGATATAATTTTGCTGTGTGACTCATAGCAGGTGAGTAGTGAGTCCAGTAACGGAGTTTAGCCCCTTCTCAGCACTTGTGTGGATCACACTGCTGCTGCAACTACAACACAGCAACCAATTGGATTCCCTGGCAGCATCTAAGGAAGGGTACGGTGCCAGGAACACAACGTTTGGAAGGGTCTGAACCTGCCCTGCTAAGATGCTCGTAAACTGTAAACTGAAGGGTGTTTCTTTCCAACTCCCATGCCCCAGGGGACTGCAGAAAGCAGGCAGGAGGTCAGATGTCTGGGGAGCTGCAGCTGGGAGGAGAGGACGTTTTCCAGGAGTGCACTGCAGGTCAGTCTGCCTGCACACCAGCTGGGCTGTGATGCACTTCTCTGTGCAGTGCTTTCCTCTCTTCCACCCTTCTGCAGTACCTGTGGGTATCTGGAGAGTGAGCAGAAGACACAATGCTCTCCCAGGAAGGCCTCAGCTCCAGCCTTGGTACGATCTATTCCTTTTCCAGCCTTGATCTGCCCAGATAGTTCAGAAGTTGTTTTATGAAGTGCAATGCAGTACTGTAGCAGCTGATATCTGCAGTGATATCTCTCAGGCTGCAGGGGCTTTAAACACTGTTACTCTCCAACAGCACTTGCTTGCCATGTATGCAATGCTCAGTTTTCACACGCTGTGCTCGATGGATTAGATTAGATTAGATTAGATTGGATTAGATTATATTAGATTAGATTATGGCAACCCCCTGCAAGCTGGCAGACAGCACATCAGCAAATGGTCTGCTCCCATTTCTCACCTACCTCTGAGAGAAAACAGGTACTATAGTCGAAAGATGGCAGAACAGAGGTAGAAAGTGGGAGTATGCAGGGGAAAGCAGTGCAGTGCGATCCTCCCTGCCTGGATGGACTGAGCAGAGTGGAAAGGCTGCAGGCACCGCCACAGTTTACCTGCAATCAAGGTGACTGAGCAAACGGGGCTAAAATATGTGCAGTCGAGGCAAGGGAATAATCCAATCACTAGGTGGCACGCCAGGATCATCACACCAGAGTAGCATCCTCTGGGGAGGAGAGGAAAGCACTCAAAATAGCCCAAAGAACAAATTAACAAGCAATCATCCAGGGCTGATGTGCTTAGAAAGAGCCATTTCTGTGCACACACATAGACCAGAACCGTTCAGCAACTGGATGGAGAAATAAAATGTACACCTGCAGATAAAATTTGCCCTTTTGATGAAATTCTGTCTGTACTCTCTTGCTATTTCTGAGTGATAGGTGGGGAAGACCCACTTGTTGAGTGGTGTGCAAAGAGGCAACCACAGAGGGCAGAAGAGGTGGATGTTGCTCCAGGGAATGCAGTTACCACCTCTTCTGAGTTATGCCTGCTCTCACATGTGGAGAGAGCATTTGGGTTTTCCTTCCAGCAGAAAAAGCCAAGCAAAGTGCAAAGGGAAGTTTCTTGCAGCAGATAAAACTTCTCAGTTTCCCAGATGGAGATGGAGCGAGGGCTAACACCAGGCAGGCTGGTTGTTACCTACTGCAAGAGGAGTTCAAGTGTGGCAATTCACAGGGATAGAAAAGAGAGGAGCAGTAGAAGAATGATAGTGTTGTTTCTAAGGTAGCTTTTTTTCTCTGGGCTGGAGCTAAAAGCAACACAAGCCAGAACCAGCTAAGGTATTTATGATGAAGGCTAGAGGGAGATGTACACTTTGGCAGAGGCCCAGCTGCCATTGTGTATTGTTCTGCTACTGTAGATCAGTAGACGCAGTTCACTCTCAGAAGCATCAAGGACTGTATCATGGCCAACTACAGTAACTCTTCTGGACACTCCCAGGGTCTGCAGGACTTGCCATCAGGCAGATAGTGCACCTCAGGCTCTCCAAGTGTTCACATTAATTTAGCAGTGCAGCCAGCTCACCAGCCAACTCCCTCCAAGCAATGCTTTGGCTGAGAATTTAGCTCAGACTGGAGAGAGAGAAGCCAGATGTATATCTAGGAACACAGAAATGCAGAAGAATGTGGTTCATCGGCTCAGATACTAATGAGAGCATGAGCAGGCAAACAGCTTTCTTCCAAACAGCCTATTGCCAAACCCTTCATTCAGACACTCAGTTCTGTGCCAAGGGCACGTAACTCTGCCTAGCTGAGCATCTGAATGACAGCACATCTGTGTTTGCTAGATAAAAGTCAACAGGAAAGTGAAGAAATACAAAGTGATCACTGTTGCACGAAGCAGAAGTTCGTGCACTGGCATAAACCTCCTGCTTTCCAGTAGCAAGATACCTGAATCTCGACCACACTGCAGTGATGCTGCACGGGAGCTACTCAGAGCGTTATCCTCGGCGTCTCACAGGCCTCTAGCAGCTTCAAGCAGATATTTATGCCTCTCCTCTCTCCCAAATCCCAGTAAAGTGGGGTGATTGATACGTCTGGTGATGTATGGGCTATGTATTACCCAGGGGGATGCAGCTGTGATCCAGCAATTGGGGAAGAGCACAGATAACACCTGTATGCAGAAGGGAAAACATGAAAAAAGGAGGTAATAACTATGCAGAAAGTGGCGTTGTGCAATGAGAAGTGGTTTCCTGACTGAACTCCTTTCTCAAACTGGGCATGAGCGAAAAGTTCATTTCAGGCACTACATGAAATCCCTTGCTAGGTTTTATTTTTCTGGTTTAACAAGGGTTTTCCTTTTTTTCTCTGTTTTGTTACTATAAGGAACAGCCACTCAACCAGGAAAGAAAACTCTTTGGGTGAGAGGAAGCAAGAAAAGATTATGCACAGCATGCTGTGAAATGCCTGCAAGACACTTTGGGAGTATAAACAAACCCCTCCTAATGCTTTCCAGCAGCAAGGATCTTAGGGATTACTTTTAACAACAGCAGCTTTAGAAACAAAGACTAAACACAGCCAGGGAAAAGTATGGTTTTAAGACAACTATCCTTTTGAAGAGGAAGGAGGAGGTTGTTTTGCTTTTTCTCTATTGTTAAAAGAGCTTGTTAGGCCTTAAGTACAGGTTATGTATCTGTTCTCTTCATGACCTCTCTGTGGGAATTGGGTCAAGTATCGGTGTGTTACAGCTTTGATGCATGAGGAAAGAGCAAGCAAATTGGTGCAGGTGAGCTGTAATGATTATGGGCACTGTAGGTATGTGCAAATGTGTTAATTTTGGATTCATGGGTTGTTTATCACTGAGGGCTTCCATCGAGGGTTTCAGTAACAACTAAAGGGTGTTTGTCATATGTAGTATTTGGTAATCCTAATCTGTATCTTGACAGTGGTGGTAGGTAACTCTGCAGATAGCAGCTCCAAGCACCCAGGTGTACATGGTACCACTGCAATCGCTATCGAGACATTTGGACCCAGATCACTGTGAAGATCACAGACCGCTTTACTCTCACATTCAGCCACACTCAGGAAAAAGCTCTGAAGCTGCCCTTGCAGCATAAAGCATTCAACAGCTTTTGGCACAGGAAAAAAATCATCATCTGAAGCGAGGTAAATATAAAGCTGTGAATAGGGAGGGGCTGCAAGAGCTTGTGCTGGGTTTTACCCAGGTTGCTCTCAGTGTCCTGTGAAACAGTTCATGTTTTTTCACCGGAAAGGAATTGCTTCCTCTGGAAATACCTCTCTTTGTCCTTGCTTGACCCCAAATAGCCTCTGTGGCTCCAGTATTGCTCCAGGGCAACTTACTGAAATGCTGAGAAGTACCGAGCACACACACTTAGGAAACGCAGGTTGGCCTCAGTGCAGGATGTTAATGGCACAGACCCACATCCCTGTCGTTGTGGGGGGCCTCATATAGTGCTGGTTCTGCTCTGAAACTCAAAATGCCAGGTCAAGATGGCAGCAGCAGCTCAAGGGCTCTTCCACTTGGCCTTTTTTGTACATAACAGTGTCTCTTCTTTCTTAGGTGCTTCAGAGCCCGAGTCAAGGGGAAGGAGTAGAACAAGAATGAGCTTTCATACATTTCTTTGCACAAATGAAACAGAAGCACCTGATGATAGGGCAGAAGGGAAAGGGAAAAGTGTTGAATTGTTAGGAATAAAATTTGGTGGCAACTCACAGAGGAGAAAATCTCACTGCTTTCCAGGGTGCAGCACAGTGTGTTAGCAACTGCAGAGCTGCACTCATGGGCTTTGCTCTCCAAGGAGCTTTGTTTATGAACAATTAGTTTCACTTACAGGAGTGCAGGGTGTTCTATATAGGAATCTATTCCTTTTGGGATACAGATATGTGTTGGGATGCAGATACCTATTCTAAAAGCAGCATCGGTAAATGATAACCAGAAAAGTCTCTGAATGTCCTTTCTGGGTCTGGAGCTGGGATAAGGAGCAGTTCAGGTGCCCAGAAACAACTGCAAATGATGATGTCTGGGTAAGGTGAAGCTCTGCATTACCACTCAAGCTTAACATCCAACATATTCTCTGTAACACAGACCTTCCTCTGTAATGGAAGATGTTTCTGAGAAACATTTTTACCACTTCTGGACACAAAAAAAAAAAAACAAACCCATCAAACTATTGAAATACTGATTTCAGTACTGGGTATGTAGTACCTCCACAGGTAGGTGTGTATCATCCAGAGGCTGTGAGTACACCTGACCTGCAACAGTCCTGCAAGTTACATTTGCATGGCAAACCTCAGACCTGGCAAACAGCACCGTCTAAAAAGTGGCACAGTACTCCAGGTCTAATTGCCCTCTCTTAGGTGTATGTATCTACCTGCTGCAACATGAGTATTACGTTGTGATAACACGCAACTAATTATGAAAGAGAAGCCTTCTAGAGGGATAATTTTGGCATTCCCCGCTGAGAAGAATTAATAGATCCTCTTTTTGTTTCAGTTTTTCTCTTGATTCTTTCTGCTTCACGTCTCCTTCAGGAAAAAAAAAAATAAAAAGGGATCTTTCTGAGTTGTTGGATGTACTTAATCACCAGGACAACCAGAGAGGACTGACAAGAATTTTCCCCTTATTACCTTATCTGAGAGTCCATGTTTTGTGTCTAACATAATGTCTGCGTGCTGTCATAATACATCACTACATTCAATGCGGTGCCTGGGCAATAATCTTCAGTGTAATCTGGGAGAGAAACAAAGCTGTAGCACAAAGAGAAATTAAAAAGATGAGAGGAAGTGATGAGAGATGTTTTGGCTTTTGCAGGCTGTTTGGACAGCAGAACCCACAGGAGGTTTTAGCAATACAGATACAAAGCTTTGAGTCAGGAAGGAAGAGGGAGTTGTGTTTAGCTGCTTTTTGAGGCTGGGATGCTGATTTCCATAAAGCAGAGTTTTTCATTGTGCCTGTGAGTACCAAGGCTTATTTTGTTTTGTCTTTGGATCGTAGGAGTAAACTGTTGGTCTCCTTGAAATACGTGGGATGACAATGCCTAAGATAACACAGTCAAGATTTCCCCATAGATGTTTTGAATCATATCCATCCTGGCCTCTCCCAGCACAGCGGCTGGGATCGCTCCCAGCCAGTTCCATAGCAGACAGGTTGTCAGGCCATGCTACCTGCCTGATGAGCTCCTGGTGACACATAACCTGCTCCTGCTAGTTACTGTTAACTGGCATTATGCTCTCCTAGGCTGTAGAAAACTGCCCATGAGCGATGGGTGAGTCTACTGGAAGATGAATCCCCAAGGGAAAGCCACAGAGAACAGCTTTGCCTGTTGTGGAAAGTTTTACAGACCAGCTGTGGTTACCCATCATCCAGGAGATGAATATTTAATGTTTGCTTTAGAGCAGCATCTCCAGATCTAACCATGCAACTCCTCATATCGCCCTTTCGTAAAGGACAACCAGCTAAAAAGGGAGTGCTGAGGTCTCACGGCTCCAGCTCTTCTGCACTAGTTGCCTCCTTGCCTGGAGTTGATCAGCATTGCTCTCCCGAGAGCCTTGCAAAATGGGAGGGAAGGAGGCAGAAACTAGTTTTCTTGGAGCCAGGCAAGTTTATAAAACTTTGGCTTGAGAGGCTGGCTGCAGACACTCCCCATACTTTTCTCTAAAAGGTTTTGCTCCTGTTCCTAATGCTGCTTTTCTCTCTCGATCCTTCATGGCTGAACCTTTACAGAGATGTTGGTAACAGATGGATTTTGTGGTCAGTGGAGTTGTGCCCCTCACTGTGTGCATGTAGGAGAATGAGTCAACCTGCAGACACTCTGCACTGGGACTGTATGCAAGCAATTTTAAACCCTAGTTGAATATGGCTAAGGAAGTGAAAGATGGCTTAGAAAAACAAGTTTGTGTGCTGTGGAATATATCTCCAGCCCAAAACAGCTGAAGAGCTCTGCAGTTCTCCTGCAGAGCACTGAGGGGCACAGTGGTGAAAACATCAAAGCATCCTGAGAGCCCCAAGTCCTGGCCTCCAGCTCATCTCCCAGCAGAGCCGAGAGCATGGTCAGAAACATCTCCTCTGCCCAGTGGTCTTCCAGGAGTCTGTATCACTGAAAAAAAAACCTTCTCTGCCCACTGCTTTCACTCCTGTGGAGTAAATAGCTGTGCAAGGGAGTGACTGGGGCTGTTACTTCATGCTGCAGCCCTCTGCCCCACATCTCATCCATCTATGGCTCCATACTAAAACACACCAGGGTCCCTGTGTCCACGGAAGCCATTGCCAGATATATGCAAATTTATCTGGACAAGTTCACCCCTTGGATGATTTCTAACTCTCTGCAGCTACTGTTCCAGTAATTCTCTGGTTTCTTCTGTCTCTTCTTTTGTGATTCTTCTTTAATTTTACCTTCATACATCACATAATTCTGGTTGCTATGCAGTGTTTCCAGGCCCAGCCATCTGTAACAATCCCCCACCATGGGTGTGTGCAGATTGGCTGCAGCGTGGACACTTAACTATACAAAAGAGGCAAATTAACCAGTGATTTTGGATGCTTGGAAATAAACTGAAAACTGTTACTAATACCTTCCCCCTCCTTGTGCCAGTTAACTTGAGCAAATTAATGTTTTTCAAAGCCATCCTTTGTGTGGTCTAGGCCAGGCTGCAAACAGTTATATAAACTCTATGGCTTAATTTACTCTCCATTTTTGTTCTCACCAGTGCCACGTAAATGAGTAAAGTGGGTAGAGGGGAGCAAGGCAGTAGCGCAGTACAAGTGGAAGTCCAAAAGGGTATGTTTGAACAGCTACACGGGTCCTGTGCTGGGTCCGAGGGTGATGCAGGAATCTCAGAGGCTGCTTCTTCTCCCAGAAGCTGGAGAAAAAGATGGCTCCAAGTCCTGTTCCCCCACATGCCGAACACATGCCCACATCCCTGGACTATTACAAGGCAACTATTTGCTGTTTTGTAGCACCTGGAAAGGAGTACTGTACGGTTCCCAAGGCTCCTGCCACAGGTATGCTGTCACCCTAACTGCTGTTCTGATCTAGAAACAGTAAGTTTCAAGAAATAATCGCCCAGCTTCTTGACTATA
>WBNH01010551.1:109034-119922 GCA_013401255.1 Urocolius indicus | reverse complement strand
ACATGAAAATAAATCTCAGCTTCACCAGTTCTTTCCACAGAATGCAGGAGAGTCTCTGCTCTGGTACACCTCCTCCTCTCTTTCATCACTGACCTTGGAGTCCACATGGTTGTTTCTCTCACTGTTTCTACTCTTTGCACCACCACCAGCCAGAAGAAGAAGAAGGGACAGAAGAAGGAAGAAGCAGGAAGAAGCCTCCTCTTCTGGCTTCTTAAAAAGTGATCATGAAGGCGTCTAATTGGCTCAGCCCCAGAAGTGGGTCTGACTCAGAGCTGGGGAGAGTTGCAAACAACTTCTTACAGGAGCCATCTTTACAGCCCCTTCCCCCTTACCAGAAAATGCTGTCATGTCAAATCATGACAAATAGTAAAAGGGCTTTTCTAATTTTGGCAGCTCATAAATGTTACAGGACACCAGCCCATCCAGCAGTTTAATTATCATTCTTTCTTTCACTTCTTTTAAATGTGCCTGCAGGAGATGTGGTGTCTGCCTTTGCATTTCTGCTCTGCTTTTCCAGGATAATATAGGCATTTGACAGCTCACTCATGCTCTCTCTCTCCTTCCCATAAACACATAACGTGCATAGAAGAGCAAGCACATTACATACATACATACAATGTATGCACATTTTTTTCTCCTTCAGTATACAGGGAATCTCAAATGGCCTCAGACAATGCTATATAGGTTGCTAAAGCCATCACTGTTGCTGGCAGAACTCCTTTTGTCTAAGCCTACAAAATTACACTGAGTGAACTCTGGGAAAAGTGCAATTGGTCTCATTCCTACCCAGAGAAGATTAATGCAGCTTGGTTCCTTTCAGCAAAAGTAAGTTGCTTAACAGCAGCTGATGCAGTGAACCAGCTTGCTTATTCACACTTTGCAGGTATGCACAGTAACAGTGATGAGCTGATTTGACTAAAGAACCACTGGAAAGCCATGGCTGCCTGTGTCAGAATTCTAGTTTCCTAAGCCATCTTAGTCCCTTAGACACAAGAAACAAATCTGTGCATTTTGTCATGGTTTCTTGCTGATCCAGGTGCTGGTGGACCTCTCTGCTGTACAGGTGCATTAATGTCCTTGTGCATTCTGACATCTAGTTCTGCAGCGGCCACACCAACCCCTCCTTGTCCAGTCCATAGAGGTAAAGGAAGGCCACAACAGAGCCCTGCATCACAGCTACCTCCCACCACTTGTCCTTGGCAAGCATCCCGAGATCGTGTTACAGTCACAGCAGCAGGGGCCTGATGTTGTTACGGTGGCTCTTGAAACAGTCTGCCCAGACCCCAGGAGGGAAGCTGCCTAGGTGAGCCCTGGGCATCAGCCCAGCTAGATGGTCTTCAGCAGATAACTCTTCAGGGCTTGGGATATCAAACATCAAATTATCATCCTCTGACCACACTGAGAATGAGATGTCCATCATCACTGACCCACAGATAGGGCAACGTGTTTTCTGCCATATGCAGTACAGTGTCCAGCCTATGCAAAATTTGTGTCAGCAGGGTGACATATAGACAGTTCTCTCCATTGGTACAGCAAATGGGGCAGCTCCACTCTCAGCAGCTAGCTCCACTCTCAGTGGCCATGCTCTCTGTGTGCTGGGGAGCACTGAAGGTAAGCAGCTGCTCCCTCTTGCTGCTGCTGCAGCAGCAGGTGTCATATGCTGCAAAACAGAGAAGCTCCAGCCACTCACTGTCATTTGGAGGGTAGGAAGAAGTGCCCAGGCCCCTAGAGAAGGACAGGCTCACAGCTCTCTGAGTTCCACCACCTGCCCCACGACCACCCCAGGGGACATTTCACCACACAGCTCACCTCCATTGCTGCAAGCATGCCCCACGCTGCCCGGCTGCCTGAGGCAGGCAAGGCTGGGGAAACACAGGCGATGGCTCTGGGACAAGCACCATCAGGCACTGGCAGAAACCTCACCTGACTCTCCAGGCCTCGCAGGAGGCCAGGCACGAGCACAGGGGAAAACAGAGGAAATACGTACACTTGCACACCCCTGGGTGCTGTCCCACTCACACGTATCATGGTGTACAGATCCCCAGCTGACAGGACAGAGGCCCTGGAGGGATGGGGTTCTTGAAGCAGGAGCAGCCAGCCAAGGAGATACTCTTTGCCCGTGGACACCTTGTGATTCACCACCTGCCTTCCTGACAGAAGCTGCTAGGCCACCAGGCCAGTTGTCCTCTCTAGCCAAACAGCTGAGGCAAAAATGAAGTGTGTACGGGCAAAAAGGTGTGGAACAGTGAAAGAACTTTTAAGATCATTCACTTGGCAAGATGAGTTGCAAGAAATAATAGTTTCATCCATGGCTACTTAACAGGAACATGCTGTGCATCATCCTTAGGATGTGCAAATCCCTTTTCCAATGCTGGTAGAGGCTGAGAGGTGGCCACTTCTTGCCCCAGGCTAGGTCTTGCTCCCTCCGCTTCTATCATCCTGAGGAGCTATATAGCTCACCTCAGTACATCCAACAGCACAGACAGCATCTGTCTAGAAGGACAGCATCTCCTCCTCCATAACACAGGCAAGGTCCTCAGTGGTGGAGGCCTGAGCCTGAATATTAGGAAGTTTCCCCTCCTGGTGTGGTGCCTCCAGTTCTGTGATCACTCATTGGTAACACTGAAGAGCAGACCTTGGCAAAACAGAGCTTGGTACATACCAGTCATGGTCTCTATAACTAGTACAAAAAACTGATCTTCAGTGCCAGCCTGACCATCTGAAAGAACACTCATCCTCATGCAAATCCTTCCACCTCCTTGTCACTGCAGCAAGTGGCTCCACATCCCCTCCCCCATGCTCCAGAGAGAACAGTACCCTTGGAAGTGAGGAAAAAAGGGGGGTTGTGTCACCCTTGTTAACCTCAAATGGATTTGAAATCGCTGTCCCTTGCAGGTAAAGAAGACTTAAGCACACGTTCAGTAGCTTGATGAAATTATTCATGTTGTGATTTAGATACTGAGTCTTCAGTGCTGTCACATTTGCTCATCGCTGTCTTTGTACACTCAATCAACCAACAGCTGACGTGTTGGATCTACACCTGCCAAACCAGGGAGTACTGAGTTTATCTGTAAAGTTTTTGGTAACAATGGGTGCTGCAGGAAGGCCTCTCTGAGATCAGGGCCTGCCCCATCCCAGACACAGATGGTTCCCAGCAAGCTCCAAAACAGTCACTGCAGGACACCGCTAAGCCCACCAACCATGCAGATGGTGCCTCCATTATAAAGGGTAAAAAATGCAACAGGTTAGCTGTGGGAGGAGAAAGTAATATATGAAGCAGCTCTGTGAGTCAGAAAAGTAGGCAGGGGGAAGTTCTTCTGAATCCAGTGCAAATTCTCTGGCAGTCCGTGATGCAGCCCAGGGGGAGGCAGGTCCTGTCCCTGCAGCCCATAGAGGTCCATGGTGAAGCAGATATTGACACTGCTGTCATGCCAGGGCAGGTAGGGATGCCCAGAGGAAAGCTACAGCCCACAGAGAACCCATGCAGAGCAGGCTTCCGGTAGGAACTATAGTGTTGTTTAGGAGCAGGTTTTCTGTCAGGATTTGTGACCTTGTGGGAATATCTGCTGGAGCAGTCTGTTCCTGAATGAGTGCACCCTGTAGAAAGTAACTATGCTAAAGCAGAGGAACAAGTGTAAGGAAGAAGGAGCAGCAAAGACAGGGCAGTCATTACAGACTCACCACAGCCCCAATTCCCTCCCCCTGTGCACAACTGGAGGGAAGAAGGTAGAAGGGTCTGGAATGAAGGAGTGAAATTGAGCCTGAGGTGAAGGAAAGGGAAGGTGGTTTTAATTTCGTCTTTGTTTCTCACCATCTTACTCAATCTTTCATTGGCCAATAAATGAAATTAATTGTCCATGAGTCTATTTGGCCTGTGACAGTACTTGTTAAGCGATCTTCCTGTCTTTCTGTCAACCCGCAAGCTTTCTCATCTGATTTTCTTGCCCAGGCAAAAACCACTACACCTTCACATATGCCAACATGTTGGCGGGTATCTGGCAGGCTGAGGTCAAACTCATCACTCAGTAATGCAAGAGACAGAAGGCCACTTCCTGGTTCAGCCCTGGGAGCTACTGCTGTGAACACAGATAATACCCAAACCTGGAGCACAAGACCCTACCTGAGCCCTGTGCCTTGCACATTCATGCAGCAGAACATCTAGGGTGAGTTGAGATGGGTGAAAAATGCCTAAAGCAATGAGGTCAGGAGGAGCTGCTCTATTGTCAAGGCTACAGAAAAAATAGGTGTCTTCCAAGTATGTAGTGTTAAGAGCACACAGAAGAGGAGTCCTTGAGAGCTGCACAGCAATAAGACAGAAGGCAGAGGATGTAGACAGCAACATGCAAAACACAACAAAGGAAATTTGGAAAAAAAAAAACAAAAACACGTGTTTCCCATGGAAATACTCAAAACACAGAAGAGGTAGCACAGACAGGCCTCCAGCTTTGTGAATATTCCAAACTGAACAAACCCTAAGCAATTTGAGTGTTGTTCCTGCTTTCAGTGAAGGCCAGAATCTGATAAGCTCCAGAGATCCTTTCCAACTTAAGTAGTCCTGATAGCACAAACATCCAATAGTCTCTACTGGTAAAACACCTAAAACTGCAAGACCAATGTTCTGTTTGAAAGGTACACAGTCCACACATTAAAATTATTTTTAGAAAAAGTCTTATTGCTTTATTTGCATTTTCATGTAGTTCACTTCTACGATATTGGAAGTCCTAAGGACAAGTCTATATAGAAATTGCTGACTACTTTTCAGCACATTATCATCTTAAATCAAATAGAATAAAATTAACGTAGACTTCAGCCTGAAAGCAATTTTTCCTGTGTCTAGGAAAAACAATCCCCATAAAATGCATTTTCTGGCTTTTGGTTTGGACTCCTTTTTTGTTTTAGACAAAACTTCGAAATACTCTATGGATATATTTTAGATACTACAAGAATACACAATGGCTTTACGAAATTAGAACTTCCAAAGAGTCTTCTGAGAAACTTTACAAGTTATGTACTAGGAGCATTCTTTGACTTAAAAGTGCATACACATTCAAAGGTTTTAATACATTTCCCAGACATCTTTTAACACACACACACACACACACACAAATCACATCAGGTGTTTTTCTTATTTCTAAAGGGAAAAAAAGCAGTTAGAACATCACAATTTTAAGAAGCGTTCAGTGGAACTGTGCTACATTTTTTCTTCTGGGAAATCAAACCAAGAGGACGTGTTGACAAGACTCTTTGGTAGTCTTAGTATCAACGATTGTCTCTCTGGACATTCTAGGAAGGAAATCCTGGGGGAAGGCAGTTGACTGGAAGGCGCTGCTGGTGCTTCTTGAACATAGCTGGTTACAGTTTCTGAGTGAGGGTTGTTGCTGCTGGTATCCCCTACAATACTCTGATCTGCTGCTGTTTCTTGAAGTTCAACATCAGCATTTCTAATGTCGTCATCTAAGTCCCCTTTTCTGGAACGAATACCGTGCTTTTTTTTTGCTGCTTCTCCAGCTTCATCATCAACTCTGTAAACATCTCCACATCCTGTCCTTCCCAGAAAAGAAGATGGGGACTCGTTTTCCGTCTCATTTATCCGAGTTGTGTCTGTCCAAGTAATATGCCTGTCACGTTCGGTACTTTCTGCTTCCTTGCTACTATCACTATCAATCGTAATCACCACTGGAGAAGAACGTGCAGAATTATTCAAGTGATGTCTGCGGTGTTTCTTCTTATGCTTTTTCTTTTTCTTTTTAAGATGTTTTGTTGTGTCTGTCGCTTTACCTTCGTAGACTATTTCCACACTTGGACTTCTCACATATTTTTTCTTTTTCTTACGTTTCATCTCGCTGCTTGCCCGATTGTCTGAAAGGCTGTCTTCATTTTTGTAGCAGTCATTGAATTTCGAGCAAGTTTTCTTGGAGTCATTTTCTCTTTCTAGACTTGTGCTCTCCATGTATGTATTCTCCAAGTGGCGAGTTTTGTACTTCCTTTTTCCACCAGGTTTTTCACTTTTCATTCTGTCAGTCCCTCCAGAAGGGGTCCTTGACCGGTTGCTTGACCGACTCCTTGACCTACATCTTTCATAACAGTAATAGTGCCTCTCGTGGAGTCCTCTCTGGCCATGTGGATCTGTCCTTTCAATAAATGATCGTATCCTGTACTCTGGACTAGCAGTGTGCCTTGAATAGAGGGCGTTGGACTGAGTTCTCCTCCTGGAGGACTCATAGCCATCTCCAAATGGCTTTCTACTGCAGAAAGCGTAACCCCACTGGTATCTGTTCTGATAACTCTCTCTTACATAATAGCGGTCACTGTCTCGGCTTCTTGATCTTCTACCATGACCTTTGCTACGTGATCGTGACCTACTTACTTCTCTGGACAGCGTGCTCTCACGACTTAGAGAGCCTCTCTGGCTTTTTAGAGAGACTTTGCTGTCATGAGCCCTTGACCTCCTGCTTTTTCTTTTGCTCCTGTGTCTGCTGCTGTCTCTGCTTCTTGATCGCCTTTTTTTAGGCTGGCTCTTGCTCCGATGCTTCCTCCTAGACCGATGGCCATGACTGCCTCGACTGTTCCGTGAACAAGACCGTGGGCTCCTGGACTTCCTCCTTCTCGACAACCTATGACTCCAAGGGAAGCATACTGTGTCACTCCCTGGAGAGACACTCCAGCTCAAGTCCCGTGGAGACAGACCTTTGATCATACATTTGCTCTTCACATCATCTTTTGACTCTGTCTTCTCAATTTCAGGAGATAAGCAGCTTCTGCAACTACCTACATCCTCCTTATATGTGGGGGAATGTGGAGATAAACTCCTGCTTGGTTCACTGTCGCTCCAGTTGCGACACTGGATCGGCTGCTGTTTTTTTGTATCTTCCTTTTTCTCTTCCCTGATGGACTCCTCAGAGTCCGAGGACAGCTCAACCACTTCTGGTGTCCTCTCAGCTAATGGCTTAACATACCCAACGATAACACAATTGTCTGAGGAAGAGTCACTGTTGTTTGAGTCAGTGTTAGCCTGTGGCTGAGTCTGCAGTTTGGTCCTTTGGTTCTTTGTAGCAGAGCCCTCATCTGAACTTCCTGATGTCTCCAGAGGAGAAGCTATGGTTGTACGAACCTCTTCTGAAATGGAATAGGAAGGCCCTGGTGTTTCATCGTCCCAGGGGGCCTGACCAAGGCCAGTCACAGAAAAACTGTTATCTGTCCCTGGAGGATATGCCATATCCGGAGATATTGTAATAACTGATGAGCCTGAGTGGCTTGCTTCATCATATGATGGAGCAGGACAGTCATAATTGGCGTGTTGATCGTATGCTTCTAAGTTAAAAGGACAACGGGCAAAACTGATGAATTCATGTAAAAAGTGTTCTGTCCGATTCAGCAAAAACGGCTTTAAATCATCGGCAAAGGCCTGACTTTCCAGATCGTACCTGGTCACGGTGCTCATGATCATGTGCTGTACGATATTAACCAAAGATCCACGGGCACCAAACAGCACTGTAAGTTCCCGCTTCAACCAAGGAACCAACCTGTGAAGGCAAGCAGGGTTGCGGCGGAAAAACTCTGCTGAAATGTCTCGATAGCGGCCGCCATCCTGAATACTGCGGATACGCACTCCAGTCCGGTACAGAGCCCTGCGGAAGCTGATCATGTCCTCCTCCTGAATCTGTCGCAGAGATCTGCCCTCAGCACTCGCTTGTCTCCTCGAGGCCAGTCTCCTCATCATCTGCTGAATCTCTCCGTGCCTCTGCTGCACTGGCTCACTCGACAGCCCTTCAAACAATATCCCATTATCCAGAGGGTACAGCGTCCTTCGGGAAGGGGAACTGCCAGTCCGTCGTTCCCCTGTTAAGGTGGTGCGGTAACGAAACCTCCGACCATCAGGGCTGGCAAATGAGCTGGTTTCTGAAGGGCTGAGTACGTACTCCTTAAAGTCATCTTCAGCACGAATTGTGTGGAAGATGGAAAAAAAAGGTTGCTTGCAGAGAGGACATTCTGCTTTGTTCTTTGACCACTCTTGCACACAGCTGAAACAGAACCTATGCAAGCAGCGGTCTAGATATGCAACGTTGTCAAATCTATCAAGGCAGATGGGGCACTTGGAGTCAGGAGACGCATCTGTTGGCAGCTTGCTGGTGCTAGCTTTTGGTGAAAAGTGGCCATCTCCTGAAAACTCATTATCTCCTGAAGTCATGCCCTACCAAAGAAACAAACAAAAGATCATTGCTATCTCAGAGGGATTAAAAAAAAGTCTAGATACAGAAACCCAGAACAGTTTTGTTTACAGTTGGAAGACCCAGCAGTTGCACTAAGCGAACACCAAAGAGACAGCACAACCTGGCACTTCAGTGTTGCAAGTTTTACACGGAGTTTGAATCATGCTGGCATATATGAAGGTGTAGTGGTTTTTGCCTGGGCTGGGTTTTGGTAGGGGCAGGGGTCTACAAAGAAGCTTCCTCTGTACCTGATAGGCCAGTAAATTCTAAGTAAATTCTAAGGTGGACCCACCACTGACCAAGGCCTGGCCAATTAGTGATGGAGGTGATGTCTGCAGTGATTAATGAATTTAAGAAGGAGAAGAAGTTGTTGCACAGTTCCTAAACTGCAGCAGCAACAGGAAGGGAGAATGTGAAAACATCTCCACAGACGCCAAGGTCAGTGAAGAAGGAGGGCGAGGAGGTGCTTAGGCCCTGGAAGAAAGACTTCCCTGTGACCTGTGGTGCAGCCCATGGTGAGGCAGCTGTGCCCCTGCAGTCCATGGAGGCCACCAGGGAGCAGAGATCCACTCGCAGCCCGTGGAGGAGCCCACACTGGAGCGGGTGGATGCCTGAAGGAGGCTGTGACTCTGTGGGAACCAAGTTCCTGGCAGGACCTGGGAGCCCGTTGGGAGAGAGGTACCCATGCCAGAACAGGTTTGGTGTCAGGACTTGTGATCCTGTGAGGGACTCAGGCTGGAGCGCAGCTAGTACCTGGAGGACTGTTCTCTCGGTGGATGACCCATGCTGGGGCAGGGTGTGAGGAGCTGCCCTCGTGGGAGACCCCATGCCGGAGCAGTTCATGAGGAACTGTAGCCCATGGAAAGGATCCACACTGGAGAAGTGTGTGAGAGACTGTCTCCCGTGGGGAGGGACCCCACAGTGTAGCAGTGGGAAGTGTGAGGAGGCCTGCCCCTGAGAATAAGCAGCAGCAAAGTCCATCTGTAATTAACTGACTTTAATCCCCCATCTCCCATCTCCTGCACCACTATGGGGGAAAGGAAGGAGAGTCCTCAGAAGGACAGAGAGGGGGAGGTGTTTTAAGATTTAAGTTTTATTTCTCATCTCCCTGCTCTGTTCTGATTGTTCATTAATAAAACAAACCTTTTTCTCCCCAAGCTGAGTCTGTTTTGCCCGTGACGCTAATTGCTGAGCGATCTCTTCATCCTTATCTCAATTCATAAACCTCTCATTATATTTCTCTCTCTCCTGTCCAGCTTAGGACACCCAGCACCCAGCCAGGGCTAAACCACCATAGCTATGGGTGGATCTCTGCTCCCTGGTGGCCTCCATGAGCTGCAGGGGCACAGCTGCCTCACAGGTCACAGGGAAGTCTTTCTTTCAGAGCCTAAGCATCCTCCTCTCCTTTCTCCACTGACTTTGGTGTCCGTGGAGATATTTTCATATTCTCACTCCCTGTTGTTGCTGCAGTTTAGGAACTGTGCAACAACTTCTTCTCCTTCTCAAATTCATTAATCACAGCAGGCATCTCCTCCATCACTAATTTGCCCGGCCTGGGTTAGCAGTGGGTCCATCTGGCCCTAACCCTATCAGCTACAGGGAAAGCTTCTGGTAGATCTTTGTTTAAGGAAGCCACCCCTGTGGCTCCTCCTGCTACCAAAAACCTTGCCCAGGCAAAACCACTACAGAATGTAACAGGCAGGATTCTGTGTTCTTTCCCACTAAAAAAGAACCACTTTGATGTGGTCAGTAAGTTTGTGAATAACGTGGTATCCCCTTAAATCACAGAATGATAGGGGCTGGAAGAGACTTTTATAGATCATCTAATCGAATTCCTCCGCTAAAGCTGGTCCACCTCAATCAGGTCAATCCAGGTGGGCTTGAAAACCTCCAGAGAAGACTCCACAGTTTCCCTGGGCAGCCCGTGCCAGGGCTCCCTCACTCTTACAGTAGGAAGTTTTTCCTATTGTTTCAGTTGAAATTTTGTGTTCCGCGTTATGTCCATTCCAAAAGGGACTAGTGTTTACCCATGAAAACATGAGCACTGATAGTTCTGTTTCTTAAGAAACAGAGCCATATCAAGTAATTGCACTTGAACTAAACTATGAGTTTCTAAGCTTTGATGGACTTGTCCTGCTCCTCTACCCATAATTTGCTGGGCCCCGGTGCTGGGCCACACAATACGTGCTGGAGAGTCTCTAAGGAATTCTTCCAGCCTGGATTAGCCTTTGTTTCCACGACCGACACAGAAGCAACCGGGTGCCATTGCTACCCCCACCGTCAGGTACGGGCTGCCTTTGTGTCCAGTTGGGCTGTCCAGCTCGGTTAGCGATGAGTCGATCCATCACAGTCATCACATCATCACAGTCACTTTGGGTATCGGCATTACGCTAAGCGCGGCCATTCGGTGGAACAACGCGCCGGCCCGCCGTTCGCAGCGGCGCAGCACCGGGTCACGGCGGGCGCGGCGTGCCGACGGGCCGCACACGCGCACCGGGACACACGTAGGGACCTCAGGAGCCCCCGCGGGCCCGGGGTAACGGGACCGCGTCGCCCGGTGCCGCACCGCCCGCCCGCCTTCCCCCGGGAAGAGTCCGCCGCCACACCGCCCGCGCCCTCCTGCCGCTCGCACTCACCGCTGCCGGGCCCTCGCTCCCCGCGCGGGCCGGGGCCGCGGC
>WBNH01010551.1:73711-108820 GCA_013401255.1 Urocolius indicus | reverse complement strand
GGGGTAGGGAGGAGGGCGCCCGCCCGCCCGCCCGCCCGCCCTGTGATGCCGTCGCCGTTGTGCAATGTGCTCTGTCCCGCAGGCGCTGGCTGCCGTCGTACTGCTTTCCTGGGGCTTCGCTCTGTACGGGGCACGAGTGGTCGCCCAGCGGCAGTTGGAGAGCGGGCTCCTGGCCCGGGGGTCGCCCTAGGCAGTGGCAGAGCCCGTGGGACACCAGCTTGGTGTTACCGAAGGCACAGAGGAACGCGGAGGAACGCTCGAGGGGTCTCCTAGTCGGTTGAGCAAACAAAGCTTTTAGGGAAAAGAAGGAAAATAAACAGTTATTAGGAAAGGGAAAGTGATCTCTCCTTAGTGATTTGTACTACATGTGTCTGAGCTGCACACACCGCTATACATGCAAAAACCCACACTGACTGGCAAGCCCCACGGACTGCCTCAACATGTGCACGTAGTGCTGCTAGGCAGGACTTGCATAAAACGCCAGCAGAGACAGACATGTCACTCTGCTTCATTACAGCAGAAAGAACTGAAGTTCACTGGTGAAAGCACATACGGGTTCACAGATACCCTGAGTACCAGCACAGCCCTTCTGTCCATCTGATAACCCTGCTTCATATCTTGGGCCCTCTTACTCCTGTATACCAGCTGGTCAAGCTTCCTGCTCACGAGCTAACGTGGAAGCTGGCGCCGATACACTTACCTAACAGTTGCCACACTGGTGTATCTCTCTAGAGGCCAGCATGGACCTGTGCCTTACCCTGCCAGGACCCAGGGCTTCCTGCTAACCAGATAGTCCACCTTCAAGTTTGTTAAGGAGCTCTATATCTCCACACCCAGCACTTTTCCCTGGTGTTTTGGCTGCCCAGCAGGCAGCACCAGGTGTGTGGGCTGTGAGCTGCAGCCCTGCTTCATGTGCTGGTGCCTAGACTTATTCACTTTATTCATCCCAATTCCAGAAGTAGCTGCACCTGGGGCACTTGGTGTCACCTTCACCCTTCACTTGCACCAAGACCTTTACCCATTCCCATCGCTGGCACTGCATCTGTATCCAAAATGGACATACTTGGTCAACTTCTTAAGTGCTGTGTGCATGTGTTGATTCTTCAGCAAGGTGGGATCCTCTTGGAGAGTCCATCTCTTAACTTTCAGAGCCACTGAAATGGGAAGATGGAAGATGCCCTAGGCTCTTCAGAAGGGGATTTTCATTCATGAGCTGGCAAGAGACAATTCTGGAATTTAAGTTAATCTGTTTTGGGGTTCTGGTTTTCTATGCAGCTGGGAAGATCAGAAGTCTTGTGTCTTCCTCTCCTGCAGCCCACACAGCCTGGCAGCACCTCATCCCACCCACAGATGTCTCGAGGCTGGGAAAAAGTCTTCACCTTGGGAAGCCCATCCCTACTTCCTGGGCTCTGGGGTCCCTTGGTCAGCAGCAAGGGTTTTCCTCACTGGCAGCTTGGGAGTGAGACTGTGGAGGAGCCTTGGTTTCATGTCCTGAGCAGCAGCCACGCCACTGGCAGTGTTCAAGCTGCTCACAGTGAGATGCACAGTCCCTGGGTGGGGGGAAAACCTCCACCCACCTCCGACTGTTCCCTGGCACCAGGGACTGCTTCCTGGGCATGGCAGCAACTGCTGCTCCAGGGAAGGAGGTAAGCGTGAGCCTCAGGCTCTCTGATTCATGGGTTGTTTTAGCATCTCCCATGTTAGCTGCATCACCCTGCAAACACATGACAATTGCCACAGACCCCAGCAGCACCTCAACAAGGTTTCTGTGCTGACAAAGAGATTCTCCACCTCTCCACTGACTTTCTCTGAGCCAAACCACAGCCATGTTAGAAACAGCCTCTGACGGCCAGCTTCCCCACCTTCCCTTCGGGTGTCACGGCTGACGTGCACCTGCAGC
Source organism: Urocolius indicus (assembly GCA_013401255.1). Lineage (NCBI taxonomy): Eukaryota > Metazoa > Chordata > Aves > Coliiformes > Coliidae > Urocolius > Urocolius indicus. The sequence continues at coordinate 106,920 of WBNH01010551.1, read as the reverse complement.
TGCAGGCAGGCAAATATCGATCACTGCAGGGTTTCTGGCAACTCCAAGTAATATTTGGTGCCACTTCAAAGGAGATCACCCATTCTGATTGCCTTTTTTCTGGCTAAGCATGTGTTTGCGATCATCAATTCTACTGGTTTACCTGCGAGCTGCCACGAGATGGCAAAATACTCCCAGCATCGCTCACCAGCCTGCTTGTCAGCAGCAACGCAGCAGCACTGGCCGAGTTCTCCCTTCTGGACAGCATGTTCAGGGCTGCCTCTTCAACAGCCTCCGGGGGGATCAAGAGCAGCCAGTTCTCTCTGGTCTCTGGAAGTCCAAGGCAGAGCTTACGACCGCTTAAAACTGAGGTCAAACATCCAAAAATGTCCCTGCTGCTGACTAGGACCTTGCATAGTGAAGCAACGAGGCAGAAAGAGAACTTGTGGGTTTTTTTCTTTTTTTTTTTTTTTTTTCTTTTTTTGATGTCCTTGTCCTTAGCTGAGGCAACCATGTGATGTTTCTGCAGCTATTAAGAGAACTGAGAGTCTGAAGAGCCTTTTTTTTCCCCCCTGCCCTGCCCTAACTATTCTCCTTCCTCACTCTTAGAATTACAGAATGGTAGGAGTTTGGAAGAGACTTCTAAAGATCATCTAATCCAACCTCGCAACACATCCTCAAGCCTGTATCATTGCATTGGGTTGTTGTGGCCCAAGTGCAGCAACTGGCACTTGTCCTTCTTGAACTTCATATAATTGGCCTCTACCCATTGTTCCAGGTCCCTCTGAAGAATTTTCCTACCTTCAAGCAGTTCTATGCACTCTGAGAGCTCGGTGTTACCTGAGAACTTAACTGACTGGCTTCCTCTCATCTGTTGAAAAAGTTTTCTAAAATGTTAGAAAAGCCTCAACACTGACCCATAGGGAACACCACTGGTGGCCATTTGCTGACTGAATTTAGCTCCATCCTACACCACTCTCTGGGCCCAGCCATCCAGATAGTTTAGCACCCAACACAGAGTACATCCATCCAAGCCATTGGCAGTCATTTTCTCCAAGAGGATGCTGTGGGATCTTAAAATATAGGTAGAAAATGTCAGTAATTACTAATTACTGTTAACACAATCTTGAGTTTATATAGAAGCACAGGACGGTATGAGTTGGAAGGGACCTTTAGGGACCATCCTCAAACCCCTGCTCAAACAGGTCCACCTAGGTCAGGTCACAGGAACGCATCCAGGGGAGGTCTGAAGACCTCCAAGGAAGGAAACTCCACAGCCATCCTGAGCAGCTTGTTCAAGTGCTCTGTCCCAGTCACAGTAAAGTAGTTTTTTCTTATGTATAAATGGAAATGTTGCTGTTCCTGCTTCATCCCATTACCCCTTGTGCTGTTACTAGATAATGTCCCAGCCTCCTGACATCCACCACTTATATACTTGTAAATATTTATGAGATTCCTTCCTCAGTCTCCTCTTTTCCAGACTAAACAGCCCCAGTTCCCACATCCTTTCCTCATAAAGAAGATGCTCCAGTACCCTGATCATGTTGGTGGCCCTGCGCTGGACTCTCTGCAGCAGTTCCCTGTCCCTCTTGAGCAGAGGAGCCCAGAACTGGAGACAGGACTCCAGATGAGGCCTCACCTGGCCAGAGGAGAGGTGGAGCTGAACCTCTCTCGACCTGCTGGCCACACTCTTCTTGATGCATCCTAGGATGCTATTGGCCTTCTTGGCCACGAGGGCATATTGCTGGCTCACGTTTAGTTTGTCAACCAGCACTCCAAGATCTCTCTCTGCAAAGCTGCTCTCTAGCAGGTCAATCCCCAGCCTGTACTGGTGCATGGGGTTGTTCCTTCCCCAAGTGCAGGACTCTGTACTTGTCCTTGTTGAACCTCAGGAGGTTCCTCTCTGCCCAACTCTCAAGCTGGTTCGAGATCTCTCTGAATATCAGCACAGCCTTCTGGGGAATCAGCCAGTCCTCCCAGTGTGGTGTCAGCAGCCAACTTGCTGAGGGTACACTCTGTCCCCTCATCAATCCCCGTGGAATTCCACTCACCACAGGCCTCTAACTCGATTCTGTGCCATTGATCACCACCCTCTAGGCTCTGTCATTCAGCCAGTAACTCAGTCCACCTCACTGTCCACTCATCCAACCACCTGTGGTTTTCTATGAGTATGTTATGGGAGATTGTGTCAAAAGCCATTCTGAAGGTAAGATCACATCCACTGTCATCTACCCTCATCTAGACAGCAAGTTATACTATCAGAAAGGGTTATCAGGTTAGTCAAGCATAATTTCTTCTTGGGGAGTCCCTGTTGACTCTCCCTGAAAACCATCTTTTTGTTTGTGTGTTTACAAATGACATGCCCTTTTTGAAGGCTGGAGTGACATTGGCCTTTCTCCAGTCCTCAGGCACCTTGCCCATGCTCCATGATCATTCAAAAATGATGGACAGTGCCTTAGCAATAACATCAGCCAGCTCGCTAAGCACTTGTGGGTGCATCCCATTAGGACCCCCTACCACACTCTCCTGATTTGCTATCACAGCATCATGCCAGAGTCGGTACCAAGGGTCTAAGAAACTACCTCAGCTCCATATCCTGATGTTTGCCTGAAGCTGTGACAGGATGAGGGCAGCAGCATGTAGCAGCATTTTTCTATTGGGTAATAGAAGAGTGGGATCAAAGTTGTTATAGAGTTAGGGAAATACCTCCTTCAAGTCTAGTGGGGAGGACATAACTTGCAGCTTCTGTCTCTGCAGCTGACTCTTCTGCATGCCTCTGCTACTTGCCCAGTAATGCAAGCTCTTTCAGGAAAGGAAGAATTAACATATTTTGCATCCCAAAGATTTGAAACTGCCACCTCTGCAAGAAAAGTCTCTGCATTGTGCCACTAAAATCCTGAAAAAAACACACACTGGAGAGCTCCAGCTAACCAGAGAAATCCCAGAAACTTAGATTCATCTCAGTTTCACACATTCAAGTAAATCACTGATTCTGCTGTTATGCAGTGTCTTGCAGGCAAGGCCATAAGGACCACTGTCCAGGATCAGGCTCCTGAGACACAGACTGAAAATAATACAAGATCTCTAGTAGATATGTAGTGATTAGAAATAATATAAATTCAGCATACTGTAGTACTGTAGTATTGAAAATTTACTTTTGGTGCCAATTGTCTCATTTCTTTACACATCAAGCTACCTACCTCCAAAGAAGCTGTCTCTGAAGCTTTTCACTTACAGTGTTATTACGCGTTTTATGTATTGTACCTCCCCTTCCTGTTCAAACACTCTGTTCAGCTTCTGCTCATGAAAGCCAAGAAACACATGCAAATCCCTTCAACCTGCTTCTGGAATGTTGCAAGAAAGGCTTGGAATTAGCACTCCATGATCCTCTCCTCACCCATGAAGAGGTAGTGCAGAGCAGAAGCCATGTGTTTCCTGTCAGATGCAAAATGGTGCAGCAATAAACTATGCTTAGGCAGAATTAACCATTCAGATGACATCACCAGAGATGACTATTTTGCCAATGCTATCATCTCTAAACAAATATATTCATAATACTGATGAAATCTCCCTCAGATCTTTTTTCTCCTTTTTTTTTCCCTTCATCTTTAAGCCTGTTTAAAATAAAGTATAGCTTATTTATCAGAGCAAGGCTGGCTTATTAGTCTTGAAGTGGTTGGTTTGTTTGTTTGTTTGTTTAGGTTCCAGGAGGTGTTTGGAAAAATTCCTATCAGCCTGCTTTTCATTAGCATAGCTGAAAGGACTTTTGTTTAATGAAATGATTAATTGATTCAGCCAGGTATGCAACCACATTAACAGCTGCTTCAACAGATACAAAAGATTCACCTTCAAATAGGACCTTGCCTCACTAACGTGAGACAGTACCCATGGATACATGTTAATTATAAGGTTGATAAACATAGGTAAAGATAGCTTATGTTGTAGCTGAATTATTTAATGAAGGCTATTGAAAACAGTCAAAACCAGAAACAAAATAATTAGGCAGGCAACTGTGAGCTACATTCAGCTTTAAATTGCTTTAACATGATGATAATAATAAATTTCTCTCAAATTACACCGCCAGGGAAGTTGGAACACAATCACTTTATTCCTGCATTACATATTCTTTGAAAATGAACTCTGCATGTTCAGACTAGAATTTAATAGAGCCCTACAGCTGCTTAACAATAATTATATGTTTTCATTATCCTCTCTATTATTTTTAAAATTCCACCTGTAACCTAAAAGATGTACAAATCTGTATAAATACAGATTTCGGTACATACAAGTTTGTGGTAAATGGGAGCCTAATAATATTTTAAAGTCTCAATCGTGACCAGATGTAAAATGCACGTAAACCTAAAGCGAGTACTTCAGGCTACAAGTGGCCCCCATATCAGCATAGACTAGAAAGAAAAAAAATAGAAATGCGGTGGTGAAAGAGGAACAAAGATGTATGCATGGCATGAGACATAGAAGGAAAAGGGTAGGACAGAAATACAGAAAAGCAGAAGGCAAGACTGCGCCCAAAGGAGGTTGACATGTCCAAGGACATTACCAGTACCTTGTGATTAGAAACACTGAACAGACCTAAGACCCATTTGCCTGAGTTATGGCCCTGCCAAAAATCCCGTAAGAGTTTGGACAGATAGGCCTCAGTTCCCTATCTGCAAATACAGGCTGTGAGTTTTCTTGCTACTTGTCACTTCATCTCTCCTCTGCTGTTTCCTGCAGGCATCTGCCATTGCTCATCCCATGCTTTGAGCTCTTCAAATGCTTCTGTGAAAATGAACACGTGTATCTGAACAGAATTCAATGCTACTGAACCTTGATTTGCTGTTGGAGGCTCGACAAGGTTGTGAAATGCACAAATGTGAGCAACCAAGGTGAAACAAAAGTGTACAAAACCTTTGCAGAAGCCAGACGGCAGTGTTGGCACATGCTCTAAGGCACAGGCAAAGCTGCTGCCTGTATTTTTCACAGTGGGCTCTAATTCTGGATCCTCTGTTTACAGGAATCAAGTTTGGACCTCTTTTTTTTTGGTTATCTGAGTAAAAAAAATGGTTTGGTATTTCTGAAGCTCCAGCCTTAAGACCAACAACCATAAAGGTAGTACTCAATTCAGAGGGGAAAGCAACAGCTAAAAAGAGTTAAGCAGAGTTCTCAAAGCAGAAAATATAAATTTTTTTCTTTATTAGTAGTTCCTATGTGACCTAATCTAGGTAGACCTGCCTCTGCAGGGGGATTGGACTAGATGATCTCTACAGGTCCCTTCCAACCCCTACTATTCTATGATTCTATGATTTTTCCCTCATAATTTACATTCCTGCATGTGCATATGTCATCTTATTTAACAATGGCACAGCACCAAATGAGCTTGTTACTAAAAGGAAGCTGCAGTTTTTGAAATGGCTCTCTACATTGAAATGAGATAAAAAGAGAGGTAGGGCTCTGTCACAGATACTAGAAGAGACAAATGGTTAAAAAGATAAAGACCCGTGTGTTGCCCCAAGCAGCCTTTAATGAATTTTACTGTGGTTCAGGGAGTCTGGTTTGCTTTTAACGGTTCATTGGGCAAGTTGTTAACTGCAGCAATTTCTAATAATAAGGTTAAAATAATCTTTTTAATTGGGTACAGTTTTGTGACTATACAGTGTTGCTCTGAAACCGATTCCTGGACTTGGTAAGATGGAAAAAACGTGTTCCTTTAGTTCTTCCTCTGTGGCACACAGCAAACCGAAGCACAAGAGGATAACAGTCACTCCAAGGACAAGCAGAAAGAATTCTCTCCCAGTCAGATAAAGATTATTTTGAAACTGAGAGCACAACAGTGCCAGTAGTTAGGGAAAGCATTTACTTCCTTCACACTCTGGGTGTTACTGATAACAGTAAGACAATATATTTTTACCCAAATATATTTTTACTAGTTTTCTGTTGGAGTTATTTTCCTAGTCATCTATTCCAAATGATATTTTGACTCTACTCTTGTGCTGATTCAAATAGCAAAGTAATAAAAATTCCTAAAATAACAAAGTGAGGAATTGTAATTGAGACTAAATAGAAATTGGTTTTCGTCATGAACAAAAAGCTCAGTGCCAGCAATACAGCCCAGAAGGAAAAAAAGATTTAAACCTAAACTCTTGAAATAATGCAGCTTAATAACCATACCTTATCTCTTTTCATCAGCCACTGTCATCCTGCTGTCACACCACACTTCTACAGAGGCTCTCAAGCACAGGATAACATGTTCAGTCTTCTGTATTGTCATTTTTCAGATGTAACAGTGGGTGGACAATACATTTTGCAGTAAGTATAATGCCTAATGCAAGAAAGACGAATTTGTAGCAAAGGAAAAGGAGTTGAAAAGGAGGCTTCCCCATGGAGACTAAATCCCACATCCATACAAAAATCTCATCATAACTTGGGGCAAATAATCCTGTCAAAGTCACCAGAAGTATATGATTTTAGAAATTGTGCTCTGTGTAAACATCTGCAGTAGGCTTCAGGTAAGCAGCAGACACGAAGCTTGCTATGACCTTGATAGTTGTCCTCAGTGATTTCAAGAGGACTATTCATATACAAAAGAATGTTCTGCACTTCCAGAATAGGGACATAAAGCCACTGAATTCAGTCTTAACTGCAAACAAAATGCAGACTAAAATCCTTGCAGGGCTACTAGTTATTAATCTGTATTTGTGTATCACTTTGTGGTATCTTCTAACAGAGTATCTTAAATTGACATACCATACCCTCAGGCCACAGGGGTGAGATTTACCCATGTACTATATTTCTGCAAGAAGGGCTAGCACCCTAATGCACAGAACAGCACGTAGCAGTGAGCAATGAGGTCCTGGCAGCATGCAGAATTCAGCTGGTCTCTGCCTGCAGCAAACCTGCTCTACAGTGAATTTTTGGGATACTTGTATTCCAAAGGCTTGTAGACCACAAATTTGCATATGAATTTATTTTTCCATTGTCATCTCATCTCTGATTAAAACAAGAAAATCTGTGACTTAAATAAATAACCCTTAGTATTACCAGTCCCTCTTCTCCAGAGAGGAAAAGAAGCTGTTTTGGTATTTCACCTCCACAGAACTAAATTAAGTAATTATGACAATGATGACAATCATCATGATGGTGCTTTGCTTCAGACATGCAGCATCCAGCCACAGGCTACAGATTTTATTGGTTGCAACCAGGAAGGTTTTGTCCAAATAAAGAGCTGAGGGATTTGATCCAGTGATAAGTGTCAGCTTAATAATAAACCACTCCTCAAATAATTTCAGTTCATTAGGCCTTGATCCAAAGCCCAGTGCAGGTAATGACTTCAGGAAGGTCTATCTGCACTGTTGTGAAAGGGCACTTGTAATTCCAACACTAAGATAGCAGAAGGTAGCATACATCCATGGTTACAGTCTATGTAGAACTGCTGCAAAAAGAAGTGAAGGGAAATACAGTCATGCTTGTTTCCCAGCCTATGAACTGAAGACAGAAGAGCAGGTAAGAAAGTTGTCTGCGCTCACAGGCAAGCTGAGAGCTAGCAACCAACCACAGTCCCCTAGAGGGCTCCATGCCAGAGCATCTTTTTAGGCCCAGATACGGTTATAAAAAGCTTTTAAAAATACAGGTAACATATTGTAGCCTTTAAAAACACAGCTAACATTTCTGCAGCGTCCAGCTAGGGATAAAGGAGATGAGCTGGAACACATGAAATTCCACTTAAACACAAGGAAAAGCTTATTTACCGAAAGGGTGAGGGAGCTCTGGCACAGGCTACCCAGAGAGGATGTGGAGTCTCCTTTACCTGGAGCTTTTAAAAATCTGCCTGGATGTGTTCCTGTGTGACCTGATCTAGGTGGACTTGCTTTAGCAGGTGGGTTGGACTAGGTGATGTATAGATGTCCCTTCCAACCCCCACCATTCTATGATTCAATTATATGCTTTTTAATAAAGCCCTGTCAAACTCCACTGAAACAGGCACAGCTGTGATGGGAACAGTGGGCTACAAATGGATAACAGTGGAGGAATGCAGAGGTTAATGGGAAAAAAAACTCTGCAGCGTCACAGTGGACTGCCCCAGATTGAAAGGCAATGAATCTGATGTTTAAATACCCGAGGCAACAGTTATTTGATTGCAACCACTGCCATAAACTGGAAGAGTGACTGAGCAGGGACATCAGCCACTCACAGATGATTGATTTGCATATTTCCTCACAGAGATTGTTTCTTTCTGAATGGTCTATTAACTCTTCCTTCCAGCAAAGGAAAATAAAATAAAAAAATAATAACAGTGCACAGTTGATTTTGTTTCTGGAGAAAAATAAATGCTTTACAATAAATGTTAACACAGAGTTCATAATTCAGAAACAGCTATTTTATTACTTTTCCAGATACAAGAGAGTATATGAATACGTATTTGCACAAAGCTTATGTACAAATTGGTCATTTAATATGCTTTAAAAAGTGGTTGTATCTTACATCGCTATTCATTTGACTGAATAATAAATATAACTTTAAATTTTCTCAAAATAGTAAAAGCTCAGAAAAACACAATTTCCTAACACAGACTTCTTTTTATACTTCTGTATAAACTCTTGACTCTATTTTCTGTGCAAGTTTCACATACAGTCTGTGGTATATTGATTGCTCTGACCATTTTTCTTTTGATAAATTCAGATCAGGAAATCTTTATCCAACAGGAAGAAGGATACATAACTACATCTCAAAACAGCTTCATACTGCAACCTGTCATTGGTCAACATATTTCTCACAGCCACATTAAGGCTGATAAGTACTACTTGGCTCCTTCTGGGAAAGAGTTCCAAATACTCAGTGGAAGAACGCATATTTCTAGTTTGCGAAACAATTTTAGAAATAGCTGAGTAAGATTCTTCTATTATTGCTTGATAAGCATATGTTCTTCTGTCACTTCTTTTGAGTCAAGTATACCTCACCTGTGTTGGTTTTTGCTGTTGAAGTCAAATAATAAAACTGTAAGTGACACTTTAGAAGCCTACAAAACTTCATTGCTGAATTAAATGGACAATGTCAAGTGCTAACTAAAAATGAGTTACAATTAGTTTTTGAAGACAGCAAGCTATGCCTGCAGCCTGCTGATAATTTACATTTTCACAATCACATTTTTTGCTGAAATAAATGCTCCTTTCCCTGTTGTGTGAAAGGCTCAAATGAAGAAAGAGTAAGACTGATGTTATGCATATGAATGTAGAGAAGTGTCAGCATTAAATCAGGAACCTCTCCTCATCCCTGCCAGGGGACAAAGTCAGCCAGTGGAGACTTCTGAAACCACTTGCCCTTGAGAAAATAAGGCCACTTCCATCAGCTGAAGTGTGTCTGTCTTTCCTGACATGATCAGCTCATCACAAAGTCATGCTTTTGGAGAGAATTAGAAAAAAAAAACCCTGCTCGTTACTTTGCAGTGTTTGTAATTAAAGCACAACTTTCCATAAATTTAAACTTAAAACTCAAATTAAAGCCAGGTTTTTACTAAGTTCACACAATGTTCCTTTGCAAATAGTAAAGTAAAAGTTTTGAAGTGCAAGTGAAAAGGATAGATGCTTTACACTCTCACTGTATCAGCCACCACTCTTTAACAGGGGTGATTTAAGCGCCTTTAATGAGGCACTCCAGGTTCACAGAACTAACACTACAATTAAAAGTCACTAGATAGCACCTTTTTCAAACTCAATGTTTATGACTCTTTAACTGTTTATAGCTTTGTTCTCCTCTCATGTCTGTGTAGATAAGTTGAATATTCTGCTAAGAAATTGATTAGGCCAATATATTGTCACCAAATTCAGGAAATACACTGCATTAAGCAGCATTAGCATTAAGAAGCAGACATTCTTTTATTGCAGCACTGGGTGCATGGGGGATCACTCCACCTAACATGCACACCATGAAATAAAATAATGCTTCTCATATACATTACAGAGAAGCAATTATGTTATTTTTTTTAATACAGTGGCCTTGCTGAAACTGTTTTGAAGTTGTTTTTCTGCTCAACCCTACAACTTGCAGCTAAAACACAGTTAACTGCTGCCATCGGTCTCTCTCATTTGGCCTCTTCTGAAGCTGGTAGGTTCACTCCTTCAGTCTCTTCTCAGGCCATTTCCTAAGACCTCTGTCACCAGGGGTCTGCACAACAGGTGAGTACTAGCACTTTTAAGCATTCTTAATGTTTTGCTTGCAATTTCAGTTCAAATCACATTTATATATAAAATAGCAAGTAGGGATGGGGACTTAGGGTTAGAAAGAATGAGAAATCTCTGAGTTCTGGTATTAATATGAGAACCAAGACAGGCATTGTGTCTCATAACACAAGCCACCCAAGAGTGAGGTATCTAGCTTAAATTAGCTAGCTAGGTTTGCCACCACATCCCAGGCCATCTAATTTTTACTGGATGATCTAATGCCTCAGTGGATTTATGTCTGCATGAGAGTATGGACATTGATGGGCAAGAGCTATAAGAGGATCTTTCTATACCAGAGTAATACTAACCACAAAATCTATCAGCAATTTCAGTTTAAGCAGTGGTAGGAGGACACATGTCAAACACTGAGTCTGTGACATCATCTGCACTTTTTCTCCCTGAAAATGTGCAGTGTTGCATGTACAGAAGCTGCAAGGCAAAAAGATTATATTGTGACAGGCAAAGATGACGGACTTCTCCTTGCGCAGGCTCAGTGCAGAGGTGTTATGCCTTCTGAGACAAAAGCTTTACCAAAAAACATGATCTGAATTAATGAAACACTCAGAAGGAACATAAGGCAGAGAGATGCCACTGGAATGGGCAACTGGGTATAGAAAGTGAGGTTCTTCTGAGCATCTCATCTGTTTTCCTGCTTTTCATCTTGCCATGGTGAAACTAATGTAATTAATCTTAAACAATGGACTTTACTAAACAGCAAATGTGATGAGGAAGAGACCAACTTAGAATTTAACCTGTGCATGGTACAGGCAAGATAGATACAGGCAAGAGTATAGACATTTTTCCTATTCATGTCTAATGCCTTTTTGTTTTGAGAAGGAATTTTGACATATGAAGTATAATCAGCAACTTAGCTCTCCAGTTTGCCTTCTGGACTTGCTTCTGGTACCTTGCCCTGACAGTTATGCATCAGTTAATGTGCTTCATATCCTCCCATTGAACTTGAAAAAAGGCAGCCAGCAACGAAGCTAAGTGCTGAAAAATTATCAGGTGAGCTTCATTGTTCAAACACATCAGTTACTCTATAATGCTAACAAAGGTCACAAGGAATCAAGAAGGCACTTTTTAGCACTAACCAAGCCAAACATATTCGAACACATTTAAGTAACTACAGGCATACTTTATGACATATATTTAGTTTCCTGAACAGTGTCTGAATCGACAGTGTAAAAATCAAAGGCTTTGCTTTTTTTACTCTTCCATCAGGATCTGCTGATGCTATAGTAGGACTGTAAGTTGAATGACCTTAGTTTCTTGGTCTTGTATTTTATCTCTCCTTCCGAACACTGGCTCTGGATCCCTCTGCTCCCCAGTTCTTTGATACACACAAGAGGTGCCAAGCTCAGCTTTTCCTGTGTAAGGACAGAGCTAGCATAGGAAGAAAGTATCAGAAGTGCTTATCTGGGGTGAGTTGCATTTGCCGCTAACCATTCACAAGGGACAGCTGGCATGTGAATTGTGTATCTTTAAATAAAACTTGCAAGGACACAGGAGGGAGGAGATAGGCAAATTCCATGTGAGGTGGGTTTTTCTGCTCTGTCTTTTTCACCCATGGGAGACGAACACTTTCACAAGCTCTGACTTTTCGTGTCTCTGAAGACTGTGTAACTTTCCTTAACACACTCATGAATCAGAGAAAGAATTATTAGTATTTAAACAGCAGGTAAAACCACATCTCTGACTAAGAAAAGACACTTTCTAATGGCTTAGCTGTGCCTGCTGAGCTGATCTTCCTGCTTGATTTCTAACAATGACATCCAGTCATACAGTAAAGAGATTAATTGATATCAGTTATTGAAGCAACTCATCAGATCAGCCAGGTTGTACCATCCAGCACACTTGATAAGCTTAGCCTAATGTCTCACCCTGGCCCTCGGGTTATCAGTGGGCAGCTGTAACTAGAAGTGTTTGAAAAGATCTTTTCCAGGGGGAGTTTCCGTTTCCTGGAACTCAGGCATTGCTGATGATTTCTCCTGTTTTGTCCACTCCAATCTTTCTAATCTTCTTATCTCCTAGAGGGCCTATGCCACCTTTTAGTAACTTGAAATCAAGGTTCAGAATCTGCAATATTCTGATTACAGGAAAGCTCTGAAGGCAACACATATGGGCTTATAATGGCACCACGTCAGCACTGTATCCATTTAGAAATCCTGTAGTGCCTCTGCAAACACAGGAGCTGATTCTTCTAACAAGTTAAACTCTGTTTCCTTATTCCTACAAAGCCTGACCTGTGTTACATGTAGAAGACATAAGGAGTTTCAAGAATGACAAAGTAATTGCATGCATTTTTGCAGAAATTAGAGTCTTCTTCAAAACATGAGTCTTTTCAAAGAAAATTTAGCCACCAGGTACACATCTATCAGCTATCAGAAAGGACCCAGTGCCCACCACATTTTAAGATTACCATTTGGGTAACAGGGTCTTCGCTACTGAGAAGCACTTCAGAGTATGCATCATATCCTGACCTGAGAAGGAGAGAGTGAGTTTACTCAGTGAGATAAGGAGTCTTTCCAGGCAGAGTGCCACATGTTCATCTCCCATCTCTGTTCTTGGCACTCAGCCAAGGGTGTCCACAGGGTCCCAGCCTGCAGGAGAAATTAGGGGGGTTTTGATGGGCTTTTTATTGGTGTGCTTTCCTTCAGTATCCCTTCAGCCTTGAGGACGGGACTTGAACCACCATCTAATTTTGATGTGAGCTGCAGGCAGCTGTCAGATGGCAACATTGCTCACTAATATATGAATGGGAATTGAGTCAGCAACTTGGAAAATAAAGGTTTAGCTTCCAGAACCCCTCCTCTAGGCTGCTCAATCTAGTGAGCTATTTTACCTTCTAAAAAATAATCATATTCTGGTGGGGGGAAAGATAAAATTAAATGTTTTTAAAAAGGATTATTCTTTTAAAAGTATTCTTCTCTAAGTAAAACCACACATGTTTAGTCTCCTGGATTTGAAAGGACACATACAATCTAAACCAGCCTCATAATAAAAAAAGACAAGATGTGTACAGCAAGCAGTCACTCACAGAATGGACTGAATATTTGCAAAATTACCACGCTGGCCTTGAGGAGTTCTTTGGGTAACAACTGGAAGAAAGATACAGACAAATACCTTTCAGCATGATAGTATCTGCAGATTTTATTTCTGGACATGGAGTAATACTTAATATTCCCTGGCATAAGCTCTCCTATGTAAATCCTTCAGGCTCTCTGAGATCAGCTACCTTCTACCAGCAAGCTATATATCCTCCCATCATTCTTCAGGCAGCTGAAGGGATGCATAGACGTTGTCTGAATAGTGCTCACATTAGCAACCTGCTGCCTTAAATGTATTCAATACCTGTTCCTTGGTTGGCTGATCTTAGAGAAGCCAGAGAAGCTGGAAAGGTCAAGCGGAAATCACTGAACAGAGAGAGCCATACAGCAGATACCAAGTAAAGCAAAGCTGGCAATGAGTTCTCAAGCCCAGGAAAAACTAGGTCAAAAGGGTCTGAAACAGAAGTTGTTAAGCAAAGTGAGAAACCAAGGTTGTTATTTCAAAGCTGCGGCATGAGGCAATATTGCTCTGTGGCTGTGATGTGCTTTGATTTTGGTCATGCTCTGCTCAAGACTGAATGCAGTTTTGTACTGCAAGACAGGGAGCATTGTACAAAGCACTAGGAGCAGCAGACATACATAAAACCAGGAAGGTGAGGAGAAAAAAGCAAGAGCAACTATCATAATAAGGGGTAAAAATTAAATCACGTGCTTTCAAAAGCAAGAGCAGCAGTGAAAACCTTCCATGCTCACCAACAGGTAAATCCACACATATAGGACTTTCCACTTTCCAAGAATTTCACACAGATTTTCTTTTGGGTCATAATGTATCAGCTACCAACCTACACTCACAAAGACTGACTAATGCCTCAAAAGGAAAGGAATAAAATGAGCAATTACTCCATTCTCAGAGAGAAAAGCTAGCAGGACAGTACTTGCAGGGCTTCTTGTGGTACCCTTTGGGAGGGCATTTCAAAACTTACAAGGCATCACTCTATGTCATCCTGGCCATTGTCAAGTGCTTGAATGCAGTGGGTTCTGAGTGCAGAGCCATAAGTGCAGAAACACAGAGCTTTGGAATAGGAGCTGCATGGCAGGTGTGAACACCACTGTGACACTCATGCTTTCCTTCCCTGGTGGGGAAGTCAGAAAAAGCAACCCATAATGGGGACTGCAGGAACTAGAGTAAGATCCTAAGGCAACAGCAGAACTCTGCACTGAAAACTTTACCTGGAATTTTTTAAAGAAATGCAAAGGGCACAAACACTTTACCAGAAGCCTTAGCCAGTCATTCTAAAATTATCTGTCCTTACATATTAATTATCTAACAGTGAAAAAAACCCAACCAACAACTGTGAAATAACACCTGTGATCAGCCACTGAAATGACACCCTCCTTATAATGAGGATGCACCAAGTTCAGCAGAGACGACAAAAGAGAGAATAACAAAGGTGTGTGGTCATTCTCATCCTGTTGCAGTTCCTGGACAGCTGAGCCCCATGCACAGCAAGGCTTTTGGTGCTCCTCACCTGCTTCTTGTACACAGGGGAAATGCAGATTTTACTGTGTCATTTCATTGCATTGCAGCTGGAAAATGAAAAACATAATCCCTTTTCTTACCTATCTGTGAATGGGCAATAGGCCATGAAAGAAATAAATCACAACAAACTATGAGGCCTCACTCCAATAAATCAGCTACTGGACTAATTATGTTTGGGCTTTTTGGGTGTTTTTTGTTTTGTTTTAAAGGAGTTATACTTTAAACACCTAAATAGCCTGGTTTTGGGAGCCAGCATCTCTGCAACCATGGTGAATTATTTAAGTCAGGTTGATAATGCAATGAATAAAGCTGTGTTGATGATATATATTTATGTAACCAATTTTCACTGGATAATATATTAAATATCCAAACCTGGTTGGATGCCTTATGTTTCTCTGCTTCAGATTTTTGAACACTCAACTGAAAAACTGCACCAAAAAATGAGCTCTTCAGTTATGCCACTACAATTCATATGCTTTAAGTTTTAGATATTTGAGAGGCCTTTAAAAGTTAAACTTGTAGACTTATGATGGTTCCAAAGTTTGATTTTTATCTCCTTTAAAATTTTAATGTTTTAATTTCTGTAGGTTGGAAAGCTCTGTGTCCATCTGGATCCCCATAGTGTTAGACTTTCATTCCCAGGCATTGACATTCACAACAATGCAGTTTACAAATAGATTTGAAGCCACATGGGCTTCCCATTGGAAGTTCTGGACTTTCAGTGCCTACAAGGGACATGTGACTAAACTGGTTACCAGCACAATGCTGAGAAAGTTTGCAATCAGCCTGCAAGGTAAAACAAGCTACCTGCCCTCCCTTAAATTTATATGTCAAATTACCACAAAAAAAGGGCCTCACTATCACGTTTGGAGTGATGGTGTTTGTCTTCCCAAGTAACCAGTATGCGTGCTGGAGCCCTACTTATCTGGAGGTGTCTGAATACCTGCTTATCCATGGGAAGTAGGGAGTGAATTCCTTGGTTTTTTTTCCTTGTGTGCGTGGCTTTTGCTTTACCTATAAAATTGTTTTTATCTCAGCCTATGAGTTTTCTTACTTTTTTCCTTCTGACTCCTTCATCCTACTGGGAAGGAGTGACTAAGCAGCTGTGTAGGGTTTACTAGTTGGCTGATGTTGAATCTCAATAGAGTGTCATAGAATCATATAATGGTAGGGGTTGGAAGGGACCTTTAGAGATCATCTAGTCCAACCACCCTGCTCAAACAGGTCCATCTAGATCGGATCACATAGGAATGTGTCCAANGTGGCCCTGTACTGGACTCTCTCCTGAAGTTCCCTGTCCCTCTTGAGCTGAGGAGCCCAGAACTGGACACAGGACTCCAGATAAGGCCTCACCAGGGCACAGGAGAGGAGAAGCAGAACCTCCCTTGACCCACTGGCTACACTCTTCTTGATGCATCCTAGGATGCCATTGGCCTTCTTGGCTATCAGTGCAAGAAGTGTCATGGGAAGAGACACTGTAAAAGTCACAGGATATGGAGGGGTCACCAGGTTGCTCCTGTAGGAATAGACACTCACAAGACTTTTTGAGTCTGTGTAGACAAAAGAAAAATGAAACCTATGGATCAGGTGGCGAAGAAGGAACCAGGGACCAGTAAGGACCAGCCTCCCTGTAAAGGGAGTGAGCAAGAAGTGGAGTGCAAAAACAGGGCACTGGGATGCAGGATTGGGATTGGGGTCAGAGGCACAGGTCAGGTCAGAATTGGGACTGAGGAGGGACAAGATTGGTCAGAGATGTCTCTATCTGCAGCTGAGGGGACAGTAGTAGAGCTCAACTTCAAAGCACCTCCCCATGGAAAGAAGGGGCAGGTCTTTGCTTCCAGTTTACTTCAAGAACACTGTTACCAGCAAAAGACTTGCTCAGGACTCATGGGTGCAACCAGGCAAACTTCATCTTGGCCAGTTTTCCTCCTTGCAAAGAAATGTGCTCCTAGCCCTGAGAAGTGCTGGTCTCACACATCTTGGGTGCTGAGGCAAAGGTCTCCAAGAGCAAACAGACCATATCCCTAGCACCAAGAAATCAGAAAAAAATTTACTTTGCAACGTCATGGTATGCCATGCAGACATGTTTATGAAGACAGGCAGATGAAGAAAAAAGATGGAATCATTCCATTTTTATGTATGAGAAACTCTGGAGCTGGTCAATTTGCCCAGTTACACAGGTGAAATGAAACTTCAGGTTTTCCTGATGGCTTTAACAATCTTTCTACCCTTGGGTCAGCTGCTCTGTGTCACACCTTGGAAATCAACACGCTTGGAGAAAGTAAAGTCTCAGGACTGACAGTCCATCTCCAGTGAGGCTGGGTGAAACATGAGCCAGCTGATGCCAGTAGTGCAGGCAGGAGTAGTGGGCCCTCTTCTGCCTGGGCACTTGCCATCTCTGAGGCTGCAACCTGCGCCCAGTACTTCACCCTGTGGCTAGGTGATGTCAGCATCACTGTTGGAAAAGGTATTTGATAGGATGACTGCTACCCTTGCCAGTCATGCAGGAAGGAAGCTGGAAACTGGCACTGAGACTAGGATAGGCATCAGAAACAGACTGACACAAGACATCCTGCACTGAATCACCTCCCTCCCAGAGCTGTTACACCTGCCAACGCCAGACAGACTTAGAAGCTGCCTGCTGAAATACTGTACTTTGAGCAAGGAGATGAACTGAGACCCTCGTGGGCTGGGAGATAAATGCATCTACTGGCACAGAAAAGATGGAAGCGTGGATTGTCCTGGTCTACTGCAAGTACATACAGCAAATTGTCCCCACTGTATCTTGCAGAGCTGGGTGCAGATGTTGGGGGAAAAAAACCAATCAAACAAGAAAAAGGTACCAATAAGAGGCTAAAAACTATAAAAGCAAGAGGCTATGCCTTTCAACCCTAATGTTGAAACAGCTTCACTACTGCAGTGGTTATGATGGGGCAAGCTTTCCAAAGCTGGACAAGGCTTTGAAAGCCCTCCCTTCCCATGTTCTGAGCCCTTGATGGGACACCTGGCTCTGGTCTGCTAACAAGGGTTAGGCATGAGCACTGCAGTTGATTTTACAGATCATGGGAGTCGAACCACATCATTAGTGGGGGGAACTGGTGGGCATCAAAATAGCATGTTCCTGCTTCAACAATCACACTGAAACCTGGCCAAAAAAGCAGAGGTAAAGAGAAATTTCAAAAGAAAAATGCAAAACAGGCTCTGTAGGCTTCTCACTTCCACTAACTCTCAGGGCTTTTAAACCCCTCTTTCACTACAGATGGACAATAGCTAGTATCAGTGTCACAGGGCTGTTAAGCAATCCAGACGTAACTAATTACTTCAGTAGCAGGTGCTCTTTCAGCTATTCAGAACAACATGTGCCATGAAGCCTCCCAGTGTACCCAGCACCTCTGGCCGTGTGCCACCCCCTCCTCTGAGACTTCCCCCACACATGGCAGTTCAAGGTCCAGAAATTAATTTAGCCAGCAGGACTTTATGACTCTTCCATTCTTCTCTTCGGAATGAGAAAGCCATTGAAGAAGGAAAAGCAAGACTAGCAGGACTAGGAAAACCATGATAAAAGTATGTGTAGCAATGTACTTTTTCTTAGAGAACTGTGAGTATGGAATTTTTGCACACCAAAGCAGAGTTATATAAAGGAATCAGTTCACGCACCACTGAGATGTGTTCATCATTGGGGGGAAGTACAACAGCTGTTTAGCTATGTACAGTAGCAGCATGTAATAATTTTATGCTAAAATTGCCTGAATTAATTGGACCTTTGGGGAAATTGAGGAAAGCAGAGCATAATTACTCGAGCTGAAATTGATCCAGCCTGAAAAAACATCTAAATCCTGGAAAAATTATTATGGAGACTTCCATAACAAAACATACTGTCCAAAAGCAGCCATACTGCTGGGTTGACATTTCCTATTACAAGCCACCCAGTGCTGCAAAGAATTAGGACAAAGAGGTTAATGTCATGCAGGCAAGTCTGATAAGTGGAAGATGTAAAACAATATATACCAATTGATTTTATCAAAGAATCAGAGCTACTTATACTGATTTACAAATGCTGCGTGTCTGGCTTAGGTACTTTTATTGGTTTGTTTACAACATGAGATGGTTACGAAAAATAAAATAAATAAGCTATAATTGTTTAAATCCTTTGGCTACTTTGAAGTCACTGTCATGCTGTGGATGCTCAGAAACCTATTGAGACGTGACCTAGAGATAATGTCAGACCATGAGCTTCTAAGCAGGCCCATGTCTCAATCACTCAGCAAATTTTGCACCAGAAAAGTAAACCAGTTGGGCTCTTACTTAAATTCAGTCTGTTAAATGAATATTAAGGTAATGGATGAAGATAAGCTACTATTATGCTGAAAGAAGGGTATCTCGCAAAAATGTAACTAGGACAAAGCAGGTAAGTGAAGCAAGCTCAATTGATCATACTTTTGTGTTTAGACAAAGAGAAGTACGCCCAACCTCAGCCTTGAGGCTTTCTTTTCAGCTACAGGGAGCCTTCATCCAACTCATCTAAAGTGTTTCATTTATCTAGCTGTCTATGCAAATCTATGCACATCAGGAGATGCCTGAGCTCCACACGCCTTTAGTCAGCCCATCAGCCGCCTGGCACATGCAGGCAAGACAGGCTGGTGTGGGTTCTCTGTATGGAAGCCACTTGGTATCTGGTGTAACCTGTGTGGTGCTGACCTACAAGCCCTGAGGTCTTGATGCCTTGTTCAGAAACAAATTCAATTGCAAAGAACAATTTAGGGCATGCTCTCACTGGAGGAGGCTCTGCGGTTAGGTAACAAGAGGCCATCTTCCAGGACACAGCGTTCCACATCTAAGACAAGTGGGACGTTTTTATTATTAGAAAGCTACAACACATCTTTGCAAGCTTCCATCAGGCCTTTCTACACTTGCTCTACCAAACTGAAACACTGGTATTATTCATACTGCTCTTTTTGTGGCATGGTTTTAACAAGCACAAACCTGACAATTACAAGTGTTGTTAAAAAACAAAGCAAAACTTTCAAAGGGAATACTAAAATTTTTATTGCTCATTCACTCACACATATTCATACGGTGAGACCAGCACGAGCATGGGACAACCTTTCAGAGATCTTGTACCTCTGGATAGCTGGAGTTCATGGAAACTTTGAGCTTACATCAATGAATTTTGTCTGGATAATGAAAAATGTGTGTTCTGTTCGTTACTTCATACTTCAGATGTACATTTAAGAGTTTAATCCAGTTAATGTGCACTTAAGCTTTGATCCAGCAAAAATCTCCCTGGGACATATGGATTGACAAAGCTGATGACACTGTCCCAAAATTGTCTCTGTAGTGACAGTGGGCAGCTGTTACACAAGTCAACGCTGAAAGCTGATCTCGCTTCATCTGCAGGCAGCCAGGGAATTGCCTACCCTCCAAACATTTCAACAGAAAAAGAAAGTGGGATCCCAGCCAAAGGAAATGAGAAGGTGATAGGCATTAAAAGAGGAAATCAGCTCAAATGCCACAGAGGGTGATGAAATAAGTCTAATCGCAGGCACAGCTTTGCCCTCATACGAGGCTTAGAGCTTTCTTCCTAAAGCTAACTCTCACAAAAGGGACCATCTTGGCTCACTCTAAAGAAGAAATTAAGTGTTCAAAGGCATTTCAGGAACACCAGAACAAATTCATTGCTAACGTGAAGGGGAAAAGAGCCGCAACCAGCAAAACATTTGCTCTGCTGGTGCAATCATACTGTTGAATTTCATTCCTTTTCCCTAAGTATATTTGAGACATATTCTAGAACTATAAATCCTGGAAGAAGACAGAGAAATCATCTTGATACCCCTTCCTCTACCAAGTCTGCTAGGAAAGGATGAAAAGAAGTGGAAGTTCAAAGCTGTGTTCTGCAGCACCAGCAGCTGCATGGACTGGCAATGAATGGCTACCATCATGGAAGTAACTTTAGCTTAGCTCTGTCTAGTATGAGCCATCTTTCAGACTCAGGATTAAATATATGTTGGCAAAAGAAATTGCCACAGCACACTCCCCTGACACAGGCTACACCATCTACCATCTCAGGTAGTTGCCAGCTGTGAGAATAGACATCATCCAAAGAGGAAGCATAATATACCCAAAGCACAGGGAGATTTAACTTCTCCTGAGGCTACAATGGTCTTGTCAACAAATCAAGGAGTCAGATCCTGGTCTCCTAATGCTATTAGCAAAATGTCCATTGAAGTCAATAGGATCAGGACAGAGTCTTTGGTCACAGTGGATGGATCTGTCAAATTGCTCAGAATTTTTTTACCCAGTCTTTGTCCCACTACCTAGTTGCACGTGTTGCAGCTGGCACCTGGGCAGGAATGGTGGAAAAGACAGCCAGTGATACAGGGTCTGAATGAACACTAAAATATCATTAGACACTTATTTTGCTGAAGAGAAGCCATGGGATAACATGGCAGCTGGTGACTTCCCCTGGGCATACAGGATGGGATTTAGGACAGCAATTTACAATAGGAACCAGCACCCTTACTAGAGAAACAGGATCAGACTTTTCAGTTCAAGCCTAAAGCCTACATGCTCCATGGCCTGTTTCCAGTGTATCTAGCAGGAGATTGTGGGAGATTGCCTTGCCCCTGAAAGAAGCCACAAGAATATGGAACAAATTGAAGGCTGGGACCTGGAGACAAGATAGTACCTAGCAAACAAAGATGCATATCTGGGAAGAGTCTGAAAATGACAAAGCTGCATAATTAGGAACAACGTACTGTTCAGTGTTTCTCCTGGGGCTGAATAAGCCTACACAGAGAAGTACAGAGCACAGTGGATTGTGGCCACTTGGGAGTTTAGATCCACAAGACCTTGCCTAAGCTTCTGGTCCCATGATGATTTTCTGCTCTGGAAAATCAGCAGCAGATATTAGATCAGTTTCAGAGGTCAGACAGACTCTCAGGCACTGCAACATCCCAAAAACCCCATGTGTGAACACACTAAAGCTGAAAGGACATGTGCATTTACCACCTGAGGGGGTCTTACGCACACATCATCCCTAGAAACCACTTGATATTCCTGGAAATCAGCTATTTGAAGTTGAAAGAAGAAAAGTAATCATACCACAGTTTTGAAAGGAGTGGCAATTGCAGCTCTGGCAGCCACATCCAGCAGCTGACATGAGCCCCTGGTAGGCACATTTACTGTTCTGTCAGGCTGGGCTGAGCTGAGGGAGAAGCGTAGCACATCAGCACCAGTGCCCTCAGGAATCCATGGTGAAACGCTCAGAGGATCGGCCAGATTAGGGCAATGCTGAAAATTGCACCAGTGTGGCACAGGCCGCTTATATAAAGCTACTGCTCAGAAAAAAAGGTCTAGCAGCCGCCAACTTAATAGGGTCCTCAGAGACTTTTGGCAGAGAGTGCAGGGATACCTCTGCAGCACAAGGAAATAAAAACTTTCTGGTGCTGAGCCAGTTTACACCTGTGAGGAGTTCGGCCTCGTGAGTCAAGAGCACATTTTGTCACGTAGCCATGGCAGAAGCATCTGCTGAGGAGAAGCGCTCAGTGTGCATTTCAGAACCAATTGTGCTCATCAGCTGTCAGCAGTCAGTTGCTGGGTTCTGCAACTACTCTATGCTCTGTCATGCCTTCAGTCTTGGGAAGTGGGTCACCAGCATCCCAGTATCCAGCCACACAGGAAATCATCAACAGCCTTAAGGATTAGGAGGGGAAAGGCAGATAGCTATGGCAAACAACATCACATTTGATATTCACTGTTGCTTCTTGCATCCAAAAAGGGTCAGAGAAGACTGGGAAGGGAAAGATTACCCAGCACCGGCCTGCAACAGAGGATAAAATCATCATGTTTGTGGAGCTTCCATAGCATAACTCTGCTGCCATTAAACAGGGGAAATGTTCCCATTTCTGCTCACATAGAATTATGGGGAGTTGGGGGTAGTGAGGCAAAAGTTGCATACAATTAGGTGCTGAGTAATGCAAACTGACAATCCCACTAATGTTTTGGGTTTTCATTTCCTAGGAGTAAACCTAGACAACAATCTAGGGATTCTTGCTTGGGGCAACATTTAAGGAAGAACAACATTAAAATGTTCTCCCCTTCATCAACAAACAAAACTGATCTGTATGCCTCTGAGCAGGTGGCTCTGACTAGATGACTTGTAGTGAGTGAGACATCCCTAGATTTAGCAATATCTCAAAAAAAAATTGTTCTGTATGCAAGTCCACAGACCAATTTCAATCAAATGTGGAAGAAAAATTAATCTCTGAGTCTTTAACTTAAGTTTCTACTGGTGTTTGAAAACAGGAAACTGGCTAGTATCCCTTTACAAGAGAAAGAAAATGTATTAGATGCTCAAACATTCATTTCAAAGAGACCTTTCCAATTAGTTCTAGTGTTGATGGAAGTATCTGATCTCGTTCTCCTGGAGAACTGCACCCTGGAGAAAACTGCAGAGAGAAATTCATTGCTGCTGCAGTCCTGCCCTCTTTCCCCAGCAAGACCTTCCAGCTCATGTTCTTTGCTTTCCTCTCCCATCCAAAGCCTCAATTCCCTTCCCAATCTGCATAATCCCTTTCTATGTAACCAGCTTCCTTGCTATCATCCCCTCTTGATTTGGGGGTCACACTTCAGTATTTTATCCTCACAGCTATACT
Source organism: Urocolius indicus (assembly GCA_013401255.1). Classification (NCBI taxonomy): domain Eukaryota; kingdom Metazoa; phylum Chordata; class Aves; order Coliiformes; family Coliidae; genus Urocolius; species Urocolius indicus. The sequence goes on along the minus strand of WBNH01010551.1, from coordinate 83,483 downwards.
TTGTAAACAAGAGACAGTGCAGAAGCAGTAAGGGAAGGTAAAGTCCTGCACATATTTTCTCATTAGGACAGATTTTGGAGCAGCAATAAACAAGTTGCCTCAGGGCTCACTGTCAGGACATGTCCAGGATACACCTGAGACTCTTGCAACATCTTAAAGCCGAACAGTGTTTGTGCTGTTGTTAGTAGGGTCAAGCGTAACATTTGAAAGCTAATGTTGAAAGGAAGGCCAATCCTGCCTGTCATTTGAGGGACATAGGGCCTTTCTTTGATTCTCTTAATCTCTTAATCAGAGGGGTCTCCTCTGAAACCTCTGGAGTTGCACATGCATTAGTGTTTCCTATGGTCACAAATGCAGGGATCACAGGGTCAGCGTGAGGCTTGCTTCCTCAGCCTCCGCTGAGGTGCTGAAATAGATGAGTTTGATAGCAACTCAAATGGCTCTGCTGGATGACTCACCTAGAAGGGTGTCAAGACTCTCATCTGTTCCTAAGAATCAGCACTTACAAGGTCACCTTAAGTCTTCAAAGTCTCTGGCCTTGAGCTAAGGTAATGTCTGAGAACAAATGGCATGACATAGAAAATCAGGAAAAAGCAAGTGTTTCGCCTTGATAAAATGAGGGCATTCTTCAGCAAAACTATCTGGGCTTTTTGTGGCTGGGAACTCAACTGTCTATTCAAGTTCTCCCATTTGCCTCAAGAATTAATGTAATGAGTCTCCAGTTAAGTAAACCATTAGAGAACGCTTTCTTAATTTGTACCAAAGTAAATGGTTATCTAAAACAGACACCACAGGGAAGTTCTTAATTAGTCTGTTGTCAGCTGGTACTGGACATGCTTGTGGCAGCACAAGGCTAATTAATTACTCTTCTTGCCACGCTGCAGCTTCCTGTCAAAGCACAAGGTATTTCTCAGCCTACTCCAATGGCTGGTTGCAACTTGTCAGAGACGGTGACTGTGATGAGGGTCCTGGATTAACCTGCACCTGCTCTCTGCACGGAGGTGGGTTGAGGGGGTGTCCATGCCAAGTGTTTATGTCTGGGGTGAGCTGTCCATCTAGAGAAGGAATCTTTGCTGCCCACATGCTGTGGCCACAACAGAAAGTTGCTTCCTGAATGGAAAATGAAAACAAGTGTTGGGAAGTGGGAATCTGGGATCAACTGGAAGACCAAGAATGTGACAAGCAAAGGGTCTTCACCTCAGTCAGAGTGACGGTGCCCAAGCTGTGCCCATCTGGTATTGGTATGGCAGTGGGGGAAAGCAGGGAACACACCAGATCCTCCTTGAGACAGCCTTGAGGCCAGGATTCTGACAGCTGTCCTGCTGTAACAGGGTCTCCAGAGAGGGCATGTAAAAGCCCAGCCAAAGAGACAGTGCCCACATATATGGTACATGTAGAACCAAAATGCCTCCAGGCCTGTGGAAAGCTCCTGAGGCACTTTGCAGGAAGAAGGATAAAGTCTGTTCTGTTCCTGTGGCTTCTCTTCCACCACACCAGTGAAAGATGTACTCTCTGGCAGAAGTGAAGTAAAAAATATTGCACACATGCATTGTTCATTACCTGGCAGCAGCCTGCTAAGTAGCCCAAGCGCCTTTTTTATGGCTGAAGACCCCTTGACAGAGGACATTAATGCTAGACATAGACATAGGGCCTCACCAGCAGTCAGCTTGTGATGGGCTGAGAAGGGCCAGCAACAGTAAATACACTGGGTAAATATTCACTGGTGTCCACTAAATGCAATGCCAAGGTTAAGCTTCTCTGTGGGGAATGGTAAGCCACATTCTTGTCCAAATGAGGCTGCCCAGGGTGGCTGGGGCTGCCTGGGTGTCAGGGTGCGACAGAGTGGGAGTGGACAAGGGGCAAGGTTTGGCCACTCTGAGCCTGTGCTCTGAGTCTTAGTTTGCACCAACTCCTCACTCCCTGAAGGCCGGCTGGAGACCTTTCTCTGTTCTGGTCCTCCTCCACAACAAATGTAGCTGTTTTTACAGCATCCTTCCATGTTTCTTCAGAAGCACAGGTCTGTTCTAGAGAAAGGCAGTGAATTAGCAGTGTATTTACACCCACACATGCAATCAGGAGCCATTTGATAACCACTGATATAGGCATCCAAGGTTTTTACCAGCTCTAAGTGTTGCAATCAGTCCAAGTGTACAGCAATAAAAACTTTTTAACACTCCCCTCTGCACCAAATGTCTTTGAAAACTAAGAACAGTCTATTACATTGAAAGGTGCATAACACTGGCAAAGTCCTCCCCCATATCATCCTTCACCCTTTGTGGTTACACACCTCCTCTTCCAGTAAACACTATAATTTATGGCTAAAGCATTCACACAGCTGTGCTCCCAACACAATGAACACATAATGCTGCCTTCAAATGCTGCTCCCTGACAGAGAGCAGTGACTGGCTCATGGCCATCATAATTTTACCACTTGTGATGCTTTAGTTAGTTATTGGATATTGTGGGTACAGCTTCAGGAAAAGGCAGTGAGTCTGTAGAAAAGAAGTATTAAAATCTGTGAATCTGCCCACACAACTGCCAGTAGGACACTAAGGCCAATCAGGCAGGCAACATGGGCTCTTATGAGTGGTGCTTGTACAAGTAAGCTCTTGATTTTCAGACAGCTGGTGGCATGCAAGGGCCATAGTGACACACAGGCATTGTCCTTTGCACAACAGAACATCTCCTGATTTTTCCCACCAGAGACTTTATCATTATTACCCCTTCCCACCTCTTTGTCATGTTATCCACAGAGAAAACAGAAACATCTTCCTAAAAGTAATTTCTTCCCCTCCTTCCCTAAGAATTCCTCATGGCTAGTACAAACTCAAACAGCATTTCCTTTGCAAGCAGGATCTCTAGCACCTTACAGTATGAGAGGGAAGCATGGACAGACTTCTGCCACTCTCTGACCTCAGTCTCTAGTGCACCTGAAGGCCAAACAAAAGAAGAGGAATTGCAAAGTGCATACATGCTGTTGGTTTAATCCTTGTCTGCCCTGACTGCCAGCTCTTGGTATTGCTCACCAGGATAGTGGAGCTGACAGAAACATTTCTTGTAGCACATCGGTCTTCCGCAGGACTTCAGAGAAGGCCTGAAAGCTCTTCACAGTGGCCACTGCCAGCAGCAAGATGTGGTGGACTGAGGAGTTATATGTCTTCTGAGGAGTTTCTGTGGCCCTACATCTGCTGGAGGGAATTGCTGGAGGAAATCCCTGTGTGGTGGGGCTGCACAGGGGAAGCAGCAGGTATTCCTGAAGGCAGCAGGTCAGGAAGCTGCCAGGGAAGCACCCAAGAGCTGGGCAGCCACTGCAGGACTGCAGCAAGAGGCCTTGGGGCCTCCATCCGTTTGATGGCGGACACTCCTGGTGAGGCAGATGCAAGGGGGAAGCTGTCAGTTTTTGACAGAGATGAGGCTGCCTCCTGAAAAAAACACATTTCACATTATGCAGGCACACAGCTGCCCCATGCCTTGTGTCACATCACACTCTTACCCCCTAAGCTCCTGGTGCACTGAGCAGGTTTCAGCCTTTTCAAAGAGAACTGCTTGTATCCCCTTTTCCAGTAAAACATGCCTTGCAATGGAGAACTCCATCCGGTGTCCTGGCATAAAGTGATGAAGGGCTGCTCAGCCCATGCACTCACACACACTTACATGCATCCATCATTTTCTCTGCTATTACAGAATCATACAGTGGTGATGTTGAAAAGGACCTCATCTGATCATCTGGCCCAGCTTCCCTGATCAAGTAGGGTCATCCATAGCCAATTTCCATTGGACTTTGTCCACACAACTCTGGAGTATCTCCAAGGATGGAGACTCGATCACCTCTCTGTGCAACCTGTGCCAGTGCATGGACACTCTCACAACAAAAAAGTGTTCCTTAAAGTTCAGAGGGAATGGCCTGTATTTTGGTGTGTGCCCACTGGTCCTTTGACTTGACATCACTGGAAAGAGCCTATTTCTTTCCTCTTTGCACCCTTCCTGAAGGTATTCATATAGATTGATGCGATCCACCAGAGTCTGCTCTTCTTCAGATTCAACAGTCCCAGCTCTCTCAGCCTTTCCTCATAAAAGAGGAAATCCAGTTCCTGAATCATCTTAACAACCCTTCAATGGACTCTCTCCCCATTGTCTTTGTCTCTCTTGTACGTGGTCTCACCAGCTCTGAGTAGAGGGAAGGATTACCTTCCTCAAATGGTTGGCAGCACTCCTCCAAGTGCAGCCCAGGATATAATTTGACACCTTTGCCACAAAGGAACAATGCTGTCTCAATGTTCAAATTGGTGATTATCAAGACAGCTGGGTGCTATTCTACCAAAATACAGGATTTTGCACTTGCCCATCAGGTTCCTGTCAGCCCATTTATTCTACTTGTTGAGGTGCTTCTGGATGGCAACATAGCCCTCTGTTATCAACCACTCCTCCTAGATTTGTATCATTTGCAAAAATTCCTGAAGGTGTGCTCTTTCTCATCATCCAGATCATTGAGAAGGACTTTGAAGCATCCTGTATTGGCCCCTGATTGACCCCTGGGGTACACTGCTAGTCACTGGCATCCAACGAGATGCTGTGTCACTCATCACCATCATTTGAGTCTGCCCATTCAGTCAGTTCTCTCTCAGTTCACCTCATTGTCTGCTCATTCAACCCACACATCAACAGCTTGCCTATGAAGATCTTAAGGGAGACAGGGTCAAAGGCTTTACTGAAGTCCAGGTAGAAAATATTCATTCCTACCACCTCCTTCATATTCTATCAGGCCAATCATTTCGTTGTAGGTCTTCATCAGGTTGGTCAAGCATGATTTCCTCTTTGTGAATACAATCTGACTGGCTCCTAATTATTTCCCTGTCATTCATACACCTGGAAAAGAGCATTAGACTGGAGATTTGATGATATCCATCCATGTTTTCCTTTGCTTGAAATTGAGTTGGCTTGGAAAGTTCCTGTCTTCTAGAGTCTGCAACTAAAAATGACTTGTAGATACTCTTTTGATTAGTTCCTTTAGTTTTTTTACTAACTTTTCCTAAAAAGACAAGGAAGGGTGTCAGTAAGCTTCCTGGAGAAAATTAATCATTTCAAGGGACCTAACATGTGGTCACTTCTACACGACTGTGCTTAAAACTGTTTTAAAGATGCTTCAGTTCATCCAGCATCATTAGCTTCTTCTGTAGAGTTAGGTCAAGACAACCTGACATGGGTTGTTTTCCTTTCCTCTCTCTCCACAGATGAGAAACTCTAATTAGAGACCTCTTTTTAGAAGTGTAGGTTTCAATTTGCCATGTTCTTTGGAACAAAGCAAGATACCCATTAGTCACCATAGCCCATAACATACAGTACTTCTGGGTGACTGCCTTGAAATTATTGCATCATTTTTCTGAGTACTTTTAGATGGAATAAATAAAGTATATTTAATCTGGGAAAAAGCACGCCAGGCAAAACAATGCAGACAGAGCTCCCATTGAATTATATGAGCAGGGTTTTGCTCATATGGTGCAAATTCAAGTGTCTCATGTTGTGACTCATACAACATCCTGTACCTTTTCTACAGCAGCCTTCCTGAAGCCCCTGAGGTCAACTCGAGGCTGATGTATGACTCGTTACCAGGGTTTCTGAATCCCACTCCTGGTGCCATGGCTCAGTGGCAAAGCAAAAGTCCTTCAGGTATCTGCTGCTTCCCTTTTGCCACTTGTTTCTTAGTGGGACTGTCTCATCATCAGAGTCCCTCCACATCTGAGCTAAGACCAACTAGTCAGCAAGCAGCAGTCAAGCACAAATAATTGCCTGCAACAATCAAGACCTAAGGGCAGTAGTGAACAGCTAGAGACTAAAAATCCTTCTTCTAGTGAACTTGTTGTGCTTGTGGACATGAAGAGACAGAGAACTGTCTAGTCTTTCGAGGGCTGTTAGAAGGGATGGAAGAGTTATAGGATGTGGATCAATAGACCCCCTAGGAAAGATAAATAAGGTAATTTTGGTATGTGGAACTGGCTGAATGGAGAAACAAAAAACTCAGTAAATTGAAGAGTATGAGGATCACAGCACATATTTGTACAGCACATAGAATTTTGGAAGTATTTCCTTTTGTGAATGTGGCCAAGAAAATACAATGTTAAAGAAGGCTTGGAAATGGATTAGGCATTCAGCACCCACTTTCAGCAGGGAGTACCTGCTATAGATAGAAAACTGGAAGGACTTTGTGAAACAGTCCTCCAGCAAGTTTGAAGTGTCAGTGACCTCAGCAGAATGACACAGTCTACTCAAGCTAACAAGGTGGCTCAAATGTGTGCACCAGAGCATTGCTGTAAAAGCTTGAAACTTGAGCAAGTCAACCCACAAAGAACTTGTTCCATGTTTCCAATCCAAATTGTAGGTAAGACTTACATGATCACACTCAGACACAGTACTAAGTTGTGTCAAGTTTTAGAATTGCCATAGAGCTTTAAAGGTGGAAAAGAGAATAAAACTTTGCCTCTGACATTACTAAGGTCTTGCAGAGTCTTCATATGGTACAGCTGAGATGTTACAGATATGCCAGCTATCGGTTGTAATACATTAACTTGAAACTCCACCTCCCAGATCTATCTCCTTTAAGGATATTAAAAAAAAATATTCTATGCACACCTTTCCATCAGTTTTACAGTACTGCCTGAACAGAAAAAGGCTGTGCTTTTACACAAAGACAATGAGTGAAGCAGACAATCAGATCTGCAAACCAAAAATTGCAAAGAAAGGTTTAAGAAAGAAGTGTCAGGAAAATTTATATAAGTGTCACTCAACTGGTACCCTTTTCACCACGTCTATCTTGACCCAATTTTTTCTCATCTGTACAATCAAACCTACACAAACCCAGAAATGATGTAGTACGTCTAAAGTTGTTTATATAGATAGCTGTTTTGATTGCTCTATGGTAATTAAGAAAGCTCAAAGAAGGCATACCCTGTGAAAAATATGACTGGTAAACTCCTAAACCACTTTTTTTTTTTTTTCTGCAGTCTTCACCATCAACCTCTTTTCCCACACCTTGTCACAAAATTACAGAATGGTAGGATTTGGAAGGGACCTCTAAAGATCACCCAGTCCAACCCCCGTGCAGAAGCAGGTCCACCTAGATCAGGTCATGCAGGAATGTGTCCAGGTGTGTCTTGAAAACCTCCAGAGAAGGAGACTCCACGTCCTCCCTGAGCAGCCTGTGCCAGAGCTCCCTCTTATGTGGAAAGGCTGAGAGAGTTGAGGTTGTTTAGCCTCAAGAAAAGAAGTCTCCAGGAAGAGCTTATTGTGGCCTTACAACACTTAAAAAGAAGATACTTAAAAGAAAGATTGAGGATAGACATTTCAGCAGTGCCTGTCATGATAGGCACTGCCGTGTCACGTTAATGGTTTTAAACTAAAAGACAGTAGATTTAGACCAGNTTTTTTTTTTTTCTGCAGTCTTCACCATCAACCTCTTTTCCCACACCTTGTCACAAAATTACAGAATGGTAGGATTTGGAAGGGACCTCTAAAGATCACCCAGTCCAACCCCCGTGCAGAAGCAGGTCCACCTAGATCAGGTCATGCAGGAATGTGTCCAGGTGTGTCTTGAAAACCTCCAGAGAAGGAGACTCCACGTCCTCCCTGAGCAGCCTGTGCCAGAGCTCCCTCTTATGTGGAAAGGCTGAGAGAGTTGAGGTTGTTTAGCCTCAAGAAAAGAAGTCTCCAGGAAGAGCTTATTGTGGCCTTACAACACTTAAAAAGAAGATACTTAAAAGAAAGATTGAGGATAGACATTTCAGCAGTGCCTGTCATGATAGGCACTGCCGTGTCACGTTAATGGTTTTAAACTAAAAGACAGTAGATTTAGACCAGATACAAGATAATTTTTTTACAATAAGGGTATTGAATTCCTGGCATAGGTTGCACACAGAAGTAGTAGATGCCCCATTCTGGAAACATTCAAGGTCATGTTGGATAGGGCTCTGAGCAATCTGATCTAGTTGAAAATGTCTTCTACATGAATTCTAAAGGTACATTCCAATTCTACCAAACAAAGTAGTTTTAGTTCAGTGGAAGGTTAAGTTAAAGCAGTAACCACTTGGCTGGCTCTTGACATTTTAGCATCAACACAATTGGTGAGCAACTGCAAGCTAGAGGACATTTGGACTGTTGAGGTGGCAAGAGAAAAAAGCTATGGAGATAAAATAGAAGATGGGGGTAATCCCTGTTTGAGGGATCTGTCTCTTTTGGAAGGATGAGTTATTCCTACATATATGCAATAGGCTGAGACCACTGCATGAAATCAAGGCTCCTGAAGACTCTCAGATCTTTCACATGTTAAAGTTCACACCTTCCCAGCTAATGCTCAGTAGTCTTTTACTGGTCGGGAGCCATTTTAATAGACACATTTTACATTTGATAGATGAAGAAAATAAAAAAAAGGAGGTTGGGTGCTTTTGGGCACCTGTGATACCTAAAAAAACTAAGACTACTATAGTCACTGTACTTGGAATTAGATCTTTATTTTAACTTTCAATTTGAAGTCAGCTCTTATTTGCAGTTTTCCAGCTTCCATGCCATAGCTATAATGAGCTGGGGTAGGTGACACATCCAGGCTTTCGACCTGAGTAAAGCTTACCTATTTTACCATCAGTGGCCACTGCTTTCAGTTATGAATTTCAAATGGTAAAAAGATGATATACACTACCTGATTATCAGTTACACTAAACTGGTCACAGGTGAAAGGCTCAGCATAGATTTTACTGTACAGCTTCCTGGAAGACAAGTTCAAACGATGACTATGGTCTACTATAAACTTCTAATCTCAAAACCAGATCACTGCTGTCAATTTAAACACCTGTCCCCAGCACAAGCACCTCTGCTCCCACACTTACTCTTCCTTCAAATTAAGAGGGCAAAGGCTATCACTTGACACTCATTTATGAAGAAAGTGTCCTGAAGGCAGGAGTCATGGGATATTCCCAGGCTTTCTCTCTGCAAGGCAACTTGGCAATCTACAACACAGAAGTGCTTCGTTCATGTCGTACTGTAGGAAGAATGATAAAAAAACCCAGGCCTTTTCATGGCTGTTTTCTAAAATGGCCTTTCTGAATTTTCCCAAGTTTCTAGTATGAGGAAAAGGAATCATGTTAGTGTGAAAACTTACAGAAGCCATGGTTTCACAATTTAATTCAGAATGTCCGTTTTTATTTTCTTACCTCCCTTGGACACTTTCTGGTATCAGTCCTTCATATCCCTCAGTATCTCTGCCCCAGATTAATACATTTACTCCTTTACATCACAGGCAAATTAAATGTTGAAGCAACTAGCCTGAAAACACTCATAAGCTCATAAGGCTCCTCCTGCCTTTTCACATTCCCACACATTTCAGATCTTTTGCTATACTTATTCAGATGGTGTGGCTTACTTTAAATTATCATCACCCATCTGCATCAAAATTCACAGACTGAGCATCACCATCACAGGTGATTCATGGCAGGCCTCGACCACCAAGGGGAAACTCTACGAGGTGCATCCCAACCATTAAGATTCCTGGGGACTTGGGGAGGGGATAACATCAGGAGAGGCTTTACCTCTAACGGCCTTCTCCAGGACGAAATTCAGAGGCAGCGCTGCATCCCCTAAAGCCTTCTGCCTCACTTCCATATAACTCGGGAAAGAAGAGTTAGGGGTGGGACTGCTCTCTGTCCGGAAAAGGGTTTACTCCGCAAATCACTGCTCTGGAAAGGCAGTGCCTTTGAGGGAGAAGTTGCGGGGGAAGGCGAGGGGGGCC
>WBNH01010551.1:0-73643 GCA_013401255.1 Urocolius indicus | reverse complement strand
AAAAGGAGCCGTGCAGGATTCCCATCTTTCTAAACGTGGAGCTGGAGCACCCTGGGGAGGGATGCTGCCAGGGGGTGCGCTGGAAGGGACAGCGCGTTTAGGGTGCCGCACTTGCCACCAAACAGCAGTGGCCATGGGTAGGGGGCACCCCGTCGCCCGTCCCGTCCCGCCCCGCACCTGGCCCGCTGCCTCCCGCGCCGCTGTACCGGTGGGCGACTTACGGCTGCAGCGCGGCTCCGACGGGGCTGGGCGAGGAGGAGGAGGAGGAGAAAGGGCAGACGTCCGCTTGCTCCCCGCCCGCTGGCTGCTAGAAAGCGCCTGGTCTCCTCCTCGCCACTCACTTTTGCAGGGTCCGTGTTCCCCCACCCCTGTGCCCACGCTCGTCCGCCGTCACGCGTGGGAGGACCACTGCCGCCTTAGCGGAGCGGTCGGCAGAGCGCGGCTCAGAGCGGCTCGGGGGAGGGAGGAGGCAGGACGGGCACCGACTCGGACCCCGACCCAGCCCCGTTCCCGCCTCCAGTCCTGGCCCGGGCCCTGGCCCTGGCCTCGTCCCGCGTTTCGGCTGTGGCTCCGCCGGGAGGAAGCCGAGCGGGTGGCGGCCGTCAGGGACCTCCGCACTTCACCGTCCGGGAAAGTTCGGCTACTTGCCGGCGAATAGCCACCCTGTGCCCCGTGGGGCTGGCTGCCTGGGCGAGGGGCGGTGGTCCCTGGCACGGCAGCAGGATGGCACGGACCATGAGACCCGATGATATCAACCCCCGGACAGGGCTAGTGGTGGCTCTGGTCAGCGTCTTCTTGGTATTTGGCTTCATGTTCACAGTGTCCGGCATAAAGGGAGAGACCCTAGGTGACATCCCATTGCTGGCCATCGGGCCAGCCATCTGCCTGCCAGGCATCGCTGCGATTGCCCTCACCAGAAAGACCGACGGCTGCACAAAATGGCCCAAGAACAAGTGTCCATGCTGCAAGCAAGTCAAAGACCGGGATGTCATGGAGCTGCTGAGGACCCCCTCAGACCTAGAGTCAGGCAAGGGGAGTTGTGATGAGCTAGCCAAGAAAGCATACCAGAAGGACAAGAAAATGCTGCGGGGTGAGGACTCTGTGTCCATCTGCACCACTACCACCACCATGGGAGAGTGCAAAAACCTCATCAGAAAGGTGGATCAGGAGGAGATGCTGAGATACTTGGAGACCTGTTACCCAGAGATGCCAGGGAATGTGTTTGTGGGAGATAGTTCTGTGTGCAGTGCCTTGGAGAGGAAGAGCTCTTCTCCCACCAAGGACAGTACTGCTTGCCCAGACATCGAAGACAACATTTTTGTTGCTCCTAAAGACAGCATAATTGTCTGCTCTTACAAGGAGAACAGCCCTTATGACAAATACTGTTGTTACATAAACCCTACTGGAGTCAACTCGGACCAGGAGACCATAGTGTGAAAGATGCATACTTTATATATATGTATGTATACAAAAACTACAACTTCTTGATAGGGGATAAATATAGCTGACTGCACTGCATGGGACAATCTTGATACTATTACAATTTAACCTGATATGTGACTGATACTCAAACCTTTTGTGCCTGAAATACTCTTTCTGTAAGTAAACAAGCATGTTTAAAAGTTAAAGAATGTAATTCTTCATTTTGGTAAAAAGAAATTCCATTTGAATTTTATTTCCTTCCTTTCCCTTCCTTTTGTTTTGTCGCTGCTGATTGTTCCCAAGCTTGTAGACAAACTGGCAGGAAGGCTACAGGGGCTGTCAGCTGAGATCAAAAGCTGAATCAGAACTCCGGAGCTATATGTAGGAAAGAATGTGGTGCCCTGTGGCCGAATGGGTTTTAGCAATAGTGTCACTTCGTTTTAGGAGAGATTGAGAGATGTCAGCATGCACTCCCAATAGCTGGCTCATGTTATGGAACATAGAAGTGATTTGCCTCTCTTCCGTCTCTCTTCTACCTGGCAGGATTTTATTTTCCTCTGCCTCAAAGAATCAATGTGCTGAACCTGTGGGTTCTTTAGAACTAAACTAGACAGGCTCAGAGTAGTTCTCAAATGCTAATTGATCGTCAGCAGAATGCAAGGTATAGGTTTTAGCTTCATTCCCTACCACTATTTAGTTCATTGGATTGTTTCTAACCCTTTTGGATTTTATGAGTGTACTTGACAAAGAGATTACAGCATGATCTTGACACAGTTCTTGCAGAGACTAGGAGCAGATGTCAGTGGAGTTGGGGTCTTAAAAATATATTTCAGTAACTCCAAAGTCACTTAGGGACTAGAGTTCCACAGTCTGTGTTAAGAACTGGTTCTGACTCTTCTGAAAATGTCATTTTCTTGTGCCTTTTCTAAATTTCCAGATGTTTCTCTATGGCTGATGAATGGTTACAGTCCACTCAGGGTCTCAAAGCCATGCTTTATAGGGAAGGGACTAAAGCACCTGGCTGACAGATGTTTTTGTTCACAGCTTGTGACTACATCGCAAGAGAAGTACAAAGTGAGCAATGAGGATTAACCATTCAAAATCTGAGCCTGCAGCTCATGTACAGAAACACAGATCCTGGGTATTCTGTCCAACAGTGAATTGCATATTCCATGCTGTGGGTAAAAATCTTATTTGACCTCTACTATGTAGGCAACAGACATGGTATAATATGATGTGCATGCTAAGCAGCTACTCAAAGGGTTAAGTTCTTAGGGAAATGGTTACTAAAGCACAGAGTAATCTACTAGCATCTCAAAAAGTCCCAATTCCCATACCTAAGCTCTCATGACTTCAGAAAGTTCCCCTGTGATGGAAATCTTAAGAACAGTTCTCAGCTGTTTGGTTTTCTGGGGTGTTTTTGTCAACCGTAATTTGTACCAGACAAATGTATTGAAGTTACAGAGTAGGAAAGAAGAAAAACAGTCTCTGTTTTGTAGCAACCTGAGACATTGTGTAGAAAGTGGCAAGGAATCCATTATTTGCTGCCTGTGGAATAGCTTGGAAAGTGAGTAGAAACCTTCCACATCCACCAGTTTGTTTGGAATCATATATCAAATTGTTACAGACAAGCAGTCTCTGAAGAGGTTTTCAGAAGGAGGAAATACATTTTTTTTGCATGAGATATTTTGGTATCTTTCAGACCAAACAAGATCTTAATGCTTTGGTCAGGCTTTCATGGAGTATCAAGTTGCTTATCAAGTTGCTATTAGAATAAATTTAACAAATAATAACCAGTTTGAGTTAGGTAAATCTTCTCAAGAGCTGGTTACAGGGAGTTTTGCTGCACTGGCATGCAGCAGCAGTACTGTGGGAATAAACAAGCAGTTATAATCTGTACAGCCCAAATTTTCTCTACTGAGCAAAGAAATTATACAAAAATAGACCCTTTCCCTGACATGATCAACTCCCACTTCCACAAAAAAGCACTCTATTGTTGTCGGGCGGTCTCCCACAGGCTTACTTACTGCAGGACCTTATTCTGCATTTTACAGATCAGCTTTTTGATGACACTGGGAAGCCTTGTTTCTTGACCTCTGAAGACAACAGCTAAAATATTGCTGATGAACGCAGTGAGCAATAGGGTGTTTCTTCACTTTCTGTTCCCAGGGGAAGCAGATGAGGGTCCCAGTGTGTGCCTGTGTGTGCTCAGCATCCCAGAAGTCCAGACTCACCAGAAAAAACAGGGTACCAGATAGCTGCACAATGCCTTTGCTGGGGTTGTGAGCAATCATTTGCCTTGCATAAGAGCAAAGCATCAGCCCGCTGGGAACCTGGGTTTGTACAGTTCTGCAAATATATATAGGAAGAGGTCAAGTTTTTCCATTTTGTCTAGGATTAGATGTTCTCTGTCAAAAGTTATACAGGGTTTTACAATGCAGGACAGCAAACTCTAGTGACAAATGGAAAGGCAAGTATATAACTGGAGATACAGCCGTGCAGATCTATGTTCTGACCTTTATTCCATACTTAGTGTAATTTTTTCTTCCAGACAGTTAAGCAGAGAATGACATGGAAATGGACAGACTTGACCATTTTAACAATTAGAATTTGACATTTTAAAGATTTTTGTGTTTTGCCTTTTATCTACATAAAGTGAGGGTTTTTTTCATATACTAGTTTTGCCAGTAGAAATCTACTGCTTGTTTGATAGAAGACAGCATGACAACAGCTTCAAGCTTTTTATACAGATACCATGCCCAGACCAGAGAATTACTGGGACTTTATTTTCATTCAGCTCATGTGATGCCTTCTGATGGCCACCAGAACTTGCAGGATTGGTGATGATCTTGGAATAAGCAGGAATAATCATGTCACTTCTCAGAGGCAGCTTTTAGTCTTTGGTCTGAATTTGGCTTCAGGATACCACAGCTTTGGGTGTGATTCCAAATGATGACCTGGAGATGAGAGCTTCTTTCTGCCCTTGCTACCTTTAAAGTGCCTCTGCATCAAAATTCCACTTCACAATGCCATCCTGCAAACAATGCTTGCAGCTGTAGTGGAGCTCTGATTTAGGCTTTAATGCTTGGTCTCATTGAAGTCAATTGCCACATGTCACTTGCTCCTCCAATATGGGTAGCAAGGCATAAATTTTTTTTTGAAGAAAACTAGTGATTTAGACATTCAGAAAAAAGTTCCTAAGATATATACAATTTACTACTAGAATAGCATTTATCATAGTACTACAGTGGAGTCTACTTTCTTTTAAGAAACAACGTGATACACAGATGAACTATACACAGGGCAATTTTGTGCTGTTTGGTTTAAGTTTCTACTGTCATAAATAACATTTTTACAGTTATGCAGGCTGATCATTGCAAAGCTTTTAACAGATAATTGGGAGGTTTAGGCATTGTGCATTTTTTCCTTCTGGAGCACTAAACAATAGCTGATCCTTTTTGCCTGGAACTGAAGGAGTGGGAGGTGAGCATGCTCAGGGTACGTGTCCCTCAGAACCATCACTGTACTGTTGATCTGTGTGCTGCAGAAATATGGTGTTCTACAAGGCAGTTCCTCCTCAATCCAAACTCTCCACAGTCCTGGCTCCAGTAACTATCTGTTATGTAGTAATTAGCGGAGTAAAAGCCTCTATGACCCCTGGTATCTACCAGAGTGAGCTTCTGCTAGTAACCAGTGTGGAAGAATCTTACACTGCATCTTCCATACCATGTAAGCCCTTTTGTTGAGATAGCCAGCTAAATTGTCAGTTCTTACAGTAGAGGCCTGGGATTTTGCATCTCCATGTAATACCTCTCACACTAAAGGTGTTGTAGGGATGGGTTAGAGATGAGCGACTGTCAGGCCTCAAAGGCACTTCCAGCTTGATTTTCATGAGCATTTAGGGACTGATGTGTTTATATGTAAAGTCCAGTCTGCACTCAGAAACTTACATCTCAACATTGCTATATTGTTAGAGACTACAGTTCTGACATGAGAGATTTTCTGAGTCTTGAAAGTTTTCTGTGGAAGTTTCTAATATCAATTGTAATAAAACTTGTTGAGGAGCTTCCTTATATGTAGACTAGAGGAGTTTTCTTGACACATTCTGAGCACACAGCTTGGGGCATCAGCTGCAAAGAGCTGCAAAGCCTATTTCTCCTATGCAGTCAGTCTAAAGGTGCCATCCCCACTGGGATGACTGTTGACGGATTTGTCACATCTCTGTTACCTTGGGCTCTTTTATGTTTGGTCTTTAGATACAACACAGAAATCAGATCTAGAAATTCACTTTCAGTGCTCTCTGGCAAACTTTCGACATTACCTTTAATTTGTCAGTGCTCTTAGTGGAGGAAATCCAGACCTTGTATTTCTTTACCAGGCAAGGAGATCCAACTGTCACTGTTTTTTTCAGTCACAGTTTATTTTCTTTTCAGAACAGTTGCATGGATTAACCCTCACTGTCTTATTGTCAGATGCACGTAGAGTCTTTATGCTTGATTTCTTACTTATTGCACCATGCATGGTTTGTATACATTACCTGTTTGTTTGCAAGAGCAGGTCACACAATACACAATCACAGCAATATATTCATTCAAGGTCAGCTCTGTATTTCTGACACCTCACCCAGATTTTCTGCTTGGAGCTTATTGTTACAATGCAAAATTTCTTCCATCCTTTACGAGAAGAGATTTTTTTTTTTCTCTAAGAAGAACTCCATTGTGGCTCTTTAAGGACACAGAGTTCTTCCAAAGGTTACATGGAGTTTAAATATCCCAGGACTATGTTTCATTATAACCTTAATGAAATCCTGACTCCTTTACCAATTACAAACTGAAATTTTCCAGTGCTTTGCATTCATCATTTCCCCAAACTCCCAGTAAAAACCTCAAACCTTTGGTCAATTCTGACAGACCTAGTACTAGTATTTTTTTCAACCTATGGTTTCTTTACTTAGGGAGTAGAAAAAGGGTTAAATACTTTGAAAATCTGGCTCTGCTTTTTGTTCTAGTGAGACAAGAACAGAAAAAGAGGTATTATTCATGAAAGCAAAATAGACCCAAAAGGCTTCACAGACAGTATTTCATTACTTTGTTAGACTAAATGTGTTATGTTCTGTTCACATAGGCAGCATGTTTAGTGCATTCTTCCATATGTGTATCTTATCTTTGGTAGCTTACCCTGAACAGGCTCCTCAGGTACAGACAGTGTTTTTCTGCCTGGAGGCAGGATGCAGTTGGTCTGCAGTAGGGATTTGATGCCAGGAACGCTGATTCATTTTCAGATCTCATCCAAACATTTATTTGCACACCATTGTATTTTACTATGAAACACAGTGACGATCTTTGGCAATTATGTGCACTCATGAGCATAAGGGTGCTAGTACAGGAGCTTTGTTTTTGGCATTCACTGGTTAGGAAGTACCTATTCTGTTGCCACTGAAATCCAAGGCAAAATTCACAAAGGTGTAACAGTAAAAGGTTCATGTGGAGCTTCAAGGTCATACTTAGTGTTGCATGAAATCTGTTAAATCTGGTACAAGAAATTTGTTCCGGAAAGGATGTATATGTGCTTAAGACCTGGTCAAATGGAAATGAGAGGTACAAATAGAGAATGCAGAGTAGCTTAATTACTTGTCTGACCATGGTTAGTATGCTATGGGACACTAAATAACATCATCTAGACTCATGCATGCTCATTGGAAGGTTTCAGTCACAAAGACTTCCCACACAAATTCTACAAAACCTACTGTCTCACATTTCAGACTGGCTGGTTTATATCTCTACATCAGAAAGTGCATTTTAGCAATTTTTAAATTAAGAGGAGAGGACATTTTCCCCTATTTTCTTTTCAGAGAACATTGGATTGCAAATCATTTTGTATTTGAATTCCAATTTAGAATGTAATCATGCACAATTTAATGTTATACACTGATGGGTGTGAAGTGGGGGAAACTTCAGATGGGAATTGTGAGGGTAGAGTACTCATTAGCTGAAAAGCAGATGGTAGCTAGCTGGAGAATAATCAGAATAGTCTTGCATGGCCTTGTATTTTTACTGATCTGAAAGCACAAACCCAGAAGGACACTCTTAAAAAACCAAAGACTCTTACTGTTGAGGTAAATTCAGATGGAAGGGCTATTAATAACTTTTCAGGGTCTGAGTGGAGTTGGAAAGAGAGATGATCTGCAGGGTAGGAGCCTCATACCAATCTCTTCTTCAGGTATTGATCGTCAAAAGACTGCAGTCAAGCTCAACATTTATACTGTGCTCTTGCACTGTTTGCAAAGAACAACTAAGTTAATTCCACTTTTCTTTAAAGAAAAACAGTTTTCTGGTTTGACTAATTAGCAGTAGAAGGAGCAGAAATTTTTCTTTTTACACAAAAAGAACCATGGAATTGGAGACCCTCTGCATGTATCTATTACAAGCTAAATAAAAGATGTTTGCTACCTAATCTAGGGGATAAAGAATAATTTGTTGGTGGCGTAACACAGTCTTTTTCCAATGTCAATTGTTTGAGTAAAATCTAAGAAGTTTTACACTTGGACATACCTTAATAATTATTTTTACTTGTTGGAATTTTTTTTAATATTGTGATTATTCAATCTGTTCTTCAACATTCAAACTGAAACTATATAGTGAAGGTTTATCAGTCTAATTAAAGACTTTTGTAAGTCATCATTTTGCATTGTGTGATTTATTTTATGTACCTATCTGCATCCTCACTTGTATGGAAATGGATGTGCAATAAACAATAACGAAAATGCATATTCTTTCCGTAAAATCACCACCTCATGAATAAATATTAGTATCTTCTGCATAATTTTGCATGATCATAGACAATGAATGGTCACTGAGTGAACTGATCTATGAAGCACATACAACCTTCATTTCTTCATCTCTATTTTTACAATTGCTTTCCCACTTTCTTGTTGGGACATTGTCTCCTAAGAAAGGGAGAACATATCACATATATATCTGTGAAGAGTGCCATTTTGGAGAAGAATACTTTCTAGATTAGCTGACTAACTCAACATCTGGTATGATAATCTCTGTAGATTTAAAGAATCTCACAGTTGAGTACTGTGCTGGTTGTCATCCTTCAGCTTTACCAGATGATAAATGCTTTCCTGCATTGCCAAGGTCATCAGGACTTTAGTCAGCAGCTACAATGTTAGCCACAGCAAGCTTCCTTGCTATGTTTCCTAGGAAGTGAGATACTAGGAGCTATACAGGACTCTCTGAATATCTGAATTTGCAGTAACATCAATCATAAGTGTCGCCCCATACATGGATACAGAATTAGAGTAGTGTTTTGGTTTGCAGACCACATGCCCTTGTATATGAAGTTCTGTGCAGAGCACCACTTTGTGTTCTCTTGGTGGCTTAAAAAACTGAAATGCTTGCAGAATCCAAACCTGAGGCAACAATTTCATGTCATTTTGGTGGATATTGATTTACACCAACCTCTCCCCATACAGTTATATTTACAACCAGACATATTTTACATGTATAAGGATATTATCTATTGTATATATTCTATAGATATGTTCTTATACATTTGTTTGCCTGTGTGGCCACAGCAACACAGAAAAAAAAATGATCTCTGCAGCTATGCCATCCCTGAGAGGTAAAAGCAAAGCAACCACCTTTGTTGGATTTGCTGTGTCATACAATCTCTATAGATTGCTGTGTTATATCTGACTTCTAGTGGAAATCTGTGTAACCAAATGGAGCTCACGTTCTTGGAACTTGACAATTGCTGTGGTAGTTGATCATGAAATATGGCTATAACCATTGACTATCTCTGTCAGATTACCTGAGATAACCCTAGAATACCTGCCAGTTGACTGAGGACACTTCTATTTGCATCTATAATGTTCATTTCCTTGTACTTCTGGAGGAAGAATGCTCTTATCATACAGTCATTGGGTAAACTGACATTAATAAGGACTACTGTGTGAAGTCTCAGAAGAGGTTCCACAGATTCAATGGTAATCTAGTTCTCATTCTGGAGATGCTCTGTTTGACAAAAGGATCAACAGATAGCAAAATACCAGAGAAATAAACTGGTGCTGCTGTTCTTCAAGCTGTACCTCTTTTGTAGATAACCACCACATTCTAAGCATCTTGAAGTCAGCAGAAGTCTCTACTATCTTCAGCAAAATTTGAATATAACCCAAGCACATGTCAGTGGTGAGGACTGTCAATCCAACAAGCTTGCAAAAGGTCACTCATCACTCATTTATTTTAGAAGACTTCAGACTCAGAAAACAGTAATTTTAAAGCTTTAATTCTAAAAGCAACAGTCAAGTAAAGCAGAGGACTCAAAGCTAATGTACTGCTACACATGAACATGTAACAAAGCACATGCTTTCACATTCACATTGCATAAACGACCTTATGATATGTACCTTTCAAATAAAAATGTAAAAAAAATACTTATTAAAAAAATAACGTAAATTGTATTATACACTATGCAGCACTGTAACAGAGCAGAGAGTTTCATAATATCTACATAGCATTTGGATAGAGAAAATGGTGGTAATAAAGGACATCTCAGGGCTCTGGAAAACTGAAATATTTATTTTGCTAAGATTACAAATAAGGTAAGTACTATGTAATAATATGAAATTCAAAAATAGAGAAAATGTTCTTTTAAGTTTAGGAAAAAATGTGAAACCAATTAAAATTTTGATTTTTTGACAATTCGGATAGAATCTATTTTAAGATCTTGTGTGACAACGTGAGCTATATGTATGTACCTTGCTGAAATTCTAGTCCCATTCAGGTAGC
The DNA here is from genome assembly GCA_013401255.1 of Urocolius indicus. Classification (NCBI taxonomy): domain Eukaryota; kingdom Metazoa; phylum Chordata; class Aves; order Coliiformes; family Coliidae; genus Urocolius; species Urocolius indicus. Next base: position 63,426 of record WBNH01010551.1, on the reverse strand, counting down.
AGCATTCCCACAGATTTCTGAGACAGAATAGTACTCACAATGATCTATATTTTTTCTGTGGATTTCCATAATTTGGAAGGATTTATCTTTCTAACTTGACTAAGCATCTCTGAAAAAATCTAACATTACCACAGAGGATGAAGGACTACATGTAGTGTGCCTCTGCTAATTACTGTCACACAGCAGATAATTTGGCATTAAAAGTTTGATAGCTACATGGGAACATGGACAGTTAACTGCTTGTTTAAGATACATTTATAGTAGAAATATTGCGTCTACCTTTGTGTCTTTGTACTTGTAGTTAAGATTGGGTATGGACTGGAGGGTGAGGGAGTGGACTAAGTGCTGTTTGTCACTCATAGTCCTTCTCTTTCATGGCCTCCCAGTTAGCTTTGGCCAATCCAGATCACATTATGGTGTAAGTGGTGTGACTCTTGTTATTCTTTTTTCCTCTGATTCACCTATCCCATTCTGTTAGACCACTTGTTAATGAATTGAACTTGAACTAGCTAAACTCTTCAAAATATATTAGCCCTGAAAGGTAATTTCTTGCCATAAATAAACCCCTAAAAAGTATAAACAGGGTCCACTGTATATAAACTTTGTCCTTAAAGAAAGTCAACACCAGCAATGCTGGTTCTGTAGAACCGTGCTTATGAACGGATTGCTCCATTTGCTCATCAAGAGATTACTCCACTTGTAGTGATGGATCTCTCTTTACAGGAAATGCTTCCTTGGGAATGACCTTTTCTAAACTGTGTCTTAAATTACACAGTGACTCAGAGAGCTGCCTGATTTTGCAGTCAGACAGCTAGCCAGCAGTAGTAGGTTCACCACCACTTTAGTCAAAGAAACACTATATGTTAAGCTGACGTTGAAAGCAGTTTTTCAGAGAAATCCCAGAGCAAAGACAAGAGCAGTTGTTAATGCACTCTTTTCTGTTTAACAACAGCATGCATTGTCTTTCATTTTTCTCTCAAGATTTTTAGATGTCTGTACCAAAATGGCAAGTATAACCAAGTGTTGACTTTATAGAAGTATTCTGGACTTTCTTCTTCGTTCTTCTTTCCATGCTTAAGGCAATGGAGATGAAATGAAAGTAGGAGCCCATTCTCATTTTGATTTATATTCACTATGATTGCACTGCCTCATCCTCCTCTTTCAGTAGGTTTTGCTTTTCTAACATAATACATATCTCATTTTCTGCTTTCACAGCACAAAACCAATCACACCCACAAGATTTATCATATCACTAAATAGAACACTACGCTGTCTCCTCTTTCCCATGAGACCATGGGACTTACAGGTTGGAATGCCCAGACACCTAGTTTGAAGTGATGGAGGCTGCTGGCGGGGGATCACCCAGTAACATCAAATCGACACATAACACTGGAAGCTAGTTTCTGCCCTACTAGCTGGTGGGTCAGTCTTATGTATCATTCCTCAAGATGGGCTTTTGTTTTTTCCTACTTTTCCTGCACCTGGTGGGACAGAGATATAGCTATGAATAAAGTCTGAGCTAACATCCACAAGGTCAAAGAGTAGACTATTTCTTTTGTTACTTTTTAGTTCAGCAGGATGACTTAACAGACTGAAAGCAGGATGAATGCTGGAGTTAGTGAGCGGCTAGTAAGTAGGACTTGAAAGAGGGTCACTGGAAAGGACACCTGGTATCAAACTGAACAAATCTCTGTTGGGGTCTTGTAGAGTCACAGAAAAGCTTGTGACATTCTTCTGGGTGGTGATGGCTTTCTTGCCTTCAAGCCAGTATGTCACCATGTCTCCTTTCCCCTAAGGAAGAAAATGAGTCATGAGTTTATAAGACTACTCTGTACTTGTGTAATAGTACTTTAATTAAAACTTACAGAAGTCCCAAAAGGAGACTAATGACAGCCATTTAGCATATAGGAAAACCGAGGCGTAAAACTTTTCCATAGAAGATAGTGCCAGTACTATTGGTTAAAACAATTATTTGAAATCCCATCTAAAACCGGATCCAGAAGTATGTTAGTTGTCTTATGGCATTCTTATAATGATTTGTGATGTCTGAATGACCTTTTTTGCTTTCAAGCAGTTGTGACAAAGTGTCATGCCATTTAGTACTTCTGAGTTTGGCTCAGTCATCTCTAAATTATCAGGGTTATCTCATGAACAAACCCATGGAATTGATCCTGGTTTAAAATTTGAGACTGCTGTCTTCAGGGTCAGGAAATAGTCTAATCCAAGGACTCTGAGACAGACAGGACTGCAAGGGTTAAAAATGAAGGACTCCAGACAACTTTCACAGTCTCCTCTCTGGAAAGCTGAGTATAACTGTTGCATACACACCTTGACTTGTAAATTCCCTCGGCATACTAACACATACTCTCCAATCTGCTCCAACAGCTGGTATGCACTTGAACTGCACTGTATTTTAAGAGCTGGAAAGAGAAGCAATAGTCATATTATCATAACAATTTAAACACTAAGACAGACCTGAGACTAAGACTCTCTTGCTTTCTTTGTGTCTTTGCTGACATTCCTCTGTTATTTGAAGTGCTCACACACAAGCTCCAGTTTCCTGGCCTATTTGTGAGAACACCTCAGGACAAATATGTATCTGTCAACAAACTACTCTTCACATTCTGAGTCTAATATTATTTATATACTCTTGAAAGCTGCCTGGCTGGTGTTACTGACATATACTCTTTTCATCTTGCAAAGAAAACCATACATAGTTCTACCTCTTGGTCATCAAACAACTAGTGCTTTCTTTGCACAGACAGTTTCCAGCAAAGTCTAAACTTTAAAGAAACTACCATCCTTGCTCTGTCTCCAAATCTATAAAAGAAAAACAAGGGGAAGAGACAATATTATTATAATTCCATTTTTAATTTTTTTAACAATGTGATTTTTCCTTAGCTGAGAATTTATCTTCATATAAACTTTGACTGTCTTGCTTTTTTCAAATAATAGAGCAAGGTCTAGGGAGGAGGACAGATAGAACAAATTCTGAATACTCCTATTTTTGCCAGAAACAACATTTTGCCACAATTCAGAAAATTGCCAAAAAAACCCAGGATTATTTGCCTTTAACATTCTGTGACACAGACTAAATCATTACGCTCCTTTGTTTGAAAAAGATCCCAGACAATAGTAGAACTGGCTAAGATTGTTTTATTGATTTTTCTTATATCAGAAAATGATGATTTCATAATATTTTTTGTTGTAATTGTTTACATTTTTTAATGGAAAGTTTCAAAACACTCTTTGCAGACCAGAAAGTGTAAGTTTCAACATAGCCAGATATGCACCTTTGAAATATTCTTCCCAGCAGATAACATGATATTTTAACTGGACATTCTGCTTGGGAACAAGACATTAACACACAGATTCCAGCTGATAGCAATTTTATTTTATATTGCTAATAATTAACTAATTATTTTAAAGTGAACATCTTACGGTTAAAACATATTGATATAATTTGAGATCCTCAGATGTATGTGGCCAGAGAAAGGGAGATAAAAGAAAAACTTAAAAGATAAGAAGCTCTGCTTTTATAATTAAGTTTACAGTGTTGATATGCCATATGAGAAACAGGCTGACACACACAATAAAAGATGAAATGTAAAGAAAGACTGAAGCAAGTTATGAAGACATTCATTTTAAAGCAGTTCAGATGAGATGATACAAAGAGCCTGAAAGGAGAAGGAGGAAAAGGAAAGGAGTTATTCATGAAGCTAAGAGAAGGAAAAATAAGTTGTGTTCCATTCAGGATTTGGAAAAACATATAAAACAGTGAGAAGGAATGGATCCTGGTTGGCTCTCAAATCCTCAGGCTAAAAGTCATCGTGCAAGATCTGCCTTTCTGCCTTGTTTTTAGTGGATCAATATAGATGCTGAAAACATCACTTTTTATCATGAAATTAACCTGGAAAACACTTTGGATTTTGCCTAAATCAGGTAATTAAAATCCATTTACAAAACATTTCTATGTGACACAAAGGACCATTTAGCTTAATTTCATGAATGAAAAAAAAAAAACCCAAACCTAAGTTATCAAGGTTGTCTGAAATTGAAACANTAACTATAAATTTGGGGTGCCAGGAGCAAATGCAAACAGTGAACACACTCCTTATCTTTCATTTTATCTGATTCTTACCTTTTTATTGTTGAGAACGTCAAAGCCATGAAAATCCCTCTCCAAGTCTTGAGAAATGTGGAGATTTTTTTTCAAAGGCCGTAGAGAATATCACTGGCATGATTTGCCCACAGGCAGTTTGGACTCAAAAATCAACAATTCCTTACAGGATTTGCAGTTATTTAATCAGGAGAAGACTCAAAACTCAGCTTAACATTTTTTTCAGAACTCATTAAGTGAGGGTCAAAACCACACCTGCAGCTTACTCCTTCTTACCTTCGCTGGTAGACTCCATCCTGGAAGCCGTGTTCACAGTATCTCCAAATAAACAATACCGTGGCATTTTGGTCCCAACAACTCCAGCTACAACGGCCCCTGTTAAAGAAATCAAGATATTTTTGGTGTTTTAAATCACATAATAAGTCATACAGCCTCATGGCCACTTCCTGCACTACCTTGTTACCATTCATTGAGAAGATAAAAGACTGTCAGTATGGTCTTGTATGGGTTATACATCTGACTTACATCTGGCTACTAGGGCCATGGAGGGAATTGCACAAGGTGCTCAAAGGACAATGGAGGGATAAGTGGTTATGGGTTGAAGGTGCCTGAATTAAGGCACCTGCAAAATCATTTTTCAACACAACAAAATATTTTGAGGGGTAGTGGGACAGGAATGCCAATAGGAGTTGTGCATACGATGCTCACTAGTCACACAGAAAAGCAGGAGCAGGAAGTAATCTGCTTCTGATGAAGGCAGAAAAATGAGCATTTTGATTCCTTCATGTCAGGTCCAGGAGCTTTAAAATATATTTAAAATATAGAAGATATGATCTCTTGCTCAGAAGATGTGAGCAGCTTAATATGCAGATGCTGAGCTGCACAGAATATGTCCTCTGGCTGTCTATCAAGAAGGAGTTTCAGTCACACATTAGGTAAGATTAGGAAGGTGGGAATCTGAGAGTGAGGCTAGAACAAAGTGTCAAGAAGCAAGTCACTGGAGAAAAGAACAGTGGAAAAGGGCAAGTAACAGACTCAGAATGGCAGCCTTCACTCACACCAGCAAAGACACTGAGGCCATGTTGGGTTTCCAATGTTGTATTCTGCATTGTGTTCCAAACATTCCAGATATTCAATAGTTTATATTGTTGGGATAACCTCTATGTTCCATCTCATGTAAAGCAATTAACTTCATTTTTAATGGAGAGGAAATGCTACTATATAAACATTTGTTAAAGAAGGGGAAGACTCTCACAGCCCTTTCAACGTACCTGAATGGATTCCTGCTCTAATCTTCAGGAGGGTATTTGGCTTGTGTGGAATCTTAAAAGTCTTGCAGACATCCAGAAGGTCTAAAGCCATGCTTGCAATCTCACCGGCATGAAGAATCCCATTCTCTTCAGGTACACCGGACACCACCATATCTTAACATAACAATGCAACTGTGTTAACCTTTGGCATTATGCACGGATTTACCAAAGGACTAAGTCAGAAAAAAATAAAGCTGTATTCATTTATATCCATGGCACAGTTGTGCCTGCTGAGAAGAAAAAGCCATAAGCAAATGAAGGATAGGCCAACAGCTCATTTTATTTTTCTCCTACCCTTTCTTTGTCCCTAACCCATTGAGGATTCTTGAAGTGGAACATAGTTGGAAAGCCGCTGCTCAATATCTTTTGTCTTTTGGCAGGTACAAAGAGAGACAATAATTTCATCTAGACACTGTCCTATGCTTCCTACAAGGACTCTTACCGTTTAGAACAAGAAGTCTCTTCAGGATCCTTCAGCTGTATTTGTTTAATAATTTTAAGTTCCATAATGTGCTCAACTATGTCACAGAACAAAACAAAACAAAAAGAATGGTTTTTTTTTTTCCCCAGCTCTTATAGGATTTCCTATCTGTCTCATCCAAAAATCCTGCTAGATTTCTGCTAGGTTTTTGATGGAACTCAGCTTTAAAGGTAGCAAATATCCAACAGATTCCCATGGTAGCAAATAGAAAGCCATTTTCCTAAAAATGCCTAAAGAAGAGGCAACCAAACCCCTACAGAGTGTTAGAAGAGACAAGGTTGTGTGGCCTTGGCAAGAAAGACAGAGATAATAAAGTTTATGGGATAGCATCTACATCTCACATAGAAGGTAAATTTTTCATTTGCATCCCTGTGAAATAGACATTGCCAACTGGGATTAATTAGTTGTCAAGGTTTAAAGCTAGACCTTACAGGTCATTGAAACAAAAAAAAACCCAGCAGTGTTAGTTTACTGAAACCATATGTCCCATCTGCAGCATTCATCAGTTGTAGAAATGGTAATAAGTATGCAGGAAAATGTTCCTAAAGTTTGCTAAGGCTTTGCTTGGACATCTCCCCTAATTGTTTTATGGGGTCTTCCCAGTGGTTATAAGCTTTCCAGATCCCCTTTATCTGTTCTTCCTTGTCATCAAATCGGTCTCTATCCTGATACCCATGTCCCATTTTTATACACTGCTCAGGGAACTTACAGGCATCTCCTATTGTCTCCACCTTATAGACATCGTAATTATCTATTATTTCATCAAAAGTGGTATAAAGCTTGTTCAAAAGTTCTACGACTTGGTAAGGTGTGCTGCTGCTGGAGAGTTGAGTGAATCCAACAATGTCACTGTTAAAACACAACAAAAAATCTTATTTATCCACTGCCTTTACCAGTGCAGATTGGTAATCCTAAACACACAATAATAATTTCTTGGTGGAACTACCTCAACCTTCTTTTTTTAAGTACTCCTTTTGCTAAGATTCTTACAGAATACTTTTGTTTTCATACATTCACTGAGACTGAGAACAGACTCCTTCCATTTAAAAAGACTGACCTAAGTAATTTTGGTTACCAATGCAGTGAACTATTTTATACAAGTAGACTTTTATATACAGTAGACTAAGTTGTCTTCAATTTTGGGTCATGTACAAATGAATTTGTACATAACTGTACATAAATTTGTTTTATTTTCCGTTATGTTACATTTATAACAGATGTTAAGTGAAGATATACAATTTATATGTTGCTTCATGCACACAAGTCAAAGGCTATAAATAGATGTGGACTCTAAGGATAGAGAAATTTGCTGTTGGAACTTTTACATAGGTGTATCTTTTGAAACATATATGCATATGTGCATAACACACATAAAATGTCCTGCTTCTATGCATTAGATCTTCACAGTAAACTCATCTTTTATTTAAGTAACTGTATTGAAAATGGAGAAGTGTAAGAGTTTTGAAACATGCTCATCTGTAGTTAATATTGCCACCTGGTATGATAAATAGAAATTTAGATCCACTAGGAACCTAGACATTTCTTTAGAAGGAGTCAATTCAAGCCCTATCTTTTGGGGGTTTTTTGTTTACCTGAAAAAGATGGTGGCACTTAAGTAACTTTGAGCTTGTGCATGTTTTCCCTGCCTGAGATCATCAGCTACTTGCTTCGGCAACATACCTGTTGTAGAAAGCAGAGTGTTGTTATTCTCTTGACATGAATAAAAGCACAGAATAAAAAGAATATGTTTGTTGAAAGATATAAAAACAATGTTTGTGAATATTAAATATTTTGAAGGTGAAAGCACTATTTAGCACCAAAATCAGTTCTGCTGTAATGTGAGAATTCACAGCAAATCTCACTGATAAAAGTGTTCATGTGACCCATAACTTTTAGTTGAAACAAACCAATGTATGTTCCAAGTCAGAAAAAGGTTAGATTCTAATAGTGTGATTTGAGATATTACTAACTCACTCTTCATCAGCTCTTTGCTAGTGTTTTCCTCCTATGCTAGATTGGTTTAATATCTCTGATTTTTAAAAATCTTTTATATTTGTTCTATCTTGCACTTTAATAGTATTTTTCTTTTCCTCTCCTATGTGTTATACCTGTTCCTTTATCCCTTTTTTCTTGTGAAGTTCAGTAAGATACACTGCCATAAAAAATAACTTCAGTCCAAAACCAATACCTTAATGTTTATAACTATACGGAAGGACAGAATGACTACTAAACAAGATCAAAGTGAGAGTACTACGGATTCTGGAGTCATAGCCTTTAGATGGGTACATGGTACTTTGTAGGGAAAACATAAAAGTACCTAAATACCATTCCACCTTTGCAAAGAATAAGTATAGTAATTCCTTGCCAACTAAAAGTTATCTATTAAATAATCACCTTGATAATAATCACCAATTGTAATTAGACAGTTAAAATGAAATTATTATTGAGAGGAATATCTAGTATTTTAGCCACATAACTTACTATACAATAGACGATCAGTCTTCTGTTTTTCATGCATTAAATCCTGTGTTCTCTCAGCAACCAGTATCTCCAGATGTTTGCTATATTTCTCCATCTAAACAACAGAGAATTGTATAAAAGACCGATTTTACTTAAACAGATTCATAGTTGGATAGTATTCAAGTATTTGAATGATTCTTTGAAAACATTCAGGTAAGCAAAGGCTCAGCTCTGAGATAGCTAATTTTCTCTTACAAAATTCAAAGATCAGATTTCTCCTTAGGTAAACTGATGGTTCTAGATTTGACATTGTCATTTACACATAGGGGGGAAGAAGACAATTCCTGGCTTTTCAAAGTCCATGTAAACATTAGAGGTCAAATCCAATGCAGAGACCAAGCTGCAGACATGGATAAAAATATCTTACCAAATTTGAAGGTATCTTAGGCTCAATTTCTTATCAAAAGCTCAAAATGTTTCATACACTGTCATGCTATGCCATGTTATGCTACACTGTTTGCATCCCTGGTCTGTGTGAGGCAACTGGCAGTAGAGGTAGAAGTCTCTTTTCTCTCCTGATGAGATGAACACATTCTGCTCAAAATACATCTGTAAATGTGGTGTTTGTAGTATACAGGGATTCTGTACCCCCAGAACTGTAAGACCACCATCAAGTCACTGGTAGGGGGGAAAACAGTTTCCCCTAAATGCATTAAAAACTAAACAACATTTGACTCAAGAAACAAAAGTGTTTAGAAGTTAAGAAAAAGTGTCAGAAAGGAATGAGAAGAAAAGCTGGGTCTCAAGTTGAACTGCAGCTACATCAGAGGCAAATGAACAGCTGTAGATTTTCTTATCAAACCAGGATTATGAGATTCAAAACCAAACCTGTATGGTAGAGGTTATTGAAAAGGTATTGCAACCTAGCTCTTTGACTTGGATTGATTAAGAAACTAAATTTACCAGAGTCATCATCATGTCAACAGGGCTAACTTTATTAGGATTCATCTTGTACAACATTTTCTTTACTTGTTCAAATGTAGGCCTTTGGGCTGGATTATTTTTTCTGCATCTTCTGATTAACTGCAGAAGGGAAAGAGAATGAGAAAAAACAAACAACCTTTTGTAATTCCAAGCACATGCAGTGTTTCTAATTAATACTAACATTTTCTTGGTGCAAACTCTACCTTTGAGGTCCTATCTGCAGCTGGTGAAAAGTGGCAGAGTAATACTGGAGGTCTACAGGTATATACTGAATAAAGGAAGTTAGTTCATGAAAACGAGGCTCTGGGAAAACGTTAATTAGATACTCATGTTCCTTCTGCCAAGTTCTGCTTAAGCTCTTGTCTTATGCTTTAAGCCAGTGTTATGCTATTGGAGTCACATACTGTTTTCAGACTTGTCTGTACACAAAATTCACTAAAAGCTGGTGCTGCCTGTGAGAGATATGTTACATTTATATTGCTATGAACCACCAAAGGTGAATTACATGGCTCTTAAGTGGAACCAAGGGCGCTACAATATTATTCTGATATAATTGAACTGGGAGGGAGTATACTTTGTTTTATTAGGCTGTTTGAGGCCACTGAATACGTAGACTTTTTGCATGAGAATCAAACTAAACCCATGCTTTCTCTGAGACACATCTTCACTATTTGAAAGTCTTTTCCAAGTAAGCTAAAATATGTACAAAACTCAGTACAATATAATAAAATGAAAATGCACAAAAACCAATGATTGAATGTTAAAAACAATTTATTACACTGACAATTTGAGATGACAACAGAAACTTTCAATTTGTCAATGACAGATTTTTATTAAGGATTTTAAATCATTTCACTGGGCCTTGTTTGAGCTCTTCTTCTTGCCTTCTGGATTATTTAGATTCATCAAAGGTAATATTGTCATAAAACTTCTGTGACATGTCTCAAATTCATGCATGTCAATAAAGAATTTTTGTTCATTATATTGTGTCTTACCTCTATATAATCTGTGGGACATGGGCAAGAATTCTCATCCTTTCCTGAAATTAATTCTGCCAAAGGTGGACACCAAGAACATTCAGCTGAATACACATCATCTTTCTAGGGGAAAGTGAATTAAACAATTTCTGAAATTAGTAGTGTGTTTTTCATATCTATGATGATATCTACCATATCTATCTAATGATGATCATATACTATGATCATCATTACTATTATGACACCTTCTCCATCACTTCCAGATCAACTTTTTTCCATGAGAATGTGTAGTAGTTTTGTCGGGGCCAGGTTTTGATAGGAGGGGTTAGAGGTAGCTTCTTTGAACTAAGATCTGCCAGAAGCTTCCCCAAGAACTGATAGGGCCAGTGCCAGTCAGTTCTAAGATGAACTCACTGCTGACCCAGGGCTGGTCAATTACTGATTGAGGTAATGGCTCTGTGAATAATGTATTTGAGAAGGAGAAGAAGTTGCTGGGCAGATGCTCAACTACAGCAGCAACAGAAGGGAGTGAGAACATGAGAATATCTTCATAGACACTAAAGTCAGTGGAGAAGGAGCAGGAGATGCTTAGGCACTGGAAGAGAGATTTCCCTGTGACCTGTGGTGCAGCCCATGGTGAGGCAGCTGTGCCCCTGCAGCTCATGGAGGCCACCAGGGATCAGAGATCCACTCACAGCCCATGGAGGAGCCCACACTGGAGTGGGTGGATGCCTGAAGGAGGCTGTGCCCCTGTGGGACGCCCACGTTGGAGCAAGTTCCTGGCAGGACCGGGGAGCCTGTGGAAAGAGAGGGGAGCCCACGCCAGAGCAGGTTTGATGTCAGGACTTGTGATCCTGTGAGGGACCTAGGCTGGAGCAGTTGGTATCTGAAGGACTGTTCTCCTGGTGGGTGACCCACGTTGAGGCAGGGTGTGAGGAGCTGCTCCCATAGGAGGCCTCACACTGGAGCAGTTCATGAGGAACTGTAGCTCATGGAAAGAACCCATATTGGAGAAGTGTGTGAGGGACTGTTTCCCTTGGGGAGGGACCCCACACTGTAGCAGTGGGAACTGTGAGGAGGCCTCCCCCGGAGAATAAGCAGCAGCAAAGTCCATCTGTAATGAACTGACCGCAATCCCCATCCCCCATCCCCTGCGCTGTTGGAGGGAGATAAGGGAGAGTCCCCGGAAGAAGAAGTGCGAGGAGGGGTTTTAAGTCAGTTTTACTTCTCATTTTCTCTACTCTGTTCTGATTGTTCCTTTAATAAATCAATCCTTTTCTCCTCAAGTCTGTTTTGCCCATGATGTTAATTTCTGAGAGATCTCCTTGTCCTTATCTCAACTCTCAAACCTCTCATTATAATTCTCTCTCTCTTGTCCAGTTTAGGAATGGGAGTGATAGAATGTCTTGGTGGGCATCTGGCAGCCAGCCAGGGCTAAACCACCACAAAGTTCAAGAAAAAAAAGGAAAAGGATATAACTCAGTCTAATCTGGGTGGCCTTGCCTAAAATATTTTAATGGCTGAAAGACTTTATTGTCAGTATTTATACAAGATAACTTTTGAAACAAATGAATACCTCGCAAGATATTGGGAAATTTTTGAGAAACCCTAAGGCCTACATTTGTCTATTATCACAAACTATCAGAAATTAAAGAATGGCAGTTTCAGGTCTTTGCTGTTAAAATTCTTGTTAAGCAAGTTTTTTCAGACAGAACATGCTTACATATCCAGAACATCTGTTTTCAGTCTCAGAGTGCATTGTCTTGTGTTTGCCATTTAGCACTGATCACAAGACATGTGCAAAGAAGTTATTTTCCTTGTGGAGAACAGCTCAATTGCTCTTGTAACATATCCTTAACACTGCAAAGCTCCAATGAAAGGGCTTGCACAAGGCATCAAAGGGAAAGAGTAACGCGAGAAAAAAAGATGTTATGACATACCTCCCCCCTACTGCTCCCTGCCATTAAGCCTCACAGAGCTAACTAAAAGGCGATTTGGGAACTATGTTATTTTAGTCATATACTCATCTTCAAAGTCCTGAAGAGAAGGATGATAGATACATGAGGAAGTCGTGTTCGCATATTCCATTGCACACACAAAATCAAGGGAAAATGCATGCTTAGAAAATAAATCAAAGGTACAATTACTCAGAGTTTGATTTGTATCTTCAGCAGAAAGAGAGGCAAAGTTGTTATGTAGACTTCAAAATTTGTCTTTACTTACTGGCATAGGGTCACTTCTTGTAGCAATTTCTAGTAAAATGATGGCGTAACTGCAGAAAAAAGCAAACCAAAATCTCAATGAAATAACTATCAATGAGTTCAATGATGTCGTCTTTCTGTGATTCTTCCCCATTTTGTGACTGAAAGCCCAGTATCTCAAAAGAGAGGGTAGCAACACTGCTACTATCTGTTACTACTCTGTGTTTCCAGAGATTTTTCACTGGAATCATTTTGTAGCAGTCTCCTTTCACAGTTATCAGTCGCAGAGATGAAGCATTTCAGTTTGATGGATGGCAGAGCAATTTTCTCTGGGAGATTAACAGAATTCAGAGGGGACATGTGCAGGGATTTCATAGAGTCATAGAATGGTAAGGGTTGGAAGGGACTTTTAGAGATCATCTAGTCCAACAGGGCAGGTTTGTGCTGTAATCAAGGGACAGAAGTGGGTTCATCAGGATTATCAGCTGGAGAAGTGACTGATTTTCAGCATCAATTACTGTTGTGGAAAATCTCCATCAAGTCAATGATGAGGTAGTGTGTTCAGAGCAGATCTTGTACAGTAAGCATTTTGGCTTGTTCTTTCTGAATTATATTTTCATCATCTTCATAGAATAATAGGNAATCTCAATGAAATAACTATCAATGAGTTCAATGATGTCGTCTTTCTGTGATTCTTCCCCATTTTGTGACTGAAAGCCCAGTATCTCAAAAGAGAGGGTAGCAACACTGCTACTATCTGTTACTACTCTGTGTTTCCAGAGATTTTTCACTGGAATCATTTTGTAGCAGTCTCCTTTCACAGTTATCAGTCGCAGAGATGAAGCATTTCAGTTTGATGGATGGCAGAGCAATTTTCTCTGGGAGATTAACAGAATTCAGAGGGGACATGTGCAGGGATTTCATAGAGTCATAGAATGGTAAGGGTTGGAAGGGACCTTTAGAGATTATCTAGTCCAAATTCCCTGCAAAAGCAGGTTCACCTAGATTAAGTCACATAGGAACGTGTCCATGCAGGTCTTGAAGACCTTCAAGGAAGGAGTCTCCACAACTCCTCTGGGCAACCTGTTCCACTGTTCTGTCATCATCATCATCTTCCACAGATTATGCAAAGTCAAATATATTCATCAAGGGTGAAGAATGCAAAAAAAAATGGGGTGACAATTGAGCATTCAGTCTCCTTCTTGAGCTTGCTAGAGACCTTTTAGCACAGAGATCTCTAAGAAGCCAACACCTCCTCCAGCCACCAATCCTGATAAAGTTGTTCTTGCCTCTTTATGTATTGAGATTGTGTAATAATTAGCTCCCTACATGTGTCTCTACTTAAGAACATTTGTTTTTATGGGCGATATTGGCTTGCAATCTGCTGTACTAGTAATGTTTGCTCTGTTGTGTAAGGCATTCTAGTTGCGTAACAGGGTATGTCTATCTATCTTTCACTCCACTTGTAGACCACCACTGGCAAATAAAATTATGCATATAAACTGTGCTGAATAATGTAGAAATTAATCTGATGAGATTTTTATGTTCATTTTAGGAGGATTTCATAATAGAAAGGATTACCAGTCCTGGTCAGAAAGCAAAGCTGAAACAGGTTAGCAAGGGGAGCAATTATAATGAAGGTAACTCTGATGATGGTACCTCTGATAAAGCAGTGTTGATTTCAGCAGCACTGCTCAAAAAAGTTCTAATGCAGTGGATACTGAAATTCACATATGATTATAAGTCAAGGAAAGCCAGTCCATGAGAAACTGTGACTGGAAATAGCCTCTTTGGCTCAAATGGGAGCTGCTTTCATGCTCCTGTTCTCATTTGCATTTTAGCTTTCCCATCTGACCACACATTCCCTGGAGAATTCCCTTTAAAAGCAAGTGATTCATCTATAAGAGCACACAAAATTGGAAGTCACACTCCTGCAGATTTTACTCATTTTTTTATTTGGGCCATATCTTCAGGAATATTAATGGAATTTTTGCACAGATAGAAACTGAGGATTTCAAGACTGAGACACTGCTCCCTGGCCAGCTAGCATGCATACATGTATCAGGAAGGTTTAGCACCTGCTCCTGTCATCAAACACAAACTGTGTTAAAGTATAGGTTCAGAAGAATATCTCAGTTACAAACACAACCCTTTTGATGCTACAAAGTACATCTTTGTATTTTTCCTCAGACTGCATATTGCTCTCTCCCTTTCCTAATTTCTTGTCTTACTTTTTTAAAAATTTTTTTACCAAGAATCTGCAGTGCAACGAGAGAAGACTTGGTTTTTTGCACACATGAGATCTGACAGTAAGACAGGTTGATCGAACAAAGATCATTGTGGTCATCTGTGATATGAGCAAATCAGCTCTTAGCACTATTTTAAATGGAGTCCTTTGCAAAATATGGCTTCAGGAGACTGAGTTGCCTGCGAAGTCTAGTAATGACATCTAACCTGAACAGGGGCAAAGTGTGAACCAGACAATCACCATGGAAACATTTTCTGGAATATATTTTTGGCTGAGGGGTAATGATAAACTGCAATATATAAGACAATCCTAAGATTACTGCTTAGTTGGAGCACATTACTTTCCAAGATCAGTCCATGCTGAAAAAGTAAAGACTAACACAGGACAAATTATGATAGCCAAAAATATCAACACAGTGACAAAACACTTTTATCTGAGCTATTTTGAACTAAGTTCTAAGGATATTTTTAAGCTTGTAGACATAAATACTATTGATACCTCAAATTCTTGTTTACATAACCTGATAGAATGGATTACAATTAATAATATTATAGCACATTGCATATCATACGTTTCTTTACAAAAGGATATTGTGCATTAATCCAGTAAATGTAATACATAAAATCATGTGTTCACTTCATATTAGTGTTTAATGGCTCATAATGGAGAAAAGGGGAAGACTTAAACAACACTCTCTATTTCTGCAACGAATTTTTTAATAAGACCCCCATAACATGCACTTAATTGAGGAAGTATTTATTGTGGTCTATTGCAGTACAGAGTAAAAATAAGAGCTTTTGAGAAAATGTAGTAATAGCTAATCTCTGGTAAATATTGTTAACAAAAAGTGCTAATAATCATGCCTTCTTCTGCT
Organism: Urocolius indicus; assembly: GCA_013401255.1. Taxonomy (NCBI): domain Eukaryota; kingdom Metazoa; phylum Chordata; class Aves; order Coliiformes; family Coliidae; genus Urocolius; species Urocolius indicus. The sequence goes on along the minus strand of WBNH01010551.1, from coordinate 47,771 downwards.
CAATCATGTGACACTCTCAGCATTTCATCTCTACATGAGTTCTAGCTTTTTACATTTTGCTAGGTATCAGAGTCTGAGGAAGTGGAATAGTTCTGTTGGGCTGGGCATGTGGCAAAAAAATCCCCAAAAATGTAAGAGAAAAGAGACATAAAACATTTTGTATTAACATGTGTTTTCTCTTTTCAAATGCTTTCATCAAACTACTGGAAATAAGCAGACAGAGGGGTGTCATTGTTATGACATAGAATACACCAAGAACACAGTGATTTACAAACTTAATACAGAAAATCCATGTGATAACCAAGAAATAAACCTATTTAAAACAAAACAAAACAAAACCCAGTACCTAGTTTACTGTTTTTTTCATTGGATTACTATTGTCTCAAAATTCAGTTGTAACCTTACTTATCTGAAAAGTGGTTGAATAGAAGCTACTCATGTCTGGCAAAGCTAAACCTGGTAGCCAAAGAAGACATTGCAGTGTGATGTCTTTTCAAGGCTTTTGAAAAGAAGGGAATGGAGCTATTCACTAGTGCATCCATTTCCTTTTCCTACCTCTGTTTTTTCTCTGCAAGCCAAATGTTAATATGTGTATGCACAGTACACAATAACGCAATAACGCAATAATATATCGATGCCAATTATAGAATTATGGGATGCATATGTGTATTATGACATCCTGGAAAACTGATCATTATTGAACGTAATCTACTTTTCCATAAGAGATAGAAACAAAAGAAGATTAGTATAAAAGTGCAGATCTTTAAACCTTTTATAATCTCCCAGTCCAGAGAAACTCCTTATAAATCAATAGATTAACTCTGCATTTATATAATGTCAGTGAATTTGGTTAGTGACCTTGAAAGAGAAGATCCTGTGATATTTGTGCTAGTCTATATTCCAGGATTAATCCTTCTAAAAATACCATCAAACATATACCTGGAGTAACATAGAATTACACTAAACCTAATTCTGATTAAAGAATACTCAATTTAAGATGAGATTGTTAAATGCAAGAAAAAGGAAAAGTTAACTACCTGTAGACATCTATCATAGGAGTGGGTTCAAAGTCTGAAAGGGAATGGATTTCAGGAGCTCTGTAAATCTGTATCAAATGCTGCTGGTGTGAGCCGGACCCATCAGGAGAATCTTCTTTTCTGTATGACTGCAAACCATAATCTAACGTGGAAGAAAATAAGAAATGGGTACTTCTCCAAAATGCATGCATTAGTAGACAGTGACACGACTAGTTTTGGCTAGAGTAATTACAAATTGGACAAAACTACTGAAAATCAGATGATGGGCTTTACCTGCATACCAGTAGCTTCAGAACCAGTGTAGAATAAATGTGAAGCGTTTGGCAGCTCTACATAGTAGAGACTTTCACCATGTGACTCAGTACCAGAAAGCAGAAAGAAGCAACTGACTTCAGTTTTCTTTCTGATATAAAGAACACTCTGCTTAGTGTATGGGAAGTACTTGTTTCTGTCTGGAGCAATCTCTAATTAAGAAGGTCCTAGGACTTCATTCTTTATGTTGGATGTCATTGAAATTCTTTGAGTAGGCCACACATTGGTTATTTGTGAGTTTTGTTTTACATTATCTCATTCAGATAAACTCTCAATATTTAAAGTCTACACAGTGTGACCAGTTAACACCCAAACAATTTCATAGGAATTCCCTTTAATTTTATGGAGCTGGGCTAAAGTTATGGAGTTCATGTAACCTGCCTCTCTTCATGTTTTATGCTTTTCTCCAGAAAAATCTCCAAGCAAAGGAGGCAATTTGGAAGGCAGAAGGTTACTAAATGAACTGGAGAAGCTGGTATGGCCTTGTGTAGGAGCCTTAGTCATGGGATGAATCATTGAAAGACGAATTTGTGGCTGCTGTTTTTCAGATGGCTGCAGGTTATAGAGTGTGATAACTACTTTGGGGAGGAAGTAGAAGAGATGATCATTGCTTTCATTCCCTTTGGCAGCTGCAAAGTAAACTAGACTCTCCAGTGGTTTTCCTATCCCCAAGGGCTGTCATTCTTGTACCATGGGCAGACCAAACCAGACAACTGAGTCTTGTGTGCAACACTGAAAAGCTCTGAGCCTACTTATTTTTCATGATACTAACTTGAGTTAACCAATAAGTTATCACCATTCCATGTCTACACACCACTGTCCACAGCTCAGGTTTTCTCTCTGTATCAAAAAGGAGAATGAGACAGTTTTTTGCTTAGACTGCAGCTGAGAGGCTCCACCATTTGTGGGATTTGATGTGTCCATCAGTGACACACATTAAACAATGACATGATAAAATTACAAGGAACTTGCTTCAGCACAGGACACTTCTAAGCGAAGACTGGGTATAGTCAAGGTTTCCACATGAAAGGACATCATGAAGGAATGTTGGGAGGAATGTTGAGTGTGAAATGTATATGAAATAGTGGGTTAGCTGGAAAGTTTTGAAATTTTGTCATCTTCTCTTTACCTGTAATTTTACAAACCCATCGGTCATCTATCACACAGTTACTGGACTTCAGTCGTCCGTGGTACATTTTGTGGTGGTGAAGATAGGCCATTCCTTGTGCAATATCAGTAGCAAAAGAAAACCTGAAAGGCAGAAATCTATGAGCTAGTAACTCCACTAGATCTGCATTCAGGAGTGATGCCAAAGCTTACTGAAGTTGACAGAAAACCTCCTTATGACTACAATAGCTTTCAATTTGCATCCTCATGCTCATTTTCCCACAACATAGTAAGCTGTAGAGAGCCCTTAACTCCTACTGTATCTTAGTCCACAGGCCTTTTGCCTCTTTTGACAGTGAGTTTCTTCTATAAATTCTCAGTACCTGTATATCCTTGAAAGGGTTTTCATATGTTTGAGGAACAAGAGAAACATTTTTTTATTAACTTTCTCACTTTATCTGGAGGGTTTCCTCTCTTACAATATTTTTATTTGCTGAAGGCACACATTAGGCCAAGAAGGTTATTCTCAAAAAAACTATGTCATTGCCTTTCTGGATGCTTCACTGGCAACCTGGGCTCATTTTCTGTATTGGTAAATACAATAAAGCATTTGTAGATAGGCTAATCATTTAACTGATATATCTTCACCAACAGAGATGCAATGAATTTTAATTAAATGGGGATGCTCAGGGTATTTGGAACAAAATTAAGTGATATGGGGTGGGGGGGAAAAGGGCCAAAACTACTTTTGCAATATAAGAAAAGTCCTTGGCTTAGCATGACCAATACTAAACATGTGATTGCTCAAAGATTCAAGAGACAATTTGGGCTGGATATTTGAGTTCACATTCATTCTTCTTTATTCTCTCCATATCTCAATATAGGCATGTCTATCCAAGGATTTTATGTGAAATAAATATCTTGTCCTAAACAGCACATAGCACATTTTTTGTCATTTAGCTTTTTAAAAGTGTTTTTCTACCTGAATCCCCAGTTCAAAGGAATGTCTTCATTGAGCAGAACATCACTTAGGCTGCCTTTGGGGCAGTACTCTGTCACAATGGCAACATTTGGCACTTCTATACAACCTCCAACGAATTTGCAGAGATTAGGATGGTCAAGTTCCCTGTGGAGATCAACAAAAATCACAGCAAACCAACAATTTTCATGGATGTCGCTCCTATTTTTGTAGGATAACTGCAAAACCACATGCCTTGTCTCACAATGTAGAGGAAAAGATTAGAACAAGCATAAGGAGAATTTGATCTGGTGACAAAGCAAAGTTTGAAAGGAGGAGGAATATTAATTTACAGTCACATTCGGACAGTTCGCAATCCCTAAAGAACCAGAGTAAAAATGGAACAACATACACTTCTCAGGTTTCACTTCTTACCTCATTTGCTTTACTTCTTTACGTATGGATTTGGACAGCGTGAACACCTTCTTCGTTATTTTCTTTACGGCCACTGTTCTACCATCACTGAAACAGAATGAAATGCTGTTCATGGGGTTCCAGGCTAACTTCAGGGGACAGTCAGACTACAAAACTTGACTGGATATTTTTCCTACAGTGGGCAGCTTCCTTACTCTGGAGATGAGGCACAGAATTGAATCATGTCCATATGTGGGTGTAAATCTGAATCCGAGTACATGATAGGTGACAGAGCTGTTTCTGTATTAAGGGAAGCCTTAGTGATTATGTTCAAGCACCTTTGATCTGTGGATGATATTTGGAACTGATGGTGTTAGAGTCAGTTGAAATAGTTGGAAACATATATAACCAAATCCCTGCTATCCATTGCTTCTGTCTGCTTCCAGTGCTGAGATCCACCACTGATACTTAACACCTTTTTGCTCTCATGGGATGAAGCATCCTCAGCAATGAACCAGCTTATTTTGATAGACAGTAAAGCAGCTTTCCTTGGAAGAACAAAGGAACTCAGCAAAGATATACACAGGAATTTAGGTGATATTCACCATAAAAATACAGAGTGTGGGGTCTATGGTGTACAAAATGTAGGTGTTTCACCAATGAAACTGAATGCCTATCTTGCATCTTTCACCCTTGATGAATATGTTTAACATTCATTCATCTGACGAAGATGATGATGATGAAGAAGAAGAAGATGTCATTATTCAGGAAGAAGCAGCAAAACGCTCAGTGTAAAAGATATATAACAGACACAGTGTCTCATCAATGAAGTGGCTGTGATTTTCCAGATCTATGCTGAAAAGGCAACTGTTGCCCCAGCCAATGATCCAAAGTAACCTCCTCTATCCTGCAAAGTGTAGAGTCTACCCTGTGTATTCAAATGTAACTGTTATTTCCACCTTTGCAAATGTTCTACCTTTACCCTCTATTCTTACTATTTTTACAAGAAAAATTACTTTATAGTTGGCAGGATATCATAGAATCATAGACTATTAGGGGTTGGAAGTGACCTTTAGAGATCATCTAGTCCAATCACCCTGCTAAAGCAGGTCCACCTAGATAGGGTCACACAGGAACGTGTCCAGGCAGGTTTTGATAACCTCCAGAAAAGAGAAGTCCACACCCTTCCTGGCCAGCCTGTGTCAGTGCTCTGTCACCCTCCTGTCACTAGATACAACAGAAAAAATGTGATGCCCCAACCTCCTGACATCCACCACTTAGATGTTGGTAAATACTTNTCTCCCTCTGCAGAGCTGCTCTCCAGCAGGTCAATCCCACTGGAAATACTCTGTGCCCATATAGTTAATATAATGTGCACCTTTATAATGTGATCCAGAGGTGAAAGGTTCTGTATCTCTACCTGGATCAAGGAAAAAGTTTCTAATCTGCTACTGTATAGGATGTCACCCTTTAGTGAAAAGAACCTAGCTGTGCTTTTCCTGTGTTTAAAAACTTGGTTACAAATACATTAAACCTTAAGGGCCATTCATTAACAGCTGCAAGACACATTATGTAGTCATAGCATTTTAACAAGACCACAAGAGAATGGAATAAATAACAATCAAAACAAAAGCCTGACATATAAAATATTCCATAGCCAGTATGTGGTACAGAGGTCAGATGATGATATTAACTTGGATTTGGCCTAACAAGAGAAAAGCAAACTTTTGCACTACTTATCAACAGAAAGTGGCAAGAACCAGAAAGCAAGATGAAACTGTGGCAGTTAGTGAGCAATGTATTGACTTACTATCTTCCAGTCTGGGTGAAGTACTGCTTCTCAGACATGTTAGCAGCTGCTGTGCAGGAGCTCAGAGCAGTGATACAGCTGGCATTGGAGTCGCTGGGTGATGGGAGAGCACTCATCATGCTTCCTGTCACTGTTTGTACTATGGGATCTAAACAGGATGAGGTATGAGAAAAGTCACTTGAAGATACATGTTATTGCCAAGACTTCAGTGCCAGACAAATACAGAGAATTATGAAAGTCTTTGCATCTTGGCTGTTCTTGGTAACTCTTAAGACAGAAAATCATTGCTTGGAATGTGAGTGCTGCATAAGAATTTTAAAACGTCCAGAGGTGATTCATTGCCAAATATCTTTCCCAGTAATCCTCAGGATTTGATGGAAGTTTCATTTCTCTTGTCTTGGGATGATTAGTCCATGCTACTACTTAGATGCTGAGGACAGAACCTGGAGAAGCAGAGCAAGTCCTGCGCCGTACTTTAACAAGTCTATTTGGAGCTTCTAGAAGACTATAAAGTACAGGGATGTGGGAAGTGATTCTGACACCATAGGGAAGTCAGAAAAGAGCAACAATACAGTCAGACAAACAAAAAAGTTATCTCAATGTATGATTTTATTCTCTATTGACCATATCAAGGTAATAAAATGGATTTCAAAACAAATTTAATCAAATATATATGATTTCACCAGCTCCAAATAAAACCCAGATTTAGCCGTTTAGTCTCAGCAGTGATGAAATTCCTTGAGTCTCCCTGGTATCTGTATCGAATAAAGTGTTGCTGTGAATTTCAGCATCTCACCTTGCATCAAGACTGCCACGTTCCCACACCATAGTATTATCCATATGCAGTTTAAAATTGCCTTGGTGTTTGGAGTTTTTCTATTGCATTCCACTCAGAAATATATTACAGAGTCCTGAGATAGTTTTGATAACAAGAGCATATATATGTATATATAAATATGTACACACACATATATAGTGTAATGCACAAAAAAAATTCTTATCTTGAAAAATTAAAGCTATTCTTTTTCACAATATAGGCTACATACCCTGGGTACATCTCTGCTGCTGCATTTCCATTTAGATAACTATACATTTTAGGATATTATGAGTATCTCTGGACAGCTTTGCCCAGAGCAAACATAGATCTGTTTCCAAGTCTCATCCCATTATCAGTCCTTATTACTCTTAAACTGTAAATTATTGCTCCTAGGTCTTAAACAATATTCTTGTTTTGCAGGCTCCTCTCCAAGAAAACTATGTCTTTCATCTTGGATTTTTTAAATTGACTTTTAATGTGTTATTTTTTGATCATGCCTCTAATTTTTCCTCGATCTTTTTCTTTTGTTTCTCCTGCCATGTCATTTCATGATCTGTTCTAATTCATAATCAGCTGAAAAATTCCTGGTATTCTTCTTTGTTATATTGAAAGATACCTGAGTGCTCCATTTCTATTTTCACAAATATGTTTTGAAATTTGGTTTGGCTTATGTACTCAATTTCAAAGTCAATATCTATTCTTTACAGTAACAAGCATATCATATTGAAACTACACAGGAATCCTTGTCCAAGCCCAACACTGAAAGTATCTCTACAATATATTGACATAAGGATGTCCTGACACTTCTACTAGCAACACAATGACTTAACACAGATAAAGCTGACATCTTTCCAACAATTCCTCACAGAGACAGAAAGCGTACATCAGCAAAGACCTATCAATTTCATCAGATTTCTACAGATTTAGACTTTCTGAGGGTCTAGGTTTTGTTTTCCTTCTGAATGCTAAAATAGTGAACCATGGGTAAATCATCTATGTCTATTTTAAGTTCAGTATAGTAAAGCACGTAATAACTTGTGATTCAATTCTTGACATGTTTAATTAGAACTGATTAAATAATATTTTTTATCCAGAAGGTAAAAAGAGAACACACTGGCCACATGAACTACTTTTTGCAGCAAACCCGTCATAGATAGCATACACTAACAGAAATTAAGATCTCATTATACCCCTCATTATATTTGTGCAAATCCAGGGCAAATTAGTGAGATTAGTTGTACACAGTAATGCATCCAACTGAAGCAATTGCAATTTACTTTGCCCAAGTCCAGATGTTATCTCTTTATTTTGGAAAAGGCCTCTCTTCTATGGTGACAAATCACCTTAAGAAAGGACACTCTTTAAAATAACTTGGTATTTAAAGTTTCAATAAACAAAACTATGAATGAGTAGTTTTCAGAGGTTACTGAGATTAAACTTTGGCTATGTCTTTCACAAATTGGTTCAACTTTTGTAAGACACTTAAAACATGAAATTGTACTTATGATTGAGATTATTTCTTGAAATTGCTAAGGACACTGATCATAATATCCAAAATGACAAATTGCTAACCTTGTTTGATGCAGTTGAAGTCAATAATCCAGCTTTCATCCCAAAACATCTTTTGTTTCTGATATTGAAACCACTATAAAAAAAACAAAATTAATTCCTAGTGTAGCTCTACTGTCTTTAAAGCTATTAAACTAGAGATTTTTTTCAAATATGAAAGTTTATAAATATCCAAATGAAATTGTATGTTTAAGTGTCCAATGTCTATCTTATAAGTAACATTAGAACCAAGAGTATTAATAAGTCTTAGAAAAAACCCAACATTTAATAAATATTTTTAAAACCATACACTCTATATTCTAGAATCCAATTCACATTTTGCATTGCCTACAAAGCCTCCACTACCGTCAATACTTCTTATGCACTACATTTACATCTCTGCCTGGACATTAGAAGAGTGGTTTACTTGATCCCATGTGGTGGAAATACTCTATGCTATGTAATTGCATAACCAGAACACACTACATCCCAACACCAAGATAAGCAGCAGTACATCTTGTATGCTGTAATAGAATTCATCTCTGATCTGCAAATGAGGTCATATTATTTGAAATACTCTAGCATAAAAAGTAATATGTTAGGATTCCGTGTCTGCATTATAAAGAAGGTTGATTTTCTGTAGAGCTGACACATAAAACAGAATGTATAAACATACGCTACCTAAAGAGGAGCATCTGATAAATTACACAGCTATTGCAGCTGTGGCCAATGCTAAAATGTCAAACCAAAGCAGCATATAGCATCTTCTATAGCGTGGAATTTAATGCTAGGAACTGTGTATTCATTGTAACAGGTAACAAAAGCCCAGATAAGACAAAAGGAATACTGTGTGAAGACTGTGTTGATATTTTGGTAGAAATTTGTGCCAAACAAAGAGCTCATTGAATAAAAATTAACTCACCTTTATTTCAAAAGCTTTCTGAGATAAAACATCTACACTTCAGCTTGCAAAGGTATGGCTAAACAAAAACACAACAGCTAGAAATGACCACCAGTGCTACAGACACTGATATCAAAGGAATCCTCTCCTCTGGTAGAATAATTGAAGAAGGAATTAGTTTACCAGTTAGTTTGTTTTACATGAGATTAATTATTGAAATAGATAAAAGGATCTTTCCTGTCTTGTTTACTTATCACCTAAATAAAATACACACACGCAAAAAAGAAGATGCTACTGCAGAATGTAGCAGGAACAAGGATTTAGAAATTCAAGAAAAAAAAATGTTAAATCTCAAATTTTACCAAAAAAACACCAGGAAAATATTAGGTAAATATTGCTACAAGATCTTTAGATAAACCTGTGCAAGGCCAAGACACTCCATTGCTCTTTTAATCAATCATTTAAAACTATCTAATCTGTCCAGTTAGACACTTCTATCAGATCATATGGTTTTACAGGACAGTTACTATAAACACATTATCACAATTGCACAGTAGTTTATAAATGAATGCTCAAATAGTTTTCAACAGTGCTTCCATTCTTAACTCACAAAGCCACATAAGAGAGTCATGGAACAGAAGAAAAATCTAGTTGTGATTCAGGCCTTCTGTAAGAATTTTATTCTATGAGTGATCAGCCTCCTACTTATTGCCTCTCAGTGTACTTGCATACCTCAGATGCTCAACACAACTGCAGTACAAGACAGAATCCTGAGGAAAGAGGAGTCTATCAACTGACAGAATTTATAGGCCAAACCTCAAATAAATTATGTGTTACACACACAGTCAATAAAATGAGTCTACAACTGCTGTATTCAGCTTGGACATTCTTGTTAGAAAATTCTAAAATGAGGATGCAGACACATAAGGAATGTAGATCCTCTTTCCCAGAAGCACTGTAAAGTACCATCTTCTCTCTCTACAAACATTTTCATTCAAAGATATCCCAAAATATTGCTCCTATATTAATACATTCTTCCTTTCTTACAACCTTTTTGTTTTTCTTTCATGAATTTGTTAGAAAATTGATAACTATTATCAATATCAAATTCATCACTTTGAATTAAATCAAACTGGTTCAGTTACACTAAGAAAATCAGCTTATTAAACCTTCTGCCATCAACTAAATTGAAAAAAAAAAAAAAAAGAAATATTCTTTTCTCAGTAGTTTTTTATTTTTTAGGAATATCCCAAGTTTTCCATTGTAAAATGTATTTGGACTTTGAGATGTCATGGCCTCTGGTGGAGCTAATTCCTTTACAAATCTACCTAATTTGGGCTTGAATTAATTTATTCTTCTGAGCTCTGTAGGGTTTTATTCTCTGTTATATTCCTCTCTATTCTTCTCTCTTACAGGGTGAAGACTCCTATCCCACAAGCCTCCCTCATAATGAAGTCAAAAAGGTCCTTATGCTTCCTTCTGCTTTCTTTCATATCACACAGGTTCTGGGTGCAGAAGATAATCTATCCTTCTAATAACAGAGACGTGTACTCATGGAAGTAAAAGAAAAGAAATGGAAGACGAGAGAAAGGATACTCACCATGACTGTCAAAATGAAACCAGTGCAGATTAAACATATTGGAAAGGCAATTGCTATCCTAGCACTAGCAGACAATGGGCATTCTCCACAATCTGCCGGACAGGTAGAACAGCCTTCTTCTTCCTCACAAAAGCCATCTCCACAGACTGATTAGAAAAGGAAACACATATCAGATTAGTTTAAGTCAGTTTCATCCATCCATGAAGCTGTATTCAGACTTAAACACATGTTCCTACAGCTAGGAAATCTGAGAGTATCGGAAAGAATACATCTTGAAGATTCCAGAGATAGCACCCCAGCAGCTGAAAGAATAATCTGAATTTTTGAAGTGATACAGTGTCTCTTTGATCAGATTAAACCATCAATGACATCAGGACCTTTGATGTTTTGTGCATAAATGACTTCATCAATGCTGTTTCGCACTGCCATAAGCTTTTTTTGAGACTTACATTTCCTGGAGACTGGCATAGTAATTTGTATTCTTTGTACTTAATCCAGCCCTTGAGATCCCCAGAAGCTGGTGACTCTTCCTCAGCAGCAGCAGAAGACACCAGGTATTGTAGAATGAAATCTTGCAACTCATACTTCAAGGATTTATTTTTGACTCAAGGTCTTCTGAAAATTATCAGCAGTATCATATGTGATTTGAAATAAAAGCCTGAAGGATAAAACTCCATTTCCGATGTAATAAATGGTGTTTCAATTTTACCACTACGATGTACTTCAGCCTTATGAGATGAGATGAAGGTGTTATTCTGTTACTATTTAATATATTTTCTTTTAACTTCGAACAAAACGTAATCCACTGCTCAGTAATAATTCTGCCTCAATCTTTTTTATTTTAGTGCAATACAGGATAATCACAGAAATCACTTTCTGCCTTAGGACTAGAGCTGCATTTTTAAAGTTTCTTTTCTGTTAAATTTTTAGTTTCCTAGAAAACTCAGTTGCAACTGTCTTAAAATGAATAGCAAATTCTGTAGCTAAATGTTTCCATCTGCACTGAAGTTGCTCTGGTTCTTTTTGGATTTCTTTCATAACATTGGAAAACACATTCTCAAACTTTCAGAAGAATAGCTTACAAGAGCAATCTGATGACTACTCCTATTTTACTTGATATTTTTCATCAGGTTGTGTGTTATTAAATAAAATCCACTTTTTAAAGTTTTCATTGCAAAGAGAATTGTTACTGTACTGTACAGCATACAGCTGTACTAAAGTGAGTTAAAGATGTCTTTGGAAGCAAATGAATTTTAATGTGAACAAGGGAACTAAGGTGGATTTTTATCTTTCCAATACACTTAAGGATAGTTTGCTTCCCTATGGATGAATCATATCCAGATCCTCACAACATACTAGCTAGAATAAAATTTTCACATTCCCACCAACTGCAGGCAAGCCTTGTAATACCTGAAACCATTGATCATGGCATTTTACTTTACCTGTTTGACAAAAACGACTTCCTACTAGGTTCACAGCTAGATTGATATTCAGGTTAGAAGCTCAATCACTTTTTCAGATGTTCAGTATTACATGACGAAAAATTTTAGGAAAATTTTTGTGTTTTTTCCATATTAACAGTGGGTAAGAGTCGTTATTTATTATAAAGGCATTGAGATTTGCAGTCAAGGAATTCACTCAGATATTCATTTTATATCATACCTACAGCAGGAAGGACTGTGGTTTTTGCTTCCAGAGCAACTTGCATTCTTCCAACTCTGATGTGTGCAATGAGAGAAGTCACACCCACATGAACTAAAACAACCTGCCAAACAAGTGAAAAAAAACAGCAAGCATCAAAACTTCACTTGCATACATTAGGCTAGTATTGCAATTGTCCAATTTTGGTATCTTGTGAAAGAATGTCTAAATTTTTTCAGAACCAGGAAGGACAGGTGTCCTCAACTAGGAAGATAAGCAGAAGCAGGAGACAACTTTTGTATGTAAAGCAGGCCTGATTACCTTCCTGGTGCATATTTTCACCAAGCAGGGCCATAAGCCTATGCATTCTGACATGTTTACTTCTCTGTTACCTCTCCTGGGTAGAAGAACCTGCAACACAGTCCAGTCAGTAGTACAATATCTTCTCTGTGTAAGCCTTAAATGGACAGATTATATTATTCTCCCTCCAATCTCCATGACTTCTACTACATACCTAAGGAGTAGTAATGTGAACAGCTGTAACTTTCAAGTCACATCTATTGGAAATTTGTATTACTCACCTATATGCATCATTTATGTGCATAACACTGACAAGTAAATTAAATGGGAAACATGTACATAAACTGCACCAAACTGCTAACAAGTAAGCTCTGAAAAGACCAAATCAGGTAAAATCCTGTATGCAAGAAATATACCTTACCTTGGCAGTCCAATTTCTTTGGCTTATTTTGCCAGCTGTAGACAAAGTGTGAGTAAATATCTGGCCATCATCTGGAATCCATGGACCACACATTCCTCCTCTACCCTTTATAAGACACATTGTTTATGTCAGTAAACCATGACACAAAGAAAATCCTAGCTCCTTCACTTTTACTTTCTTAAAAGGATTTGTATTCTCTAACAGCAAATATAGATTTATTTTATTACCAAATCTATTAACATGAGAAAGCACAAGCAACACCATTCTATGATAAAAGATAAAATAAGTAATTGTGTCTAAATCAAGTTAAATCTCACAAATATTGTTTTTAAAAACATGGTCCCATATTTTAACTGCAGTAATTCTATGAAGCTAATACACTTTTTAAGGATTGACTGTATTAGAATCAGAAATAAATTATATTCCTCTCTTTAAATTATTTTTCTAAAGAGAATTTGTTAAAGTTTGACTTTTGATAAGGGCAGATTTTAATTTTTTTTCTTTATTAAGGAAAGAGGACACGACTTCTGTGCCTGTTTGCAGAGCATTTCTCAGTAAAACTGTTCAAATGTAAACTTTCCAGCAATCACAAACATAAAGGATTATTTTGCTGTCTGAAGGTCTTGCTTTTATTTGTTTGAAATGGATAACTCTGTCTCCTGACTCCAGATATTTCTTCAGGCACTTCTCTCAACGCACTATAAAACATAGACCAAATAAAAAGAAGTGGAGCTTATGTTAACCAAGATATTTTAAGTCATGACACTGCAAAAAGAACCCCAAATACAATAAACCACCTCAGAAATAATGGAAAAGGCTTTCTTTGAAGTGTAAGTTGAATCTTATGCAATGTTACACATGGCCTCTTCTTGCATGGCAGTAAACCTGCTTAGACTTCTAAACAGAAACTTCACTGTATTACAAAGACACCTGATAATGTATGTTGGTTGCATGCTTTCAGCTTTTCCACATATTAATTCCAAGTATAACTGATTGTGAAAGTAAGAAATAATGGAAAGGTCAATGGAGATGGGATATTGAAGTTCTTTACTATGACTCCAGGCAAAAGCTGGTTCCAGCAGGGATTCCTCTTTTAAAATCTTAGGGTTAGGTAAGGTTTCCAGGGAATCAGCTCCTTAAGAAGGGCCTTCCAAGAAGTAAATTAGAGCTCTTCTGAAGACATTAACTCTTCTCACAGAAGAGTACATAAAATAGTCACAAGATGTGTAGACTAGGTTTTCTACTACATGGTCTTTGATCAGAAAGAATGCATCAGATTGCCAAAAGGCTTACCTCACAGATAAAAACAGGGAAAAAAGTATCTCAAACTGCATTGTTGAAGTTAGAACTTTAAAAATTAGTTCAAAGAGGGACAGGCTTGTGAGATGAGCTAAGCAAAGAAGTTAAAAATCAATCCTATTTATATTACACAATAGATTTTGTTATCTTGTATTTGGATTCCTTTTTTTTTTTGCCCTGATCTAATACAGAAAAAGTATTCCATCTCAGGACATGTATATACAGGCTTCAGCTCTACAAATCACAGCCAGCGATACTCCACTGAACTTCAATAATTAAAGCAAGTAACTCAGAGTCCCTCCATAAACTGCAGAGACTGGTAATCTGCTTTCCTTGCTTTACAATGGAATTACTTCTCTTTACAGACTGTATAGAGATCTGGTACAAGTCATCTAAAAGAGGTAAACATAATGCACGATTCTGAATACTGCCTTGTCAAAAAATTCAGCTATTTGTTTTGCACCCTCAGCACCCAGTGCAAAAAATTCTAAACCAGACAGATAGTCTCACAGTAGTTTCAGTGAAATATAGATTTGATCTTATTGTAATAGCAGAAAGATTTTCCTAAACTTGAACCTGGATATTGCAATGATGTCTCATCCAGTGGCAACAACAGAGCACATGACGCTGCACTGTTATACTAACCATGAAGGCTAAAGGACAGGAGTGAATATTGGCATGGTGAACACAGCAGTTTTTGTCATTTGCATCTTTCCAGCTGGCAGGACATTCGTGTTCCTCACAGAACTCCTTTGCAGCAGCAGCACTGCTAACCAAGCAGCAGAGAGAGAGAAAAGATTTTATGTTCATTCCTCATTCCCCAAAGCTGCAACAAGCACACCTGAACCTGTTCTTTATTCTGCACGGAAAAATTAGCAAAAACATACACAGTGAAATAAACACCTTTAAACCATTTATTGGTCTTTTGTGTCACTTCCAATGGTAGCACTTCGAGAGCAATTAAGATTGTTATCAACCACACCACTGTCTACTGCCATGTGGTAGGGACTTCTAGTAGATACTATGCCATAAGCAGGTACCAACCTTTACTTCTCTCCCTAGATTGATTTCACGACCAGATGGAATGACTTGGTACCACTACAGCAGACATAGAGAATACCATTACTCTGCTTCCACTATTAGAAATATATGTCCATGGCCACTTTAATTCTCAGTGTTTTCAATGTTCTACCTTTGCCTGTGCATGCTATTCATACATATCAAGCAGCTTCAGCCTTTGCTTTACAACACAAACAACAAAGGAAAATAACTATATTGAATGATAATGTTAGATATAATTCCATAAACAAAAACTTTAGAGTAAATAGTGTGTTTTATTAATAGATTATTCTGCAAAGCAAGATGGGTCCTTTGAAAGTTCACCCTAAAGATGTAGTTACCTGGAAAGATTTGAAAAACATATTCATTTACAAGCAGTTAAAAAAAAAAAAAAAAAAAAGAAGAATAGTTCTTAGAATTGTTACTAGATAGAAATTTCAGAAAATCTGATAAATATGTTTTGCAAACTTGTGTCACCATAGTATACAAATCATCAAAATACAATATAAACTTTTTGTCATTGCAAATGGATTCTGGGTCATCTTTCAATATGAAAACGATTTTCCCTGGATAAAGCATTTTACATTCTGAACTTTATAATGTGAACACTCAGATTGTCAGAGGAAACTGTGAGGTTTTTCAACATCTCTTACAATAACCAAGCAAAGCACAGAAAGTAGGTAAGTAACAGCTGCAGTCTCTGTCCCAGATGTAGTAAATTAATGGAGAACTGGTGTGTGCAGACAAAAGTATAAAATTAGGATGTATTAGCCTTTTATGACCTGGCATTGTGACACATAAACACTCTAAGTTCTGTTAACTACAGTTACCAAGTCTCTGAGTTGATACACAAGTTTTTGGGCTGATTTCAATCCCACAGAAATCAAAAGAATTTCATTACTGAATTCAGTGGATTCAGAGTTGAACCAGCCTCTGTTTCATATCCATATTGTACACTTCAAACCACACTTCAGGCTAAAAGGAGTGTGCAACAGTGATGTTCAGAGTTTCACTGAGACAATGATGCATCCACAGGATGACATGTCCTATCCTTAAACATGCAGGCAAGCCTGACATGATGGCTGTTTTGAGAGCAAAGCAATTACAGAGGGGAAAATATCAGGGCAAACAGATGATGCAAGGAATTAGCAAGGAGTCCCAGGGTACGCATTTCAATTATACTACTGAAAATGTACACACAGAATCCCCATATACCCATGACCATTTTTATAGGAAGTCATACCTGTGAGAAAGGATTCCATTTTGCACTGCATATTGATAAAAGCTGTCTGAAGCAAAGACTGCATACGTCACATTGAAGAATTCCCCACTCACAGCCTTCTCTGGAGGTCTTTGCACCCATGCCATCTCCAGCCCTAGAAACAACACAGTTGTGGGCCAACATATCTGCTATACTTTTCTACTCTACTTATGCATACAAATGTAAAGCTTTATCTGTAGTGATTTTCATTTATTGTTCCTATTGCTTTTTTATGAGCCCAAAACAGTCATCCATTTTACTGGCTGTGTAGGTAAATATAAATGCAATTTAATTTCAACCATTCTAATGCTCACTTAGAATAGATCAAGCAATTGGAGAAAAGAGACAAAAAACCTGGTCGTTTTATCCTAAACTATCTAAAGTAACTTTGTTCCCAGCATAATTAAGTGCTGCTTGTCCTGATACATTGGCTTTTCTCTTTGATTGGGCTGCTTTCAATGAGGCACATCTCATTACAGAACAGTAAACTCTAGCACACATGAAAATCAATCAAAACCCTTAACTTACTGAGAGACAAATTAGATATACTAATTTTTATGTATTTAAGAAAGCATTCTCATTTGAAAAAAAAATCTTATCATATCTAGAAGAGAGAACAATGGAAGGACTGCAACTCAGACTCCTGTTATTTTCCATTTCCCTCTGGCACACCTTATTACCTGCTTTAAGCCTGGGAATGAAGTGATATAAGAGGTGGGAAGAGTTTTTTATCCATAATCCTAAACCACATTGTCAAAATCTTCCACTGTATTCGCCTACCTCTTTACCTAGTAATGTTTTAATTTGCACCACATCAAATAACTTACATCATGCAAGTGTATAGCTCTCAGTTGTCAAGAAATTTTCCTTCCCTTATGGAGAAGATAGGTAAATCTGCCCATCAAATGAACCTCACTTTTTTGTTGTTATGCAATTATAAACTTTTTTGTTGCTCTAGAGCTATTTTTACAAATGTATTTTTCACTTGCACTGTTGGTGAAGCTGTCACATATTCTTATAAAAGTAATGTTCCTTCAGATGCAAAGAATCAAATAATCTCTTGATTTCACATCTTCCTTGAAAAGTAAACATTCATTATAAATGGTAACACCATGAGAGAAACTACAACACAAAGATTTAAAACAAGCCTGTGTTTTATTTGCACTAAAAGGTAAGCGAGAGATGAGCTTCAGAGAATGTGTGAAAATGAAGGTAAAAGGTCAGCATAGATTTCAGTTAAATTACTTTCTACTTCCCTCTAAAGGTCTCTCAAAGATAAACAAAACTCTTCTTTGAACAACGTATACTCTCACATTTAAATGCTTTGAAGATCTTGTGTTAAATTCACAATAATGAGGCTATAGGGTATGATGCCTCTTGCTTTGATTTTAACAATGCCCAGAAGATGCCGAAGAAGAATGACAGAGAAAGGTGTGACAGACCTTTGAGTTAGTTCTAAAACTAGTTTTAAAGGGTATAGGTTAATTAAGCAACCTACTCATATCAGTTTTCCTTGTACCCAGTTCACACTGATCATTAGCAAGAGTAGCTTTAAACAAGTAATCTGTTCTGATAGTTATTTCAAGGTTAAAGCAATAGTACATTCAGACAGTGATAAAAGTCTTAGCTGGCAAACATCTAGATAGTCTTTGAATTCTACTATGCCAATCAGACTCTTTGGAAAAAAAGTTTATCGGTAAGACTGAACTCAGAGTGTGATCCAGCAGTGTATTTCCCAGAGTACTCTAGCAGTATTGGTTTCTCAGATATCCTTGTTTTTTTTTCTAAAAACTATATTGAAACACATTGTCTCTGATCTTACCTTTTACAACATAAACAAAACTGTTCCTTTACATCAGTTATTTATCAATTAGAGAGTCACTAAATCACAGAACAGAAATTGGAAAGTACCTCTGGAAATCATTTGGTCCAATCCTGTGTTGCTGAAGGCGGGGTCACCTAAGTCAGGTTGCTCTAGATTTTACATTGCCAGGTTTCAGAAATTTCTAAGGGAGGAGAAATCACAACTGGTCTAGGCATCGAATTAACTCTTCCCAGCTGCCGCTGGGGGGTGTGGCCAGGCTATTCAATCCCATGTGCCATCATGCTCGGGATATAAGGGCAACAGCTGGGTCAGGGCAGTGCTGTGGCCAGTGCGGGAACTGCAGTTCTGCTGTCGGGCTGAGCGTCGGGAACAGTTACATTGGACATTGCTTTTTTTTTCTTTGTCCTTTGGCTATCATTGTAACTGCCTACTCTTTGTGGTGTTCTATTAAACTGTCCTTATCTCAACCCAGAAAGTTCTACAACTCTCTCTTGATTCTCCTCCCTATCCTGCTGAGTTGGGAAGGAGTAACTGGGTGGTTTGGTTATTGTCCAGTTAGGGCTAAACCACCACAGCATCTTGTTACCCTGTTTGATCACTTTTACAGCATAAAATAATTTTCTTATATTTAAATTGAACTTCCTGCATTTCAGTTGCTCTTTAAATATATTTCAACCTTAGACAGGTCATTTCTAATATTAAAAAAACCCCTGTATTTCTAATTATCTCATCAGGTAAATTCATTTTGGAAACCAATTGGAATAAGTAGTTCAAGATCTCTGAATTTTTTTGAGTACTCATGGAACAGTTTTGAGCAAGATGGAAAAGTGCTTGTGTTGAATCAGTGCTTTTCTTTACTGGCTAAAAGATTTAAACACAGTCCACTTTCGAACTGGCATTACAAAATTTCAGCAATGACTCACTAGAATTTGCTGCAATGCAGAGCTGCCTGCCTGCTTTGTTTGGATTAAGTTGCATTTGATTTTCTAATGAGAAATAAAATGTATTTAGTTTCTTTATGGGGGAAGAGATTCAGCTGTTGCTATTACTTTTTCTTTCAGAACTCATGAATATTGGACAAATAATTTCCCTGAAGTATCTTTTGGTTGGCTTTTTCACTTTTTTTTTTCTAGAAAGAGAGTTTGTTCCTGATTCAGACCCTTTCCACTATGCATATCATTCATCATGAGTTAGATACTATTCTGAGTACTTCAATTTTGGGTTTTCAACAGTTCTCCAAGCAAAAGATGATCTTTCTTGAGCAGCTCTAGGATTTACTCACCTCCACAGTCCAGCATGTTATACTCATCTGGTTTTTCCAGAGGCCAACAGTCATAGTCTTTGTTATCTAAATCATGCCACCCCTCCACTAATATCATCTGCCAGGAAAAAAGCATATGAATAGACTACAATAAAGAGAGCACAGGAGAAGGATAATTTCCATCTCTAAAGTTTGTATTACTTCTAAAGTAATCGAACCAAATGCAGAAATATTTCTAGCATAATTCACTCTCTTTAACTTCTGGAGCAAAAGATGACAGATTCCTAGTGGTATATAAACCTGATCTGTATATTATTTTTATCAATACAGTGATTAGTCATGAAACAATGAGGGAACTTAACTAATCCTCCTCTCACAGAAAATTTTCCCCACAAAGAGCAGTGGTTCTAGGGCCATATAAAGAGACATATTTGATTTAAAGAGGTTTTTTTGATTGCTTTTAAAATGACACAGGTCCTGCTCCAGATTGCTCAGTTTCTTTTAGTTTTTGACAACTAATCTCTTTAAATAAATATTTTTTATTATGCTATTAATAGCACAATACAACTGTTAATGATATAAACATTAAAATATAGTTATAGATAATACTAAGATCGCATAGGTCTTATTACAGTTAGAATACAGCATTGTAATAGTTTACAGATTGTATTGCAAGAGTAGGAAAATACACTTTACATTTGTACATCTGTTATGCATTATAATAGGTATATTAATCATGTATTAAAATATACACTCTAAGGTGTCTATATGAACAGAACAGAATATGCTATGACAATGCACTCTTGTCTTATTCCACTTGTAGTAAAAAATATTAGTTTCTACCCATATAATCTACAATCAATTTTATATCAATAATTGGAGGATAATTGCCTACTGGATTATACAACTACTTATCCCATTATTCATTGAATAAGCTGTATATAACATACAACCGAATTTTCCAATACATTCTTCTATTACTCTTGAGTTCTACGTTGCTAAAATAATATTCAACAATTGCCCGCTAGAAATATCTGTCTTACTGCAATAATCCATAAACAGTTCTTTCTGTATGCACAGAATAAGTTATGGTAGCCAGATCTATGTAGTTTACCTACCAATAAACTGAGGAGGCTTCGTAGCCCTAAGGCTGGTGTTTTGACAGCTCTCATGCTCCCTAATGTGCACTCAGCTCAAGTGTCAGGGCTGCTTCTGATATTGCTGTTGCTACTGAATTGGATGACCTTGCCTAAGAAGGGGGGTTGCTAGGCAAGTTGATCATGGCAACTGGAGTTGCTGCAGCTGTTCTGCCTCCTCCTCTCTTCTCCCATACTCCACTTTTTCTTGGTGCAGAGTGGAAACAACTGTCTCTGCCTTTTCAGAACTTCTCTGAAAAATCATCTCTTGTCTTAGGGATAGCCCTCCAACCATTAACATTTGTCTCCTTGTCAGCTCTAATCTGGAAAACCAATGGAAGGATTTTATTTCACTGCCTTGTTAAATGTGGGAAGCATCTGATCTTTAGGTGGATGAATTGATACTGTGGAAATAAACACAGAGACATAGCTGGGCCTGGGTGAGGTGTATAAACTCCCAGGCAAGACAAGATCACCTATGTAAAATAAACGATGGACTAGGTGAGGTTCCTTCCAACCTGAATTATATTAGACCCTATGACTTCAATTTCTCAGTCCCTGGAGGTGTAGGACAACTTCTACTTGTGTCCTGTTGCATACACAAATAGGCTGCTGCCTAGCCATGCTGGAATGGTAAAAACACACCACTATTTCTGTTTGCTGAAGTCACTGCCAACACAGAACCTCAGTTGTTATTAAGCTCTCCTGAATACTTCCCTATGTTTTGCCTGGAATTATGGCTCTCATTCCAAACTGACATTGAACTTCACCATTTATCACACCAAAATTGCATGAAAAAACTACAATGCGTGTCTAGTGCATCTTGAAAGGTATTGTAGATCAATTAAAAATCTGGTTTGGATTCAGGCATAGAAGAGATATTTGTATAAACTAATCTAAACATTTCAGGTTGAACTTTATGTTTGCAGTGAAATCCTACACCTCATTTGTACACCTCATTTCTCTGCTTCACTATGACCAGTTCACCTCAAACACGGGTTGCAATTTATGGAAGCCTTTAGAGTATTGCAGCTTGGCTACATAGTAGAAAGAGCAGAGAAAAGAATGCTTTCTTTTTTGGTAGAATTTTCTGCTTAAAAGAACTCTATATATATTAACATCTTTGAGAGGTTTTACTGGTGATTTGTTTTATGGTATCTTGTGCTCAATGAGGAATTTGCTGGCAGGGAAGCTAAGGATTACAACTTGTTAGGCCCTCCAGCAGCCAAAAGATTACCAGACTGATCCTATTTTCTTTAATAGGACTGTCAAATATTCACACAACGTTAATATCATGATTCAAGGATTGTAACTATAATATATTACTTTTATAGCTACTTGTCTATCACCAAGTTCAGAATTCCTGGAGAGCAGCCATGTACAAGAAGCTGGTCTGGGAATCCTGAATTAATGGATCAGGATGTATGGCTGGTGATTGTCTAATTTAACAATTGATCACAGATATTTGAGAAGGATAATACCACTCTGCAATTAAGTACTAGACATTTTTACAAGGAAAAAAAAAAGAAAACTATTGACTCAGTTTAACTGAATTTTGCCAACTGTGACTTGACTGTCTTTGTGCTATAGCACAGTTTTTGGGCTACTTCTTATCTCACAAGGATCTCTGAAAAATCTGAAAAAAAATAGATAATTTCTACTGATTGAAATGAAGTTTGTCAAACAATTTGATGTTAATAGATTTATTTCTGTTTGTTAGGTGTGCTCAGATAGTCTCTTAAGCTATAGATTATAGCTTATAGCTTCTTTCCATTTCATTTGTTAACTTAATAATAGTTTCTACTACCAGAGGGAAAATAAAGATATTTCAAAGCTTTATGAGCAATATCACTGTAGGTATCTGTAAAAGCATGCATTTATATTAATGTTTTGATCATAAATTCATAAATAAAATATAAACATGCAATATTTGTAGACAGTAACAATGGTTAAAATATTGCTGAATAAAACTTGTTAACTGTGTGCTTTCTAGTATTTTAGGAAAGCAATTTCCAGCAACATACCAAACCAAAAGTTACTGTGATGAAAGCTTCAAATATCCTTGAAAATATTTATTCTAAGATTCAAACTTTCCAGATGTTTTTTGTCTTGATAAGAAGCTGAAGTTCAAATAGAGATGTTTAAACTACTTCATTTTAAATTAGATAACATTTTCTAGCAAGACATCTATTTTCAACAAAAACAATCTCAGAAAGTCCCTCCCAGGGCTCATCTGAAATTTTAAAAAGATGGAATTTCAAATACACCATTTCTCAGAAATGTGTTGTAAATTGTGAAATCAGCATGTAAAGACCTAAGTTCTTGAAATATACAACTCAACAACACAGAGTATGTTCACCTGGCACATGGTTTGGCATCCTGCTCAAATGCTACACTGCTCTGGGCTTCTAGCATCCAAAGCAGTGTAAGATTATCTATCCTAATCTCCCTTTATAGTGTTAGATCTAACAAAACTCATTTTTGATGACATGGAGTCGTTTTGCGGAGGTGCGAGCAAGCATGGCCAGAGCACTCTGACGCTTCCCTCTAGTGGCTACATCGCAGAAAAACGGCAGACAAAATATTCCTTTGCGCTGCTCAGTTTAAGGAGAGCCTCCTCTTGGCAGAAGCTGCCACAAATGGAGCGCTTGGGAGCAGAGTGGCAGAGAATCTGCCTGGTCTGATTTCAGGTTCTCATCTGGGAGTTTGGTGGCAGAAGCTGCTGACCTTCGTCCCCTCCCCTTCTTGGCAGCAGAGTGATGCATTGAATAGCTAGAAGACATTCCCTTGGCTCTGGTGCACAGTCACACTGCTGCAGCACAGCGAAAGATTCCACCTACATTGGGTCATTGTAAACCATTTGTTGACACATTTTCAGCCTGCAGATAGTGCCTTGCTTTCCTGTGTAATGCAATGTTGATCTTGCCTTGTAATTCTACATTGACAAAAACGTGTCAGAAGAGATCTTCCAGGGCGGTCTTCTTGTGTGCTCTCCCTGTGGTGCTGTTCCTGCAGACTTTGTGCTGCTTATGAGGTTAACTGGACAACTTATCTGATTACATCTGTTTAATTTATTATTATTTTTCTGCTGCATTAGCTTTAACTGTGTCAGCAGTTTTTCCTTTGTCCTTTCTTATCTCTTCTGGGTTCAAGTCTCTTATTCAAAACTCTTATTCAAGTAACATACACATGTTCATGTGGTTCAGTGAGACTCAAATATCAGTTGAGTCTGGATTAGTAAGATTAAAAAATGACATCTGATTGTCTCAAGAATTCTTGGCAATTTGGTGAAAAGATTAACCAGTGTCATACATTTTGGAGTAAATCCGTAGCTTCAGAAGTACTAAGTGACCTCAGTTTTTTGGGAGTGTTGAACAGGCAATGGGTGTAGGTCTGGTGAAATGCTGGAAGGTAGTTAGCAAAGTTTCTGAGCCTTGCAGATACACCAACCCGTACCTTTGCAGTAGCTCTCCATTTCTCTCACATACTCTCCCAATTACTGGAACTATGAGAGAGTTCTAAAGAACAAGGCCTTGGGCTAAAAGAATGGTAATCATAAAAAAGAAGTAATGACATATTTGTTACTAAAGATCTGAAAGGTTAATGTTAGATGATTAATCTTGGATGATAGTTTAACTCAATTGCAGAAGGAGGAACAAATAGTTACATAGTTTACACAAAGTAACAGAGATAAGAGGCAGTATGAAAGCATAACAGATCAGAGGAAGAGTTTTGTAGAACAGAAATTAGGGATGCTGTAAACTACAGTTAAGAAACTGATTCTTCTGACTTCTTCATACTACCTACTTCATACTACCTATGATGTTTGTATAATATTTATGACGTAAGGTCCACTCTAGTTCACAAGACATCAAATGAAGGCTTATTCTGTAGCTGCACTTTGAATCTGATCTGCAGCACTAAACACGTTTAAAAAATTAATTAACTTCAAAACTGTTAGAAAATACATCAAGACCTGAAACAACAAGCACCATGTATACTCCCTGCACATTATATGGAGACTGTCATCTGGGATTAACTACAGATGTGATGAAGAATTATTTCTCTTTAAGAGTATGCACTGTTCTCTGTTTAGATGATTGATCATGAATTATATCACCTGCTATGGAAGGAAAGAAATATTCTAGGATTTTCATCATTTAAGACAATCTGTAATTATTCTTCTAAAGAGAAGGTGGAAAGAATGGGAATATCGGGACTTTTGCAAGGAGAATACACAAAGCTAGAAAACAACAAGGCAACAGTAATTGTTTCCCTAGCTGAAAATGTTGTCGGTCTTAATAAGTTAATCTAACATGACTGGAAACCTCTAAAGTGACTGGGTAAGAAAAACTGAATTCACAGTTCTCAGGGAAGCCAACTGAAACTTCAATTTCAAAGTCATCCAGATTAACCTTTAGAAAATCCTAGCCTAAGTACATAACTTAAAGAGATTTCTGCATCAAGGGATTCACTTGAATAAATAATTTGCAGCATGTCAATGCTGCAGGTCTTCAAAAGGATATTCAGCAAGTCTGAGACTGTAAGAATGAGTTTCAATTTGATAGGATGGCTCCCTGAAACACTTAAGAAAAGTTGGTCCCAGTTCAGCACAGAGTAATTTCAGTTTTCTTTTTAGTAAAAAATTGAGCACAACATCACTGATATTCTCAAATGCTTCTTTTAGTCCTCCCACACAGGCAGAGATGTTATAAAGTCTGCAGAGCTTAAGAACAGGAAACTTGGCTGCTCTTAATATCTACTGTGGAGGAACTGGGTGTTGGTGGAATGGCAGCTGAGGAACATTACTGTTCTTACCTGGGTCATGCTAAGATCCACTGGCCATTCCACTGATTGTAGAGTATTCGATTAAAATCTGCCTTCTGCCTTAACGGGCTTTTTCCTCTCTTCTTCTCTTCCCACTACACGATTCATTCATCTTTTCAGAATGCTTGATGGATTTTTTTCCCATATTTTTATGCACATTAGCACTGCACAATTATTGACATTGCACATATCTTTTCTCTCAGCTCTCCCTCCTCCCTCCCCAATAGACACCTTCATAAGCCACAACTACTTCCACATTTCTAGAGGCTCACATAATTAGGAATTCTTATTACAACAGAAAGATCACTGAGTCAAGGTATCTCTTGGCCTTTTATAACTGCAAGATAATTTACCCTTTTGTATCATGTCTTCAGAGCAGACCCAAAATAAGGGGGCTAGTCCAAACTGTTTCCAAATTGATCCAAACAGGTTCAAATTATTTACTTTCCCCAAGTCATGATTATTTCTGCACATGTCAGGCTAGAGAGATGCTTGCCTATAACATTTTCACTCACTTTCAGTAGTGGTGCCTCTATCCCTTCCTTTGTGTTATAGTCTAACGTTTTTCACTGTCCTTCCTTGTTAAAAAGTTTTCTCTACAGTCCCACCTGCTTCTCTCTTGCTATAATATTGGCTCAGTACTTATTCCAGATATACAGAGAAGAGTTAACATGTTCTGTGTACTTTTTACATGCTTGAAGTCTTCGCATGTTGGCTTCTGCCAGTTCCTACATACCAAGATGCCTTATATAGATGTAGTCTCACATTTCTTTAAAGAGAAAACGGATTATCCTGGTTTCAGCAGCATAATACAGGAATATTAATATTCATAATCCATAATACAGAAAGAGTGTCATGGTTTAAGCCCATCAGGGAAAAAAGATTATGATTTGTCTCAAGTACCAAAGACTTGAAGATTGCTAAAGGCCAGGGAGAGCTTAACTGCCACTTAAGGTCCACGACAAAACAGACCAGGCTACTTGGCTTGAGGAAGAAACCATAAAAATAATTTAATACCAACTAAAGCATAAAACCCCAAAACATAACCAAAACAAACCAACACAGCATGGTACAACCAGCCCTATAAGACCACCTTCTCCTCACTCGCCCCTCTTCCTGGGCTCAGAGCCCTGATCCCGGTGTTTTTACCTCCGTCCCCCCAAAAGTCCCAGAGGGGCAGGGAATGGAGGTTTCAGTCAGCCTGCTCCTCATAGCTTCTGCTGTTTGTCTCTCCTCAGGGCAGGTGGGCTCCACACCAGTCCTCCCGGCAAGTTCGTGGGGTACCACACACACACAGCAGCCCTGCATGGGCTGCTCTGACATGCATTTATCTCAAAAGCAGCAGCTCCTTTCTGCCATTCTTGTGGGTCTGCTCTGCAGCCCACAGGCTCTCCAGCATGACCTGTGCCATGGCTGCTTCCTCACACAGTCTCCAGCCCGTCCGGGTGCACTCACACGGAGCTGCTGCTGGCTCTCAGTCCTGCCATTGCCATCCATAGGTTGCAGGGGTACCACCTGCATTCTCACCACGGCTTGCACAGGGGTCTTTGGTCCGGTGCTCTTCCTTCCTTCCTCCTTCTCCGACTGTGGGGTCCGTGTGATCGCCTCCATCTTGTATCACCCTTACACCTCCTGCCAAGCACTTCAAATTCCCGTCCCTAAGTAGTGATCGCAGAGGCACCAGATTGGCCTAGCCGGGCTGGGGGGTGGGTCTGAACCCAAGAGCCAGAGGAGAGTCCAAAAACGTTTTATCATGTCTTCACTGCAACCTGCTCCCCCTGTTACCAAGCAAAAGCAGCTCCTTGCTAAACCATGACAAGGAGTGATTAAAGAAAGTGCATAAGCCTAAGCAGAACAGATAGCTCAACAGTAGGAAAGGACATTTTCTCCTCAGATCTTTGTATGCAAACAAATGATGTCAAATGCAGCCCAGGACAAATCACGACAGCAAAAACGTCTCATTTACACAAAGAAGTAAAAAATCAGTCTTTTAACATCCTAGACTTTCTGCTGATGGAGATTTTGTCTGTATGAGTTCTTAAAAGCTGTGCCTCAAGTGGAGTAAACTTGGTAAATGTCCAGCTTGGCACAATGCCACTTTGTAGACTGTTTTGTGATTGACTACTTGTCAGAACCAGTCTAGTGGGAGAAGGTGAGGATTTTCAGATGCTACTGAGACAGAAAAGATTTCTCTGCTTCTCTGGGTACATTACTTTCTCTACTGGTCAGACATGCCTTCCTTATGTTAGAAAACACTAAGCAGCCAACCACTTCTTTTCCTGTCATGTTTAGCACCCTAATAGAGATTGATCTACCAGCTCAAGAGGGATAGAGAACTTCTGGAGAGAGTCTAGCACAGGGCCACCAAGAAGATCAGGGAACTGGAGCATCTTCCTTATGAGGAAAGGCTGTGCGATCTGGGGCTGTTTAGTCTACAGAACACTGAGGGGGGATCTAATTAATCTAAGTATACAAATAGTGGATGTCAGAAGGTTGGGACATCCCTTTTTTTTGTTCTATCTAGCAATTGGATAAGAGGTAATAGACAAAAATGGACAAAACCGTTCCATTTAAGCATAAGAAAAAACTATTTCACTGTGAGGGTGAGGGAGCCCTGGCACAGGCTGTCCAGGGAGGATGTGGAGTCTCCTCCCTTAGAGGTCTTTTAGACATGCCTGGGCAGGTTCCTATGTGACCTGATCTAGGTGGACCTGCTTAAGCAAAGGGGGTTGGACTAGATGATCTCTAAAGGTTCCTTCCAACCCCTAACATTCTATGAGTCTATGATTCTATGATTTGCACCTTAGCTTTGACACAGGGAACAGTTGCTCTAATGTCAACAGAAAAGACAGAAAACTGTTTTGAATTTGAAACTCAAAAACCTGATGTGCTTTGCCTGCTGGGATAAAATAAGTTATTCTTTTGTAGCAACATGCAACTATTATCTGATTTAAGACTCAATCTCACTTTAACTGAAGTCCTTGGCACATGTTTTTTTTCTTTTTCCAGTGACACACTAGTCCCAGAATATCGAATTCAGAACATACTGCAAAGAGAAATGTAGACATAGTCAGTATTTACAAAAAGGATCATTTTCCCACTGTTTCACTTTTATATTGCCTACTAGGTAATTAGCTTTTTCTTCTGAGTGCCGTCCTTAATGATTTCCAATACATTCTGGTTAACAAGAAGCATGAGGTGTCAGTATTATTCTGCCATGAATACCTTCATTGTTCTGCTCTCACAAGTATTAGTAGATCATCCGCGTCTTCTCATCTTGCATTTCTCTAGAGCCTTAAATTTCCTTGAAATTTATTTCCTATATAATGATTCCTTGGTTTTAATTCTTCCAAAAGCAAGATATTCTCGAAGGCATACACAGCATACACAACACCCACTTAAACTCCTCATGGTTTACTGACACTTCTTGAAAAAATCTTCACTACTTTTTGTATAAGTATGTAAATATGTAAAAACACTCACAGTTCTGACATAGGCTATCACAGCCCTGAGCATATCCCTCTCTCCTGTAAGCTATGCTTGTCTTGTGTCAGGGCCAGGACAGATAGTGAAGCTCTCCAGCCTTGAAGCTATGTGAAGGAGAGCTGCCTGAGAAGCTCTTGCAGGGGATATCCATTTTTCTCTAGGAACTGCTTTTATAATTAGTCTCTCAAGACTTATTTTCTGCCAGCACTACATTGCACCTATGTCCATACCTGGCCAGGCACACCATTGATCTGAATCCTGACCCTGACACATGGATTAGTCTCCTTGGTTTAACCTAGGATTTGTCTTGCTCCCATTGATTCATCTGTCAATCTCCACTTTTGCCTGACTCTCTTTACCATCTCCAGAGCTGCCATGTTTGCTCTCTTCAGGCACTGTAGGCCTATATCTCCCTCCTTTCTGGAGCACTCTGTCCTTGCTGCTGACAAGGACACCTGAGCAATAATGTTGCAGTAAAAAGAAAAGGTAAAAAATGTTCCAGAATGAATATGCAATAAAGCAATTTTTACCCAAAAAGGAAAGCATAAATACTTTGCCCAAAAACTTGTATGGATACATGTCTGCAGCACCTTTCGCTAAGTTGCAATTCATACTGCAAGTGCAAATTATTGTAAAGGATCTGCTCTTTACAAACAAACAAACAAGAAATTGTTTTCATAGTAAATAGTAATTATCAGGATACAATTCTATTAATAGATAACTTCAAACACAGATATTATCAATATCTTGAGATTTTATGGGGTTTCTATAGTTTTTAAATTAACAGTATGGTCACTAATTCAGTTTGATTTCCAGACACACTGCTGCTTCAAAATATCTGCTTCAAGCTGACTGTAGTTTTAAAGATCTTTATAAAATGTATGAAGGCACTTTAGTTTCTTAATAATAACAATTTTTTGTTAATGCTTGACCCCTACTGAGTGTTGTATTGGTTCATAGTATCATTCTTTCCCTAGCCATACAATAGACCAAGTGTTTCCTCTCTTCCTTCCCCGGATGTTTATCACATTAATAGGAGAAGATCTCTAACCTGTGTAAGTGTTGTTCTCCATGCTTCAGTGAGAAGAAAAAACTCACTTCATTAATGACATCTTTATATCCCATGAAGGCTGGATAAGCAGCAGCATAGTTCATGGGAAGGTTTTGAGATACAAGTAATTAATCTAGAAGAATGATACACAAAATCCTTAGCCCTCTAAGCACAAAGTAGGACAAATCTACCACTGTCAGACAACAGGGAATTAAAGAGCCAGGCTATCTGCAGAAAGGGTAGTGAAATTAGATATGCTGTACAGGAGAAATTTCTCTCCTCCTAACCTCTGGAGAAAGCACTGCTTCCCAGGGACTGTGAAGCTTATTCAATATTCTTTTTTGTAAATAAACACCTGGGCCATAAGAACAAATTTCTACAGACCCTGAAATGAAACCTACGTTAGTATATTCCTCTTCAGAGAGAGAAGGGTTGCATGAGAACCGGAATATGCATTAAAAAACTGTTATGCTTCTGTGCTGGTGAGAAAGGAATGTAATTTTAAATGGTGGCCTGCGACAAACTCATTAGTACATTGGAGTGACTCACAAGGACTATTCTAGAATATCTTAGAGGGTTTTTTTTCCTTTACATTTGAGCAGAGGGATGCTTTTCATCTCTGGCTCAGCTATTTCTGATATTAGCTAGGGCATGTTTCAAGGCATTCTCCCTGCTTCATGCAGGGCTTATGAAAAGACTATTTTTACCACATGACTATTAGTGTCGCCAGTCCTCCTGCCCCTCTCAGGGTCAAACTCTCCCTTAAAAGTGCGCTATGATTATGTAAGAGATATAAATTGAAATTCCATTGGGAAGCTGTAGCTATCATAGAGCTGAAGAGAAGAACACTTGTGTGGCTTTGATAAAACACAAGTGGATCATCCTCTTAAATAAAACAGTGGTTACTTTTGTTACTTCTGATATAGTTCAACAACTACCTACTGTGTAAGTTTGGTTCTTAAATCATCTTACACCTTGCTCTTCCAAAAACCCTACAAATATGAGTTAGAGAGCTTTTATGAAACAGCTACCTCTCCATGTATTATGACTAGAATATATTTAAAAATGGAACTTTCTGATCCCAGAAAGAGGATTCTTTTTTCTCTTAAAAGCAGCCTGAGATCACTTTCACTTCTAATCATAGAATGAACATGACCTATCATTAGCAACAACATTTCACTGCATTGCTCTGTGTTCACAGCATACAGCCGATGAGCCAGACTCTTGACTTTCTCAAGAAGCGACTCTTCTCTTTCCGTTCTTGTGTATTTGAGAGGCACACTTGTTTCAAAAAGAAGTCATGATATATAAGATAATAATATAATATACTCACACAATATGGAGTATTGAAATGTATATATTACAACCGTGCATGAAAATCTGAGTTAATCGGATTTGGTAAGTCACCTCAACTGAAAGGTTTGGGGTATAAATGTTCAAGTCTGGGAAGAAAAAAGAGAGAAAGTATATTTATTTCAGAGTTGCATGGCTTTGTATGACCAATAGGACTATGTGGTTACAACTACATGTTATAAGCATTTTAAAAGATCTAAATAGACAAAATAGTTGTGGTTAAAAGAGCAAGGGGTATCCAGGACAGTAAGCAAAATAAACAGTGGTAGGCAGGATCAAAGAACAGAGCTGTGAAGATAAAGGTTTACATGTGCTTGGCATCATCCAGTGAGGAATTGACTATACCTATGTTGGACAAATGTGTTTTACTGGATTTCTGAGTTGAACATCCATGATAGGATGCAGACATACTCCAACAGTTCTGTTATGATGACTCCTTTTTTCCTGACTAGAAATCCTGGTTGCCAGATATAACTAGTTGAGAGGCAACAGATTTGCCGAATGCTGGTCACTGGCACAGATGGCAATGAGAATTCATGCAAAATGACACCTGACAGGCAAGCAAGGAAGTAAGTAGACATGCAGGTTTTGCTGGCCCTCCCTGATAAAGGGTGTAAATAACTAGTTTGGCCTTATTTAGTTGAGATGGACAAAGGATCTTAAAGGAAGGATGAGTCTCAGTTGATAGGGAGGAATGAGGAAGTGCTGTTTAGAATTATGAGATTTGTATATACTCTTCATTAGATGTATTAAATGAATAGCGACAAAAGCCAAACACGTCTGGGCTTATCTTGTGATGCCATTAAGGGTATCTTCTCTGTCTCACGGGAACTGCTGCCAGTATTCGTTATTGATGCTTTCTGTAGTGAACAGGTTCTTCATTTTTTTTCCTTAGGGTGTGCTGAAAGAATTGACTTGTTTGAGATCTACAAGAAATAGTGAAAAACACTTATTGATACAGCAGAAATCTTAGCTGTCAGGGTTAGTTGTCAGAATCCAAGCAAGCAACTTGTCTTATTTAAATGTGTCTTAAGGAATGTTATGCAAATTATGTTTTCTTATGGTAAAAAAACTCTTCTCACAAAACTAAACATAGATTTTTTTTTCACCTGTGCTTATAGATCCCTGTCTCAGCCTGTGCCTTGTATTCTTATTAAGGGATTTGGTTTTAGAATGGAAGAGAAAGATGGAGAGCCACACTAGTGACATTTAGACAGAACAGCAAAAGAACAATGCAAGTTTCTATCTGATCTGTAAAGAAAAAATCAAAACTGTAAACAGAGATGCTAACGATCATTCATAATTAATGATTCATAGTGAATAAGTCTGGTAATGCATCAGTTTATAGATATGTCTTCATCAAATTTTCTGGTTTGATAATGCCTTCTATTTTAAATTAGGTGACTTAGAACATAACACTCTACAGTTCACAAGATAGATTTTGTGTTTCAAACAGGATACTTGCCACTTTATAAGGCAATATCACTACATTAAGCTATACCTGCTAACCACGACTTAGCCACTGGTATGTACCTAGATGATGTCTGTATCCATGGTACAATGTTAATTAATGTGCTGCATGTCTATAAATGAGGTAACATTTGACAATGTTTTCTTGAAAATTAGCTCTGAGTTATGTCTCAAAATAGTTTAATGTATTAAAGGACAGTGTTCAATAAAATGTCTTTGTAGGGTGTGGGCTAAAAGACAGGAAATTAAGGCATGGAAATGTTCAGTGATATGCTAAAGATCACAATGCAGACTAAGGATCTCTGCTGAATGCTTGTGCTGAAGCACACTGGAATTCTGCATAGTTTGTGCACCTGAAAAACAGAAGATTTGGAAGTTTAGTCTTCTGACTAAACAATATTCTATACAATATTCTAAACAATAGATGTTCACTGGCTTTCTTGCCATTCCCTGGCTTTCTACCCATTAAAGTTTCACTTTCCATCTTGCCTTTTTTTTCTTTTTTTCCAATAGTTGCTGACTGAATCACATGAAAATATATTATTCTGAATCAACACTTTAAGCTCTCACTCATATATTTAAAATGTGGCTTCCCTATGCTAATCCCTTGATACTTTGATTTCCTCATTGAGAAGAGTGGAAGGTCTTAAAATTTATATGTAAGAAGTAGCAAGTGAAACTATCAACTAAACCATTGCAGACTGTCAGATAAAAATAATTTCATTAAAAAATGAAAATATGGAGTCAATAAGTAAATTTTATGCAATCCTATTGGACATGTGTAAAAGTGGACACAGGAATGGATGTATAGGCCTTTTTTTTTACACATAACCACAACATGGCACCAAGAAACAAACACCATTTTCTGGAGGAATTGAGACTCAAAATATTGAAGAAGTGAGAGCAAGCATAAGAAACATATTCCCGTGACACCAAACGGCTCAGTTTCCACATACTCATTCAAATGGGCCAAATAAGGCCATTCTATCTCAAACACAAATGTAATTCTTTCCATTAAATGCAGCTCTTATGAACTATCATGAGAAAAATGTAACAAATTACACACATTGTCTTTACAATGCATCAAAAATTAAATTTGTGTAATCCACTGCTTCTTTAATCAATGTGATGCCTATGAGATTGGCAGTAGAAACACCATAAAGTACTCATGATGATTAATATTATCTCCTTTAATAGAGTGTCCATAGATTCTTAAGAACACTGCTCTTCTTAGAGATGTGGTAGCATGTTGAATTAAATGACTGTGAGGGAAATGCATGTTATATAGCCTTTTTGTCTTTCAGTAGTAATGCTGGCTTGAAGGAAATATCAATTGCCAACAAAACTAGGACATATGTCAGCACCAAACATGGGATATTAAACAATGAAGAAGGCAAATGATTTGTACAGAAAACTAATGTAAAACAATTGATTGACTGACTTCCAAAATGCTGCACAAAGTTCCTGGCAAATGTGTTGCTTTCAAAGGAGTTCAAAGCTTCTTAATTCCTTAATTCTTACAGGACAAATAACTGCAAAGAAAAATATTCACACATCCAAGTCATTGAACTAGTTTCTTGGCACCGGTAATACTTTTCAGGGAACGACTAAGGACTGGATATGAAAATCTAGAAACAATTGTCAAGAACTTACCAGTCATGCAACAATCAGCTGGTTTCCAGAAATGATTTATTGGTTTCTTTAGGAACTCTTTGGTTTGTTTGTTTTTTTTCCCCCTTGACAGAATGATAGCTAAAATACTTAAATATAAACAAGGGAAGCTACGTCTGATATGGGAACCAGAATTTGGAGTTACTACTCACTATTACCAGAAGTAAATGGGAGATGTAACAATCTGTAATGGCCATCTGCTGGTTACAAACTAAAATCCACTGTTAGTCATAAAACAGTTACGGTCACCTATAAACATAGATGACATTTCTTTATTCAGCTATTGGATTTAGTTGGGGACAAATTAATATGCAATTACTTGAAATAACAATAAGACTATAATTATTACTGATGAAGTAATTTTTGCTTTTAATAGAGAAACGTCAGCATCACCAACAGCCAGTAAACCTGGAGCTAAAGGCCCATAAAGGGAGCTCCAGCAGAAAGATTGTGATGTGATCAGTATGGTTCCTTTCCTTCCCAAAGCTACAACAATTCTTAAGGTTGAAAATGAGAATGATTTGTGGAAAAGGCTGTCATTAAGCTGAGGAGACAGATTCTTTACTTTGCAACCTCCTGCAAAGAAGAGAGGAACAGTCAGATGCAGTTTTTCAAACATTTTGTTTTGCTGGACTTGAAAAGTATTTCACATTCAGTTTTACCAATCTGCCCTGTGAACAAGGGACCAGATCTTGCCTAGATTCCCCAGACCTTGGTCTTGGTTTTCGTGTGACAGCTCATGGTGACAGCATTGCGGCAGCCAGAGAAGGCAATATATGTGGCCAAAGCCCCAGATATTATAATCATGGAATTGTTTTGGTTGGGAAAGACCTTTAAAGTCATCAAGTCCTATCACTATTCCAACATTGCCAAGCCTACCACTAAGTTCTGTCCCTAAGCACATCATCTACATGTCTTTGAAGTATCTCCAGGGATGGTGACTCTACCGTATCCCTGGGCAGCCTATGCCAGTGTTTAACAACCCTATCAGTGGAAAAATTCTTCATAATCTCTAATCTAGACCTCCTCTGGCTCAATTTGAGGTCATTTCTTCTTGTCATGTCACTCGTTCCTTGGAAGAAGAAATACTCTTCCACCTTGCTACAATGTCCTTTCAGGTAGTTGTAGAAAGTGGTAGAGTGCTGCTTGGGGGTGCAGAGGTCTCCAGGCAACACTAGGGTCTGCAGCCTGGTGGGGCAGAGATCAAAGTACTGGTGAAGCTTTGTGAGATCCTGATCAAATGAAGGTCTCAGGGATTTTACACGTCCATGCCCAAGTCCTGGGCCCTGGTAGTCTGGGGGCATAAGGAAACCACAGGATGCAGTGCTGCCAAAGGGAACCTAGAAGCCGAGCCATATGCCTCTTGCAAAAAATGGCAGATCCTGTGTATGTATAAGAAGCACGCCACGTGTAGGAGAAATTGTGGTGTGTTAGGAGAAATCATGGTGTGTTACAAGAAGAAAGAAAAAAAAAAGAAAAGAAGGAAAATAAAAAGAAAAAAGGAAAGAAGTGAAATAAAAGGGGATAAAAAAGAATGGAAGTGAAACCAAGTGAATTGAAATGTAGCTGCTGCTGTGGCTGTGTGAGAGGGGTGTAGGTTGCCCTGTGNAGGAAACAAGAAAAAGGAAATAAGAAAAGAGAAGAAGTTAAAAAAAGAGGAAAAAAGATAAAGAAAGGAAAAAAGGAAAAAAGAAAAACAAAGAAAAATATAAAAAAGAAAAAAAGATAAAAAATAAAGAAAAAAGTAAGAAAAATAAGAAAAACAGGAAAGAAAGCAAATAAAGGAAAAAAAAAGAAAGAAGAAAAAATAAGAAAAAAAGAAATGGAAAAAAAAATCCAAAAGCAAAAATCCCGCAATAGGAACACGGAGGAAAAGCGCGCGCATGTCAGTATCTGCGCGGGCTGCGCCGCAGGGCTCCGGGCCGCGCTGCTGAGGCCTTGCTCACCAGCAGGCGGCAGGCTTGCACAATGCAGCGGCCGCCGCCGCGCCCGCGGGAAGATGGCGGCCTGCCGTGACCCCGGGAGATGGCGGTGCAGTGCTCAGGCGCCTTGGGTGTCTCCAGCCCGCGGGACGGCTGGCGGTGGCGGCGAGCCCGGGCTAGGGAATGGCAGCCCTCAGCTGTGCCTGGGAGGGAGAGGCGTGGGGTCAGAGGCTGGGCAGAGGGCTGCTCCTCGGAGGTTCACTCCCCGCAGGGGTATGGGGCAGACACGGGGCTGTGCCGCCTATCGCCCACAGCGTGGCTCCTGCGGGCTCGCCTCGACAGGCTCTCCCCCTTCGACTTACTGATGGCCTCGTCGCCAAGACAGCACTTGCCTTCCGGGAGAGCTTCAGCTGCCAGGCAGCCTTGCCTGCAGCTGTCCCATATACACCTTCTCTTGCACTCTCATCCACGGCGTCCTGCCAGCTACTCCTGCTTCTTCCCTACCTATCAAGTACACAGAGAAGTGCTAATTACTTCAGTTTATAAAGGACTGGGTGAGCTGCAGCAAAGGAAATAAAAGAGTAACAAACCAAAGCTAGGCATGGTGGATGCTTACTGTTGAAGACTGGTGCTCAGTGATACGCCCAGGGTTGCCAGCTCCACATTTGCCATGAAAGGCACCAGACAGTGCCCACAGGCCACAGACATTCAAGGCTCTGAGTAGGAGATGAAGGCTAGCTGCAGAAACCTTATACCTCTACTTTGATTCCCTTGGGGATTTTTTTGTGCTTTACAACATAATTTACAGCATGAGACATCAGTCTGTGCTCAGATTAGGTAGTTCCACAGGCTATCTGGCTATATCTGATAGAAAAGTGAAAAATGTGTCTTTGTTTTCTTCATTTGTGCTCTCTGTTGAAAGACAAAGCTTACATAAAAAAGATAAAGCTTACATGAGCAAAATGCATACTGTTCATTATCATGCAGTAAAATTTCCTCTTACAAAAAAAAAATGTATATTGNTCTGGAGCATTAGCAGCTGCAGCAGATCAAGTAGACTAAACCAAATAGGAAATATACTAAATCAGGGACATACACTTGACAGAAGATAAATATAGATCCAGTACCAAACAGACAGTAACTTATCCCAGATGGCACTGCTGAACTGTGACATGACAAAAACATTACTGTTGTCTATTCAGTTCCTTTACAAATACTTTTTTTTTTTTTACTAGCATGCCCATTAGAGAGTCTTTCAGCTCTCTGTTTTCTAGTCTTTTTCTACAGAAAGAAGAGTAAGAATTTCTCAGTAAAATAAAAATCTTAACAGCAATTCTTGTGCTTTGGGGTCCCAGGGCTGTCCTGGTGAGCCAGACTGCATGGCAGACATGGCCCTTTTAAACTAGGGCTGGTGTTTTCCTGTGTTGATATTGTAAGAACAAATTGCTAAGCTGCATTTCATGTGAAAGAAACTTTACCAACCTAAAGAGGTGTGAGTATACCTCTCTGAGAAACTCAATACAAAGTTAACTAAAATTAATAGTCTTTAATCAGTAGCAGTGAAATGTCTGACACTGTCAGTGATTGCTCAGGATCGTTTAAGGCATGTAACTGTCTTAGATGCCTCCTTCTACTTGCTGTCATTTCTTTCCCAGAGTAACTCTGATGTTCTTGTGTACAGAGTGAAGATAAGTACATATGGTAAATCAGGGTCTCATGGTTGTCCAGAGCTACTAAAAGTCTGTAAATGATGGCTGCATGTTCCCTGATGATACAAATAAGACTCACAGGAAAAAACTGCATGAATGTACTGGGCATCAATATGAAACTTCAGAGCTTTTCTAGCAACTGGAGGATACTTGACCAAAGTTTAACATTCTGTCCTGAATGTGCAATCCTCACAGTCACATACTCTGTATTTTCAATACTATATAGATGATATGCTTCCTAAACTCATAGGAATTTCTATGTTACTGCTAATAGTACGTGCATTGAAAAGTATGGGTTATTGGTTAGAGAAGTGCTAGGAAGACAGTAATTTCATTATTCACTGGTAGTTGGTATTAAGTCCCTGTACATCTTTTGGAGAAGCAAAAAATTGTCAAAGAAGGAAAGAGACCTAAGCAGCCATGGCAGTGCAGCTGCCATATTGACCTTTCTGTGAGCCATTGCATAACAAATGGTTTCGGCCTTTACAGTCCTTCAGCATTATTGGAATCTTACCATAACAGAGTCTCAGTTGTTACATAACTTCAGAGATGTGACTACTATGAGTAATGATAAGTAAAGAAGGGTCGTGCTCCTTGAATTGCAGTTTGAAGATTAGCAGCATTAATTCTGTGAGAACAAAGTTAAGACATTTTCTGTACCAGGTTAAAACAAAGATTTCATTGTCTGTCTTAAAACCTGTTTTCCCTTTTGCCAAACTCCAATCACTAGAGATGTAAGAAGAGTGTAAGATGGAAAGAGCTGCATGCTACATAGCATTATGCATACATTACTAGGCTCCTCCCTGAAAATCAGCTAATGTGCCTGGGCTATAGAAAGCCTGTTGTCTGCCTGACTAATGGAAAGACAAAGAAACTCTGATAAAAAATAGATCATTTCTGTATCTTAATAGATGCTGTTGGGATAAAGTGAAACAGTTCTAAGTGTGCCTAAACTTTGTACAAAGTATCTCGTACCATTTGATAGAATGAAGTATGTGACAGTATTTTCCTGTGATGTCATTCCTCGACATCTAAAGTTCAGCTAAATTTAGTTTGTGATTTCCCACTTTCAAAAACATGCAAACTGCTATTGGACAAAATATTCCAGAAATCTTTCAGTGACGCACTTTAAATTGCCTTTGTTAGATAGATGCAGACCCACGACTGCACTCCAGAACAGAATTACAGCATTTGCTGGTCACTTGTCCTTGTGCCTTCTTTAGGGGTAAAAGGTATTCCAATTTTCTTGACTCTAGGCCTGTGTGGGTCAAGTTATCCACGTCAGTTCATTTCATGTGGGCCAGTAAATAGCTGTCAGATAACAGCAGCTTTCAATTCCTGCTGAGTTAGGCTGGGTGAAACCTGACACCTTAGAAATCACAGGGCAAAAGTAACTTGCTTTAAAATGCTGCTCTGAATCTGTTTAAAAAACTTTTCCAGAAAGTAAAGTTTCATGTCCGGTTGCTCTATTAAGTATGTCTAGAAAATGTTTCCACTCCCTACATGCATTACACAAGCATATGTCCATGCAGATATATATTTCAACAGTTGTTTGATTTATACATCCAACTGTAGTTNAAATATATATGTATATCTTAATTATATGTATATGCAATAATATAGATGTTAATAGATATTTTTGTATAATGTGCCTATTATATACCTATAATATAGATATTAGATATTACAATACTACAGTATTTATACTTAAACCATGTTCTTCCATCATTGTCTAACTCAACAGAACCATCGAATTTTATACTGCAAAGCAGAATAAAGTGATAATTATATCTGCCTCTTCTGGTTTGTTATAAGGCCTTGGTGGTTTAGGATTTGACACCAGTGTAAAGACAGCAACATCCATGAAGTTTACAGTTTTTCCTTTTGTGAGTCTGTTTACATTGCTTCTCTGGTAAAGACTCTTTGAGCAAAGAATGTGTTTACATTGTGAATAAGCTTAAATGCATTAAGGTATCAGAATTTTAAACCAATATATTGTTGGGAGGTTTACATTGAGGCAGACATGTAAAAAAAGCCAGAATTTGAGAAGAAAATTGCTAAAAGAAAATAAATATATAGCAGAAGCCCATTACATTGACAACCTTCTGCAGAAGCATTTACAGTCATGTTGATAGGTGGAGCCTGGCTTAGTTCTGTCAATATAAACCAAAAGATGATACTATGGTTGGATGGAGAAGTCCCTATCACAAAACCCCACAAATTTGCCACTTCAGTTGCCCACTGTACTGCAGAGAGTAAAAGCGTAACTTTGAATGAGCTGCTTTCCCACAGTCCTAGGCCAGAGCTGCAGAGGAAGTTCTGTCTTCAGCGGAGAATGTCTGTGCATGCCCAGGACTGCTCAACTTGTATTAGGTGTTGGCCAAAGGAAAGCTCTTTTCAGAGTTCCTGTTGCTAGCATATTTCTCCAAGAGTCTTTTCCTGTGCCCAATCCATTTTCCCAATTATTATACTGACTCCTCTATTTCCACTGCAAAGCCGTCTGATTTGACCAGCTATGTTCCCTGCTTAACATTGCAACTCTTTGCTGTTGTTCAAATCCCACATAAACAAACCCTATCTGCTCCATTCTCTCCCCTGCATTCTTGTTGGTCTCTTCACAAAATCTATTTTCCTTGTCCTTTTGGCTGCTCCTTCAACTGAGGACACGTAGGCTTCAGACTGCTTCTTGCAAGGCTTTTGCATGTCAAGGGTTTTCTTGACTCTTCCCTTGAGTCTTTTAAGTGCAGGTTCTTCAAGTGACATCTGCAGACTTAGTGGACTTCAAAGAAGTGGGAGAACATTTGGATTATTTTGTCATCACATCCACAAAAGGGGTGAATGTGTAGAGCTTTCTCATGCAGTCTGTCTAAGCACCTCCAAGGTACAGCTGTACATGTGGCGGTCTCAGAGTCCTCAAATTTCTTTTCAGAATGGCTCCCCTCTTTATTTTCTATGTTTTACTCTTGCTATGTAGGTCTTTTTCTCAGTTTATTTTACCCCTTAGTAGGTTTTCTGTAACTCTGTAGGTATTTGTTCAGTTCATCAACTGCAGATTAAGAAAGATTATTTTGCTACAACAGTATGTGTTGTGTGACAAATAATGGACTAAAAGCAGTTTTCCTATTCTCACTCATACTCCAAGGCTTTCCTCAGAATATTAATCAAACATATGCATAGCCAAAAGATCATAGAATGTTAGAGATTGGAAAGGACCATTTAGAGATCATCTAGTCCAACCTCCCTGCTCAAGCAGGCCCACCTAGATCAGGTGGCATAGGAACATGTCCAGGAGGGTCTTGAAGACCTGCAAGGAAGTAGAGTCCACACTCTCCCTGGACAGCCTGTGCCAGGGCTTCCTCACCTGAACAGTAATATAGTTGTTTCTTATATTTAAGTGGAACTTTTTGTGTTCTAGCTTCATCCCATTANGAGGAAGCAAAACCTCCCTTGACCTGCTGGCCACACTCTTCTTGATGCATCCCAGGATACCATTTGCCTTCTGGGCCATGAGGGCACATTGCTGGCTCTTGGTTAGTTTATTATCAACCAGGACTCCCAGGTCTCCCTCTGCAGAGCTGCTCCCCAGCAGATCAGTCCCCAGCCTGTGCTGGCTTGGGATTGTTCCTTCCTAGGTGCAGGACTCTGCACTTGTCCTTGTTGAACCTCATGAGGTAATGAGATAATGTACTTCTCTTCATATAGAACCAAGAACAAAGTTTAAGGAACTGGTTTATCTTGTGTTGAATAGTTTCTTAGGTGAACAATAAAACAGGATGTGGCAAAAGCGTTAGTTAAGAAGAAGACTACCATCACAACAAATCCTCTAACACAGATGTCCTGGTATGGGAACCGTGATAGTATCAGAGGGAATTGAAGTTCTCTGCTCTGCCCGGCTCTTGGTAGAACATATACTGGACTGGATTGAAAAAAATCTGCATCTTCTTATTTCTTGCTGCAACAAATGACCATATTGAATGCCAGGAATGCATCAAGAAGAGTTGAAACAAAACTTTCTGCATTCTTGTTTATAAGTAAATGACAGTTTTGCCTCTGGTCTTAGTTGACAAAGTGTGGGAGATGCATCAAGAATTTTTTAAAAGAAAACATTTCTTTACAGAAAAAAAACAAAATCAACAAACAACAAAACAACAAAACCAGAACCAAATTGAATAAAAAAACCTCACAATAAAATGAAGCATGATCTCTTCTAAAAACCACTGGGTGCCAGTATTGTCTTATAATGATATCATTTCATAGATTCATAGAATCATTGCAGTTGGAAGAGACCTCAGCCATGACAAAAGTCTTATCAAATAGTGGTTTATCCCTTGCACCCAAAAAAGGTATGTAATACTGAGAAAGGAGTCTATATTTGCCTTACTCACACATTGGAGTTGTAAG
This sequence comes from Urocolius indicus, assembly GCA_013401255.1. Lineage (NCBI taxonomy): Eukaryota > Metazoa > Chordata > Aves > Coliiformes > Coliidae > Urocolius > Urocolius indicus. The sequence goes on along the minus strand of WBNH01010551.1, from coordinate 5,174 downwards.
GAGGTCTCATTTTTAATCTCATTGTTTCTATGATCTCATCTTAATAAGAAGCATCCAAACAGACTGTTAAGAAATGCTAATGCCTCAAGCAGTGTTTTCTCATGCTGTACAGCCTGAGAGTGATGCTCCCACCCAGCATTCCAACAGTTCCCGCAGCCAGGTAGAGTAGGATGGTCAGGCCTCCTGCCATCTCGGAAGCCCATTTCAAAGCCAAAGTGCCTATCTGGATGTACCCAGGCTGCTATGAGATACCTGAGAAACAACCTTGCCTACTGTGTTTTCATTCTTGTCTCCTGCAGCTTTCTAATTCAATGCTTCTACTGCAGAAGGTTACAAAATCGTCTTATGGTTAAACGTGGTTTTTCTCAAACATGCAACGGAGTGACTGCAAAATGGTACCACAACTGAAGCTCCTGTGAAATGAAGTTGATGCTATCTCTTTGGCTGGCTTCAAAATGATGTTTAGAGGTTGCCGTGTTTGTATACAGTGTTGTACTTTTCCAAATGCTGTCAGCCTTGCCAGGAAACAGCTCTGCTAGTCTATTAACATGGTGAGTGGATTCAGTGAGATAGCTCAGTTGTCTCACAGTTTAGCTGGTCTACGTGTCATTCTTTTGGATGCTGTTTTGTTGAATTCTTGCATAATTTTATTACTGACATTAAGCACAATAAAATTTTGATGGGAACAGTTGAGTTAGATAATCAAAGAAGTCCTACTAGAATGATGTACTCACATTTGTACTTGGTAATTAATATTATTAGTGACAGTGAATTTAAGTGATTGATGGCTTTTTGTTGTTGTTTTTGCTTGCAGACAGCAAGCAGTAACTTAGTCAATGACTCGAGGAATGTGCGAAGGTAATTTATTAACATTCCAAATCTCAAACAAGTCTATGTCTAAACCTAACTAGATTTCCTTTTCCTGCCAAAACTCCAAGGTGCCAGATCTTTTCTGCAGGGCAGTTTAGTATGTAATCTACAACACTGAAAACATGATGTTTTATTAAGATAGATATTCTCCTGGAGCATCATGTAGTGCAATACCTAGTATGCAGCTGAATTTTGCAATAAAGTTTTGGTTTAGAACCATAGCTTTTCTGATTGTATATATAAATTGTTAAAGAATCCTCCTCTTCTGCTGAGTTCCTCTATTTCGCAAATTTTTGCTGTGTCATTCCTATATAGAATATTTTGCTCATAAACTTTCCACTGTGACTACTATTTGGTATGCAGTTACAGCCTTATATCTGGATAAAATTTAAGACGACAACTCCCATGGTGAATTAAGTCATGCCATTATAATAGAAAGTTCCTATATTTAGGGAAAAAATAGCGAACAGGGAGCAGAGAGACGGATATATAGCCTAACCCAAGCACACTTAAGGATATATCTGAGTAACAGAGTTCACTGTTACTGTGAAGGAGTTAATGAAGGAAATCCGTAGCATTTCTTTAAATTTGTGGATAGATTATTTATTTACTACTATATTTTGTGACTTTTTTACCCCTTGACATTCTTTATTCAAATGCATCTCCTATCATGGCTGTGTTAGAGATATTTTCCCTTTCATTGACACTGATAGCTTCCTGTACAGAGCTGAAAGGACAGAAAGTATGTTCATGGGGATTTCTGCAGGGAAGAAGAAACACAGACTTTTGAGTGGTTGTACTAAATAATTTCCCTCTCCCTTAGCCATCTCTAAGGTGTAATGTCCTGTTGCATTCACATTTGTTTTAATTCAGTTTCTAATGTTGCAGCAGCCTTGCCACCCTCATATTGGAAGTCAGATTTGAAGCCACCTCACCACTTGCCTGCGATCTGCTGCTAGTAGATTGTTACAAGAGAGTCTCATCTTCCCTTGTCACTTGTAGCAGTATGCTTTAATCTCCTTTAAAACAGCAAGCCTACGTGCCAAACGTATCTTCAGCAGTGGCTCCCTGCCCAGGGCCCCATATGGCAGAACACTTGCTTTCCAAGCTATTGCCCAGCAGCACCTGCAGAAATAGCACAGCTTCTTTAAGTGATGGTGAGGGGACCTAGAAGCACAGCCACATGCTTGGGGTGATCAGACTTGCTGGCTGCATTGCTCTTGCCAAGGCAACCAGCGCTTCCTGCTGAAATGTGCCACCTGCTTCCAGCTCCAGCATGCTGCAGCCATGGCACCGGCTGGGGTGCTATGTCAGAGGCATGACAGATAACTCATCCAGCTGCTATTGCCCCATGCTGAGTGCGACAAATAAGGGAGTTTCTAGGTTCATTTTCACCTCTGTGACCTCAGTCACAGAGCTGCCGGAAAGAGACAGCAGTGTCAAGTTAGAGTTTTCCCGTCACAGGCTCATACTGAAGTGTATTGAGAGAATGTTTAAAATTGAACTTATAAGTGACACTGAGAGCAAAAGAGTAACACTAGCTCAGCAAAGACCCTTAGACAAGTTTTACAGATGGTCTTCAAGAGCTTAATCTGAAGTCCCTAGGAAATGGTCTTGTGGAGCTCTTTGCCCCTTGTTGCTGAGTCTACTGAAAAGCAGAGCCTGAAAATCAGAACATCTTGCATGTATGTGCATAGTAAAGCTTTTTTTTTTTTTTTAAATAGGTATCAGAGCTTTCAAAAGCATAGTAGGAGTATTGAAAAAATGTTAATACAAAAAGGAGAATCAGAGGTAACTGGTCTGTTGCTTCAAAAGGTCAGTCACCTCACAAGAAGGGACACAGACAAAGCAGAGACATTTAATGCACTCTTTTCCTCTGTTTTCAACATGGATGAGAGGTCCTGGGATGCCCAGAACCCTGTGCTGAAAGACTGTGGCTGAGCAGATGATAAACTCCCATTCTGACTCTGAACTTGTTTGAGACTCGCTGGTCCATGGATGCACATAAATCTATGGGGCCCAATAAGGTTCATTCCAGGGTACTAGAAGAGATAGCTGATGTCATCACAGACCTCTCTCCATCATTTGTAAACAGTCTTGGAAGTCTGGAGAGGTCCCAGTTGACTGAAAGCTGATAAATGTATTTTCAAATTTTCAAGAAGAGCATGAAGACAGAGTCTAGTAATTATGGGCCTGTCAGTCTTCCTTCAGAGACTGGTAAAATTATGGAGAATGTTATTCTGGGAGTTACTGAAAAATGTCTGAGAGACAACACAGTCATTGGTTATAACCAGCATGGGTTCATGAGGGGAATGTCCTGCTTAATCAACTAAACTTCCTTTTATTACAAGGTCGCCCATTGAGTTGACCAAGGGAAGTCAGTAGATGTTTAGATTTTAGTAAAGCTTTTGATATTGTCTCTTCTGGTGTCCTTCTGGAGAAAATGTCCAGCATAGAGTTAGAAAAGTCCATAATAAGTTGAGTAAGCAATTGGCTGACAGGTTGGGCTCAAAGAGTTTTAGTAAATAGGATTATACCAGGCTGGTGGCCAGTCGGCAGTGGGGTTCTCCAGGGTTCAGCTTTTAGGTCCAGTGCTCTTTAATGTTTTTATAAGTTATCAAATAAAGACCAAATCAAATGTACATTAAGTAAGTTTGTCAGGNTAAGCAATTGGCTGACAGGTTGGGCTCAAAGAGTTTTAGTAAATAGGATTATACCAGGCTGGTGGCCAGTCGGCAGTGGGGTTCTCCAGGGTTCAGCTTTTAGGTCCAGTGCTCTTTAATGTTTTTATAAGTTATCAAATAAAGACCAAATCAAATGTACATTAAGTAAGTTTGTCAGGGATACTAAACTAGGAGGAGCTGTGGACTTGCCTGAAGGTAGGATAGACTTGCAGAAAGATCTGGGCAGACTGGAGAGCTTGGAAATCACCAACCATCTGAAGTTCAAAGAGAGCCAGTGCCTGTTTCTCACTCAGGACAGGATAATCCTGTTATGCATATAAATTGGGGTGTGAGAGGCTAAAAAGCAGCCTCACAGAAAGAGATCTTGGGGTCTGGAATGATGGTGAGTTGAATATGGGTCAACAGCGTGCTCTGGCAGCCAAAAGGACCAAGCATGTCCTGGGGTGCACCAAGCACTGCACAACTAGCTGGTCGAAGGAGAGGATTGTCCCATTCTTCACTGCACTGATGCAGCCTCAGCTCGAGTCCTGTACAGTTTTGTTTGGCTTAATATAGGAAGGACCTCAAACTGTTAGAGTGTGTCCAGAGGAGGGAGACCAAGATGGTGAAGCCTCAAGGATGAGATTTACAAGGACTATCTGAGGTAATTTTGTTTGTTCAACACAGAGAAAAGAAGGCTGAGGGGAGGCTTCATCACAGTTTACAGCTTCCTCAAGGGGGGTAGCTGAGGAGGAGATGCTGATCTCTCTCTGGTGACCAACAATAGGACACAAAGAAATGGAATGAATCTGCATGAGAAGTTCAGATTGAACATTAAGAACAGGTTCTTTTCTGAGAGTATGATCAATCACTGTAACAAGCTTGCCAGGGAGAACCAAACCTGTCAGAGTTCAAGGAGCATGTGGATGATGCACTTAGTCATATAGTTTATTTAAGTAGTCCTGAGAGGAGCAAGAGTTGGACTCATTGATCCTTATGGATCCCTTCTAGCTTCAGATATTCTATGATTCTATTATTGTACATGATGACAAGGATTAAAAATTCATCTCCTGGTTGACTTCTGCCTTGCCCTCTGCAATTTGACCGTTAGACCAAGATCATGAGTTGATCTTGCAAAGGAAATCAACACTGGTTTCTCTTCACCCCTTAGAAAAAGAATAATTTTCCAAGGCTTAAGACCTGCTTTATGCTGCTTTAATTCTTCTCATCAGATATGAAAGGACTACTGTGAAAGACATGCCATATATTTTAAGTGTGTGTTTACACACATATTCCTCTTTGTGTCTGCTGAAACCTGTGCTCAACAGCATCTTTGTTTCTTTGGGTCTATCTATTCAACACTGCAAGTATTTTATACTAAACTGTCTGGATAACTTATTAATACCAAAATTACTCAAAACTAAGCTGCTTGCTCTGTCAGATGTGAAAATAATATCTTGAAAGGATCGTCTTTTTGTCTCATGAAACTCAGACTGTTATGACTGTAGAATCAAAATTGTCCTTGTAAAAATCTATTTGTGCTTTAGGCTGCTTTGTTTTCTGAAAATATCTACTCTTATTGACACAGCTAATGTAGCCAGTATGGGTTTTTTCTGTTGGTAGTTGTGGTGGTTTAGGCCA